>SKCR01005094.1:0-334449 GCA_019454045.1 Zanthoxylum bungeanum | reverse complement strand
GTCGATGATGCGGTCCAATAGATAGGCGACATGTGGCGCGTTGTGAGTGGCTGGAAATTCGGTCCAATAAGAGCTCGACATGTGGCAGCCTGTGATTCGCCAAAGATTTGGTCCAATAAAGAAGTGACACGTGGCACGCGCTTGCTTTGGTCCAATGAGATTTCGACACGTGGCAGCCGGTGCATTTTAGCAGATCTTCTGTGATGATGACACGTGGCACGGTGCACGTTAGCAAGTCCAATTTCTCAGATTCTGACACGTGTCCATTGGCGCACGTTAGCATGGCCGGCGCACTTTAGGCGTCGCGACGCGAACAAATTACCGAATTGTCCTTTTGTCATTTTTTGTCTGTTTTGGCCCCAAATTGCCTCCAATGCTTCCAAACTTTATTTATCTGCAAAATAACACAAAACATATCAAAACATTCACAAAATCCGAGAAACTATACAAAATATTAGGTTAAATGAGTGGGAAATAGTGATATAAATATGACTCATCACACCCCCAAACCTAACATTTTGCTAGTCCTCGAGCAAAACATAAAATAAAATAACATAATAAAATTTAACTAAGCCACTTTCGTAGGGATCACGATTGCATTTAGCGTATGCAACAAGCCTTTAAACCCCTAGGTGTCTCTAGTGGACGAGTTGTAGTCTCGTGAGGGTTTACAACAATGATACCCACAAACATTTTACAAAAGTAAAAATGTAGTAAAACTAATACACACAAAAGCAAAAAAAAAACAAGCGAAAAGAGAATAAAGAAGTTAGTAACTAATCAGGTGAAATTTTACTTCAAGTTACTAGTGTTTTCTTTCTTTCTAAATTACTGAATAAATAAATTCTCCCATTATATTTACCATTCTCCATATACGCAGCCAACAAAATATTAAACAACTCATTTTTGCCCACAACAGTCATAAGTGGAGTTGATAAGAGAGTAATATTTTTGTCCTAAAGTTCTATCAAATTTCACACCTTGTTGTAGTAATGGAATAATTTTTCTGATTTTTTTCTTTGATTTTTCTCTATTTTTTATTTATATACAATATCTTCCATCTATATAACGAGCTTTGGGCCGGTGGCTCCCAAACCAGTTGGCTTTAGGGCACCAGGTGTTAAGACACCCCTACAGACTTAATTACTCAGACTTCAGATATATATATTTTTGCAGCATCTTTGATCCATGTAACGAGCTTTGGGCCAGTGACTCCCAAACCAGTTGGTTTTAGGGCACTAGGTGTTAAAACACCCTTACAGACTTAATAACTCGGATCTCAGACGTTTTTTTTTTTTTACTCCATTACATTTTTGAGATGCTTCCTCCAAATAAACTAGAGCACTGAATATTCCTATGCGTTAACAGTAAGTAATATGACAATTCACCATGGACTGGAGGCCTAAGAAGATGAAACATATGCATGATTGGTGCGGAAATCCAATTGTCCGTCCATAATTATAATTAAAAACTCGAGATTTTATTGTTTAATACTAATGTGTAGAAATTATATTATATTTAATTGAATTATTTGTTTAATTAAGTATATTCTTAAAGTATTTTTCATTATATTAATTTGTTAACTACAAATATGACTTCTTTGTTTTGGTAAAATCAGTTTTTGAAAATAATTATTTCTATTGAACATATATTATTGCTTTCATATTTAAAATACTAGATATAAAATACAATATCAAACGCGTAATTAAATTCAAAATACAGTACTAATCGAAAAATAATACCAAACAGGCTAATACAAATTGAAAAACTGTATTTGCTACAAAATTCAAGCCTTTTCATCATTTTAATTTTAATTTTTTGCTCAAGAAACAACAAAAATTGTTTGTTATTAAGTTAATTCAATCACAAAAGTGATTGGATAAGTTTATATTTTATTTTCCTAGAAATCCATTTTTTTAAAAATATAGTTGTCAACAAAAATTATATTATTTCCCCAAATTTGTAACCAAGTTAACGTATATGTTAAAAGATTTAGTAAGGAAAAAAAAATTAAGTTCTATAAAGATAGAAGAAAAAGATTGAGAGTAATTAGTGGAGTGTGTTTGTGTTAGTTCACAGGAATAAAGAGACGGGTAACAAAAATTATATTATTTCCCCAAATTAATAGATGACATAATATATCCTTCAAATAATATTTTGATATATATTAAATTGAAAATTAATCAATTTATATTGGAAAGAGAAAATTACTAAGTAACATAGACATGTATTTATAGGATGATTTCATTTGATCCGTCTCATAAGTTATTTTCTAAAAATTTATGGGTGTAATTAGAAAATTATGTGTGTACTAATTTTATTTATTAATTTTTATTTTTTAATATTTTTTTACAGTGGACTTGCGTTTTTTATGTAAGCCCCATGCTCTCATCATAAGTCCAAAACGACTTTATTTGTGGTTCCAAAGGTCCAACTAAAAGTCCATTCTCTCGATATATTAAATGACCCCTGGTATCAGAGGTCCATTAAAACTCTACACTTAAATTTACTCTTGTGTTATTATTGTTTTGGATTGAGGAGTGACATATCCAGTGGACAGTACCCTATAGGGACATGTCCTCCAATTAAGTATAACATTCTTCTAGGCTCCAAGGGGTGCATGAGAGAGATATAACCCTTTGAAGGGTTGCACCGCAACCCAAATGGTGCTCTTAAGGCACAAGGGCACCCTTTCATGCCTTTATAAGGATGCATCCATGTTCATTCCAAAATAGACTTGATTCCATCCGAATTTTGTGAGTCACATTTCATTGTTTGAGTCAAAGAGAGTTCCTACATATTCCTAGTTCAAGATCTTCTTAAGGAGTGCCCCTTGAAGAAGAGGAATCCAAGTTATTCTGGGAGAACGTTAGCCATAGAAACCGTAGAGTACCGAAACGGGGCTAATAAGTTCTTAAGGACAGAGATACATCTCGACTTGGACGTCATTTATAAGGTTTTTCTTGTTCTCAAAGTTTTAGGGTTCATGTATGTTAGAGTAGATCTGAAATTTGCGTTCTGATTTGATTGTTATTTGCATGTTAATTTTGTTTAATAACACACTAATCCACCAACAATCTTAAAAGCTTTGATAAGAAATTTTCTGGAAAATATACTATATGCATGAAAAATACGTAAGGGCGTTCGAACGCCCAACGAACGCAAAGGCTAAAATCTGAATTTTCGTAAGAAGGTTCGAACGCGTCCTAAACGCAACACGAACGTAAACTCTCTGGAATATTTCGTTCGAACACGTTCTCGAACGCTACACGAACGGGAACTCTCTGGAACACTTCGTTCGAATGCGTTTATGAGCGCTACACGAACGCGCACACATTGGACAGTCTCGTTCGAACGTAGATACGAACGCGACAACAACGAAATCAGTCCTGGAATTATTTTTAATTGAAAAGACTTAGATTAACTTAATTAATCATAATATTAACTTAGTAAATCATATATTGTATCATAATAATCTTGGTAGTATAGATTTAAGCTAATATTAGGGTATTCAATTATCACAAGCATACACATAGTGATAAAGTTGAAAATTAATTGTGTGTTGCATACTTGGTTGAGAATTTAAAGTGTAATCATACACAAGTAATTTCATCCAATCTTGATTGACACATACGCATATATATACACATATCGAATATTGTATTGTAAAATTAAAAGTGTAATACTAAGTTTTGAATTGCTAAGAGATTCTATTGATGAAGTGTTTAAAAGTTATTTTTTAAAGACGATAAGAGCCTAAGTGGTCAGAGATTTGAGTGGTTACTCCAGATCCCCCCCCCCCCCGGTCCTCTGGGAATATTCATTTATTTACTTTTCATAAGAAACTTTAGTCGAAATTCAAGGAGTGTATTTATTGGTGTTGGGGTTGGTGCTCAGAGCGCCAATTCGAGCCGTATTTATGTCTGATTCATGAATACGAAACATCCCCTTATTCCATAATATTACTTATTTATGGTTGCACCTCTTGTTCTTATATACGTATTCGATCTGATTGCGATTAGATTGAAACTAAATGTGGTTTAGTGATATGTATATATTAGACAAAGGCCCGATATTATATTGCAGTACACAGTTACAAAGTTAGTTTGTAATTGACATTGGGAAGTGTCACTGCTATATGAATATTATCAAACATAGTTCCTGGTCAAGATTTGCTAACACGGGTCGGTTAGTCAAATCCGTTGAGACCAGTACATGTCGTATATCGAGACTTGGTCCGATGGTTTATCCCAATGAACCATGAGTCTATGGAGACTCGTATAGACGTGTAGGTGTTTATAGTGGATAAACACTGAACGGCTCACCGAAGATTCTTAATGGATGGTACACCAACGTCAATAAGAATCTTCTCGGGTTGAGTAGCATAGTGGTCCTTCGACTTGAGACACCACTGTGGATGTATGAGACATCCTCCACACTTAGATGGCAGTCACGTCACCGATCTATTTAGATCAGACCTCCGCTTGTTCGTTGGGTGTGGATCGATCCTCAGGATATCCTGTGTGTGTCAAGATATGATCCGTCAGTTCTGTGTACAGAGCATAGGTAGTCCATATATATTTAGCAGTCTGTTAAATCTGTGGCCACAGTATACATCAGAAGTAAGTTCCGAGTGTTATTTAGAGATTGCTAATAGATACGTCGACGAGATAATACCTATAGAGATTTGACGTTCACATCTATATCGCTGGGATTATCTGGATACCTGTGACGGAGGGATTATACGTATGCAATGACCTCGACCTGTATGATTCAGTTAGTTTATCCGTGATCGTCATAATCTACGGGTGGATAGATTATGGACATGAAATTGGATTTCGTGACGGATATACCTGAATCTAGAGAGTCTCAATAATGAAACATACTCGTAGAGCACTAGAGCAACATTTATGAATAATGATGATTATTTATAAATCGTTTAATCGTTAAACGAAAAATACATGCGAACGGGCCGAACCGTCATTTCATAATTAATATGTATTTGTATTTAATATATGATATTATTAAATACACATTAATAAATAGTCAAATAAAGGTATTTGACATATATCATCAATATATGTATTTGAGATATTTAAAGTAAATATAATACATATATTTGATATATTGTATTTAATTAATTATTTAATTATTTAATTGTTAAATGATTAATATAATTAAAATATAAATATATCACCAAATGATAAAGTTAGGAAATGATTATAAGTTGCAATTGTTGACTTATACATTAAAGGAAAAGTTGTCAAATTGATTTTGACTTCTTAAGATATTTGTTAAATTGTTTGAAATAAAAAATATCTTTTTCCTTTATTTCTTTATAATTTCGGCCAATACACTTAAATATAAGAGTTATATATTCTTAGTTGCATTTTTTGACTTAATATAAATATCTATAAAGTGTTATTAAGATATTTTTTCAAGTTGATTAAATGAAATTGCAAATGAAATTGAAATTAATTTTTCTTGTAAATGCTTGGACAATTTCGGCCAAGGGTAAAATATTACAAGTATATATTGTTTTTCATTTCATTTGTAATCTAACCTAATACACTTTAAAGAAAAAACTCCATTAATGGAAGCAAAGGAAGCTTGTGAGAAAGAAAGAAGAAATCAAAGAAAGCTTGGATTTTAGTGGTTTTTCCAACTTGCTATTAGAAAGGAAAATGTTCCTTAGGATCTAGGATTTAACATATGATGTTCTTAGGTTATTCTTTCTTTATTCCTTGTGTTTTTTTTATGGAAGTTTTGATGGAAGTGTTGAGCATGTATGATGATGAATGTTGTTGTGACTATTGTAGTTATAAGCTTTCTTTTAAGGTTTTGGAAACCATGTTGCTAATCTAGAGTTGTTGACCCACTCTTAGATGACCTAGATTTTATCTTGAGTTGTTTCATTGTGTTGAGACTTTGATTGGATGGAAGAAACATGATTGAAGTATTGGATTTAACCAATTTGGTCTAATTTGTCCAATTTGATGAAATTGAAAAATTAGGGTTCATGACCAATTCCAAATTTGGGGATTTTCATATATGTTGTGTATTTGGATGTGTATATGATGCATATAAAGTTTCATGTTCATTGAATTACATCTTGATGTGTTTTGATGCATGAAATGACAAAGTGCACAAAATGGCACCAAATGGATGCATTCGGCCAAGAATTAAGAAAATGGGATTTTTGGTGCTTTTGGTGTTTTGATGTTTTGAACATGCTAAGTTCATCTTAGAAATGATTTAGAATCATTCAAAATTGATTAGATCAATTTCAGACTAAAATGGACAAAATACCAATATAAGGGCAATATGGTAAATTCACTTAAATATGATTTATTTGAATTTTATTTCATAATTTGATTATTGGATAATTAAATAAATATGTTTATTTAATTAATCCGAGAAAAAGTTTTGAAATCGAAAAATACGATTTTCCACCGTTTCCGCTGCGTTACCGGATTCTGCCTCTAAAAACCCCTACAATTGGTACTACCGTCCAATAGAACAACAAGTGGATACTTGGTATATCACTTGAACAATATCATTTGTTGATCGTTGTGTAATTTGTATTTTGTAGACTTATTGACCCATGTTGGTTTTCCAGTTACATATGGCTAGCGGAAACATCACAGTACCGGTCGCTCATGGAGAAAAGCCAGAAAAGTTTGGTGGGGAAAACTTTAAACAGTGGCAGAGCAAAATATTGTTCTACCTGACAACTCTCAAGTTGGCAAAGTACCTCAAAGATCATCCGGATCCTGTGGAGGGTGAATCAGCTACAGCTAAGCAACTGCAAGAAGAGACATGGTCGTCTGGCGACTTCTTGTGCAGAACTACCTTTTGGATGGACTTGACAATACCCTGTACAATGTGTACCAAGGCATGAATTCTGCAAAGATTCTCTTGGAATCTCTCGAGAAGAAATACAAAGCCGAGGATGTCGGGTAAAAGAAATTTGTCGTGGGTAGGTTCCTGGACTACAAAATGGTAGATTCAAGAACGGTAATGTCTCAATTGGGTGAATTGCAATTGATCATTCATGAAATATTGGATGAAATGATAAAACTCTGTGAGACGTTTCAAGTTGCCACCATCATTGAAAAGTTGCCTCCATCATGGAAGGACTTCAGGAGCTATATGAAACACAAAAAGAAGCATATGAGCCTTAAAGACCTTGGAGTCCGATTGAGGATCGAAGAGGACAACATGAAGTCAGAGAAGGCCAACTACAAGACAATGGAGTCTAAGGCCAACATCGTCGAAGGTGTAAAGAGTAGCAAGAAGAGAAAGAACAGCGAAGCTGATTCTTCCCGAGCTAACAAGAAGTTCAAGGGGAAGTGCTACAACTGTGGAAAGAGCGGTCATATGGCAAAGGACTGCAGAAACAAGAAGTCTTAGGACAATGGAAAGAAAAAGAAAAATGAGGCCTATGTTACTTAGGTCAACAAGTATGCCAACCATGTCTCGGAAAATTTTGATTTTCCGCGTTCTGTTGCGTTTACCCGGAATTGCCGCTTAAAACCCCAACAATTGATGTCCGAGATATTTTCATTGTAGATTCTTTGATAAGCTATCTCTTGATTTTATTGATAATAATTAGAAAAATCTTGTTGATTTTAGAATTATGATAGGTAAGGAGGAACCTGCAAAAAAATTCATTTATAACTGAAATAACTAGCAACTTGGGGTATTAGGTTCTAATTTTCAATCAAAATTTTTGGAATTACTCTAAATGGGAAAACTTTAATTTGGCATCTTTTCCTACTAATTAATTATTATGGATTATGTTTTTAATTAATTTGGATATTGTTTTTAATAATTAAACCATAATTTGGTGGGTCCCTAGACAAACAGAAGCCAAAGCCAATTGTTTTAATGTGTTTTGAAGGAAAATTATTTATGGTGGTTTTCGGCCCCTAAGAAGTCATAATCTCGAGGAATGATATAAAAAGGATTTTCCTTTTTCCAAGGTTCAAGGGCCCGATCCCAATGAACATGGACGTCAGGTCTAACTTAGAGGTCGGGGTCGGTTCATATTTATCGACCGGCCCGAGGAGTGAAGATGTTCAGAGGGGCAAAAGAGTTACGGCCTCGGGACCGACCCGACCTGCTAGTCCAGTATAGGCAGGATGTAGGATGTTTCGGTTCCCGACCTGGTAGGGCGGGTCGGAATGGTAATGAAATGATTAAGATCAAGATGACGTAAGCCTTACATGGGGACTTGCACTTTCCTAAGAGATCAGACATGACCAGAGTAGGTCACCGGCTTATCTTCTAGCACACGCTATCATATGAGAAATGACAGATTATAGGCCGGAGGTAGCATGTGGCAGTGGCCAATAGTAGCTTGGTTTAAAGAGATGTCAGATGACATGCCTACTTGCGGCAGAGCAGTTGGGAAAGAGAGCCATCACATTAATGATAGATTCATGTGGCTGACGTCATGAAATTGATGTAACATTAGAATTTGCCCTAATATATAAAGAGATTCAGAATTCATTGTAAAGGGTTGGCTAATTCTATTTCATTATTCACTTGTAATAGAGAGAAAATAGCTTATGTGTAAGAGTGAGTTTGTTAGAGGTCGTTCAACTGAGCTCGAGAGATAGGCAGGTCGGTCATACCCGATCACGTAATAAAAGCTTTATTTTCTCTTGTTCCCGTGGACGTAGGTTGGATCAATTCTGCTGAACCACGTTAAACCCTCTGTCTATTTTTTGTGTTTTCTCGTTTTTTTGCTAAGTTTGCATTTGATTTCAAAACCAAACAAATTCATAGTTGATGGAGGATTGTTCGAGGAGTGAGATTACTGATTCTCCCCTGGAACGAAAATCAGCAGTCAATAGTTGGCGCCGTCTGTGGGGAATAATACTAAAAGTAGCAAACACATTGAGACGATGGCAGGAGACGGGAACCATAGATCTTCAGAGGCTTCGACGACGGAGTGTATTGAGAAAATGGAAGAAGCCGTCTGGAATGATAAGGAATAAGCTCGGAAGGAGAAAGAATCAACTCAGGTCTTCATGAAGACCATGTTGGAGAAGTTGGAAGAGAAAACTGGTGAACGAGGGGGAGCGGTCCCCAGCAAAAGAAAAGAAGAGATAGCAATGGGAATGAGTGTTGCTGGAGCCTTACCAACATGGGAGTTATGGGAAGAAGAATAAGACAGACAGCTATCAGAGTCTTCCAACAATAGTCCATGCTTCGCGGAGAGCGGCCCAGGACGGTATCCGGGGGAAGGGCATGGAGTCCCTAACTACTAAATTTCACGTATTAAATTTATAGATTTCTTATTTTAATATGATATTATCTTTTTATATTATAATATGTTTTATTTTAATTTTTAATAATAGAAAAATAATTTTAAAGATATTTTAATTTTATAATTTAATAGTGAGTCGCCACATGACACGATGATATATATATATATATATCAATTCTTTTATTATTGTATTTATAACTAGATTCCGCATCTAATTTTTATTATTATAAAAAAAAAAAAACAAATAAATTTTATTCAACCCTTATAAATAGCGGGCTCCACGCTAATGATAAGAGTTTGTGGATATTAATTGTTTAACATAGGTTTTTTTTTTTTTTTTTTGAATGATAAAAGAATTTTGAGGTTCAAATTTGGCTACGTTATAATTTCTAGAAGAATTTAGGGAAAAAAATGTCAGTGATCTACGATGGGCCCAGACAAAAAAGAAGATAAAGTTTCATTAGACGGAAGTGGGCCTACAAAATAATGGGCCCAATACGAGTAGAACATGACACATGTGGCTCTGTCTGATTAAATCATTTAAGATTGCATTAAGATGAGGATTTTCCACTAATTAAACATATCATGTTGGCAGCACATGTATCTGCCATCTGTCCCTACCAATTATCACTTCATTTTTGACAAAATTAGATGATCTACCATCATTTATATTTGTTGTATTAGTCCCATTATAATTTTTATTCATATTAAAGCATTTAAAGTTAATACAACAAACCTTATCTTATTTTATATTTAGCATCCCGCTATATCAAGCATTTAATGTTTGAAGACGATGTCCATTAATTCATCGGATGGATATGAGATTTGTTTTATTAATTCATCTGATGAATATATATTATGTGTTAATTAATAATTTTTTTTCTCCGTTAATATTAACTAGTTTCAAACTCAATATATATATATGTTAAATATTAATGGATAAATATATTACGTCATCCGTAAACCCGTCTTATGTAAGCCTTTGAAGTTCAATTTACTTACATGTATGAGGAAAGTACTGTCGTATGCTAGCGAATTTTACTTATTGGTGGGATAATTCACCATCTTTCTGATTCGAGTTGGATTGTTTAGAAATTCTCTTGACTATCCATCTTTAATTATATTTTTGTTTTAGTTCTTTTAGTTGTTAATTAAATATCATATTTTTGTTTCAAAGCATTCATACATCGTTTCTTAGGTTAGCTTTTCTTGTTCGTTGGCTTCTTAATCTACTCCTTAGGCTAAGATTACGTGTCTGTTTGGTATGATTTATATTACAGGTAAAAAAATATTACTTATTGGTGGGATAATTCACCATCTTTCTGATTCGAGTTGGATTGTTTAGAAATTCTCTTGACTATCCATCTTTAATTACAGATTCTGATTATTTTTGTTTTAGTTCTTTTAGTTGTTAATTAAATATCATATTTTTGTTTCAAAGCATTCATACATCGTTTCTTAGGTTAGCTTTTCTTGTTCGTTGGCTTCTTAATCTGCTCCTTAGGCTAAGATTACGTGTCTGTTTGGTATGATTTATATTACAGGTAAAAAAGATATTTTAATCTCAAAAGTTTTTTTCAAAATTTTTAGTAATGTTTGGTTGAATTTTAAGTAGAATTTTTGAGAATTAAGAAAATTATTTTGCCTCTACTAGTAAAAGCTCAAATTTGATCTTTTCAAAGTAGAGTTTGAAATTTTTTTTTAAAGATTTAAATTATTTATAATATCCTTATTCAATTTAACAACATTATTTCATTTCTTTCATAACACAACCTAAAAAAATTTGTCAAATAAAATAATTTTATAATATTTAATAAAAGTTTTCATTTACAACCAAAAATCTAATTTTTATTTTTTTTAATCAAAAACTCTATTTATAAAAACTCTATTAATAAAAACTCTACTTGAAGAAACTCTATTTGAAAAAGTATACTAAACAGACTCATATCTCTTGATTAGATAGTAGTTTATTTATATAGAGGTGAGTCGTACGTTTATTCTCATTCAATCCGAAAATTTATTAAAATTTTATCTTATAAATTAATGAAAAAATATAGTTTATAATGAAATAATTTTGATTTACCCATACTAGAATAAAAAGTATCTAATATTTTTTTTTTAAAAAATAAATTTTTGTGACCACCGAATCAATGTTGTGGCTATGTGAGTGTGATTAAATATAACTTTTTTTAATAAAGCAAGAAATTAAAAATATATATATATATATATATATATATGCTTTAACTGTATGAAAGTGGTAGCTTTAGATAATTAGTGTAAAAAACATACTGTGCATGGCGTATGCTAGTGGTGCATGTGATAAAGTAAAAATAATATTATTAGATAGTCGATCCAATTAAGTTGAGTATATTCCAATTCCATAGAAGCTCAGAGAGCTTTCTATAATCATGCATGCCTCGTGCCTTGCACGTGGTTACAAGTTAATCATGCATGCCTCGTGCCTTTCAGATTAATTTCTTAATTTTTACTTACAATATTATGAGTACTCTTCCATTTTGAGATATTTTGGTTGAGTGGATACTTCATTTCTCTATTTGTTTTCTTATAAAGTTTTTATGATGTTTAAATATATTTTATCTGAATTATTTGAAAGGATTTAATCACGCTTCGATTTCAGATAAATTTAATAGTTTAAGGACTTGGTGTGATTTTGTTAAATGCTGTTATGTTTTGAAATATTTTTGATAAATATGTTTTATAATGTTTTATACATGGAATTGACGAATTAATTGAAATTGACGGATTCAGATGAGTCTATGCACACGACAGATAAAGATTTGGGGCTAAGGATGTCGATACGTAACACCCATAGACACATTGGTTCAGATACAAATTTGGGACCAGAGACAATGATATGTAACGCCCATGGATCCTCAGTTTTAGTGTCTTGGGGCACAGCGTTACATAACGCCCCATGACACTAGTTAGATGTTTAGGGGGACAACGATATGTAATGTCCCTGGACACCAGAGACCTGATTGAGTTGGTTTTCGGATTCGTCGAGATGAGTTAGGTTCTTGAAGAGAGAGATTATTTTATGATCAATTTTGTTGAGAAAATATTTTCATACGAGATTTTCAAAAGTTTAATTTTATAAAGATATAATTTTATGATAAAATTTACTAGAGTTTTACAGTGATGCTAGATTTCATCAAAATTCAAATTTCTGAACATTGTATATTTTTATGTTTTGTTATCTACTCACTGAGTATTTCAAAATACTCATCCTCCCCACCACAATATTTCCATTTTACATGATTTCTCGAAGATGAGGTCGTGGAGTTGGATACTGTCTTACAGTTATGGTGTCATGGGTCCATCCAGCCAAGTCTAGTTGGGGGGACCTGCTGTCTTTAAAGTCTTCTCCAGAACTCTAATGACTCTTCAAGTTCGTTGCTAACCTACAAAATTAATAAACTATTAAAGTGTGAGCTATAAAGCTCAGTAAGTATCTCACGCCTTAAGTGAATATCAAATAAACTATTATAAACATAAATAGTCAATATACATACGAAAATATACATAAACTTTGTAATCTCCATTCACATACAGTAGTTATATATATATATATATATATACACACACACACGCACACAAAAGGTTCAGAGTAACTCATTCACATTTATCTATAAGACATCTTTTATAGAATTATCTTTCAAGATCCACAAAAGGTTCAGAGTAACTCATTCACATTTGTCTTGTCGGTCCCCAAGACACTGAAACTGTACTCATGAATGTGACATCTGAGGCAACTGCTGCTGGGGGATCTAATGGTGTTACATCTCGTTGTCCCCTAGTCCTGAATCTGTATATTCCCGATGTGCACAAGGTATCTCTCTGGGTATGCATAAATGTGCATGCATCATAACAACAAATGTATGAATATATATGTCATGTAATGCAATGCAATGCATTGCAATACCACCATTTATATTTAAGTCAGTACAACCAACCATAGTCAACCACGAGTTGATGACATCCCAGTCATCCAATACATTCAATGTGGGTTCGTGTCCAAATTCAACAAACACATCTATATGCATATCCATGATACAAAATGCCCACACATATCATCAAACATATCAACACATCTCATACAACCAAATCCACACTCGCATCAAAACTGTTTCGGCCTAAAAATAGAACTGGAATCTTGTTGACGGTGGATTTTGGTCTCAGAGTAATATAGGAATATCACTTCCGAGGTAATCCTCCTTCAATAGTGAATTTGTTTGGTTATGGGGGACCAAAAGCAAATTTAGCAAAAAATAGATAAACACACCAATCAACAATGAGATTTAACGTGGTTCGGTGGATTTGGATCCGACCTACGTCCACGGACACAAACATGATGATACTTTTATTACTTAAACACTCTTTTCAGGTCTCTTTTTGTTTTCTACAAGTCTGAGCTTGATGATTCAGATGCCATTACACATTCTCTGCCCTCCTATTTATAATAGTACAGAAATCAGACTCCTATTCGTATAAGAATTCCTGGTCGAATCAGTGTTCTCCTATTGTAAGGATTCCTAGTCTAATATTGCTTTCACTTTTCTTATTCCTTTTTGGATTCTGACTCATTACTTTTCCTCGTGAAAGTAGGATAACTTGTTCATCTTATCCGCAAGAATAGGGTGTCATCTTCTGGGGCACGTCTTGATATCTGGTCGGTTTTAAATGAGGTCGGTCATGATAGTCTTTTGAACTGAGATTGCTGCTGTCGACCTGATAGTGCTCGGTTTATCTGAACAAAAGTGATCGGTTACCGGTCTTCATGAGGTCGGTCTATATATGTTGTGGTCGGTTTGAAACCGTAAGGTGCTTGTTCTTTTATTACAAAGTGGTCGGGTTGTTTTTAATGATCTCACCCAAGCAAGGAATTACCCTCATATCCTCGTCGTGTTGCTTTAAATGTCATAGTGCCTGAGAACACCATCAACATCTGTCCCCTAGTTCTCGGTTCCAACGAGTGTATAAGTTGGTGCCGGGAACTATATAAAGATGGTGTGCCGATTTATTCTGGTGGAGGTCGACCCGGTTCTAAAGTGTTCTGTCGCCTCTTTTCAAGCGCCTTTTCTTGAGACGCGCAACAGTCATGTCTGTTTAAATGCCCATCAAATCATCTTTAGGGTTTTTTCTAGTTTCGACACTTGTCGAACATCCGTCGGGTTCCCGCCAAAAAGGAAGCGAATCGACCGTGTAGAGGCATCTTCACAGTGCGCTGATCTCAACCGTCTGTTTAATTTTGGCAGACCTCATTTGCGGTTTGACACTTGGCGTTCATCCGGGTTTCTTATTTTGATCCAACGGCCACGAGCGTCCTGATTATGGCTATAGGAGGACGAGGCTTTTACTGTGCAATCCTTTTGGCAATTTTTTCTTCCTACCTGTAAACGTTTCCTTGTTCCAACTGTGACTCGTTCAACTCAGTGCTATTGGAGTTTCTTTCAACGGCGGATTTTCTTTCTCTCTCTCCGCCGTGACCTGTGAACATAAGGGACGGGCAAACCGCACTGTACAACCTTTAACCTTTCCGAAAAGAACAAGTAAGTCTTCTGAACGACCTCTTCGCAGTTGTGTGTTGTGAATCTGTTGTTATTTTGAATGTTGCTAGGGAAAGATTTATAGCTTGTTGGTTTTTGCTTAGGGCACTTAGAACCCACCTGCCTAGTTGAGACGGCGGCTCTGAGTATTTTTTAGTTATAGACTGATTCCCCCTTCTTTTCCATTTCTTCGAATGTCAGGAATGTCTGACAACAAATCTTCCTCTTTAAAACCTGCTAGACCCTCGACTCCCCATGCTGAAGAGCTTTCCCGGGTTCGGGAGCACCCAGTGTGGAAGACCTTGATACTACCCCTACCCCTTCCGAAGTTGAGCAAGATACTTATCACCAGAGGGTCCCCCGGAGGGATCCAGAGCCCGGTGATCTTGGTAGCTCGGCGCTGGATATGAATCAGCCTTCCAAGATAACAGAGGATGATCTAGCGCTGCTGCGGCAGCGATACGATATTCCAATATGTATTTCCTCGAAGTTCCCGGCCCGATGGATCGTGCTAGTCAACCTGATGAGGGCTCGGTGGCACTTCTTCCTGCTTTTTTCGAGTGTGGGCTGCGGCTGCCGATGCAACGTTATTTCGCTTGGATGCTGGCCGAGATAGAGATTGCTCATTGTCAACTGAGTCTGAACAGCTGGCGGATTTTGGCCGGCATGCATGTGGTCTGGCACCGATCGGGGTTTAGCGAGCCTTCTCTCGAAGAAGTGGAATAGATTATACCGGCTGAAGGCTAACCCTAGGTCGCACCACAGATGGTACTACCTCTCTGCGTATGCTGATTCTTCCAACGTCGTCCGTAAGCTCCCCGACTCCAACAAAAACTTCAAGGATCTTTGGTGTTGGGCCACAGGACATTGGGGACGGGTCCTGCGATTTTACTTAGAGGACGTCTCGGTCCCGGACATCTTCAGAGCGGGAGGTTAGGAGTTTTAATACCTTTTTTTTTTTCATTTTTAGTTTTTACGTTTAGGCTTCTAACTTCTCTGGTTCCTCCCAGCTTGTTGGCGGGATGCTCCCAAGGTTTCTCGTCAGGTCCGAAGGCGAGTACATTGGGCTCGGGGGTATGCCGCCCACTGGAGGGAGTTAGTTAATGATGCAGCTTTTGTTGAGTCGGGCCTTATTCGGACCGTCCCTCCGGAGGTCCCCAGTCGGATAGGTAGGTTTATACTGATCTTCTAACCAATTCTTATGTTTATTGAGCACGTTTCATGTTGTTTCTTTTTTCTCTCTTTACAGTATGCTCGGGTCCTGATTTTCTTTTTATTTTTGCTTTCTTGCAGGCATGTCAAAGAGACCGATGTACCTTGATCGGTTGGCCGGCGTTTCAAAGAAAAACAGTCCCGGTGGAGCTGGCACTTCCCGGAAGCGACCTGAATCTTCTGAGGCTAAGAAGGTGGCTGATGGGGGTAGAACGGCCGAGCTCTCGAGGCCCATCTTCATCTCCCGGGGCGTCTCTAATGGGTGCTATCCGTCCTGATAACCCCCCAAAACCTTCCAGGAGAATGAAGCGCCAATTTGGAGATGTGGACACTCAGTTGTGGCGAGAATTGGAGGAGGAGGAGGAGGCTCCGAGAAAAAGAACTTCAGCTCGGCAGGGGGGTCCTTCCAAGAAATTAAAAGGCTCCGTGATTCTCGGGGTGATGACCTCGGGAAGGATATTAGGGAGGCTACTTCCCATCTGGTACCGGCCTTTAATAAGCTGGCCGAGGCCGTACCTCCAGAGAAGATTCCGAGGTTCGAGGACCTTTCGCCCGAGGAGGTGGTTGCAAAGCTGTGCTCCCAGTTGGCCCAGGTTACTTTTTTTTTTTTTTTCTATATCCGGGGTGTCTTCTGGACTTTGTTTTATTTTTCTAACTTTTCTTTCTTTCTTGGCAGACAAATTACTTGGCGGCCAAGAACAATGATTTGTTCATAAGCCTCTTGTCCGAAGGCGGCCAATCCCAGAGGCTTCAAAACCGTCTTTCTGAAGTGGAGGCCAAACTGGCTAGTGCTGAAGAGAGGAATATGGATTACGAGTTGGCCGCGGTCGAGGCTGTCAAAACAAATAAAGCCCTTAAGGCTGCTGCCACTCTAGAACGGAAGAATGCTGAAGAGGCGAGGGCAAGTTTGGTGGAGGTCCGGACTGAGATTGGGATCCTCAAGGTGGAGATAGGCAGCGTGGAGTATAAGCTGCGGGCCAAGGAGGAGGAATTGGGGCGAACCCGGGATGAGCTCATGGGAAAAGAGGCAGAGCTAGAAGAAAAGAGAGATGCGATCCGTCTCGAGGGGGTCGGGGATTGCGTCGAGATCATCCCAATGGTTCTGCCTAGTCTTGATATGGGCCCTATTCATGCGGCCATCCGCTTTTGCAAAGGGGAGATGTCCGAGGAGGAGTTTCAGAAGTGGCTCCCCCTTCTTCCGAGGAGGCGATGGATCCCGACCCAATTTCGGTTGCTCCGGTCCCTGTAGTAGGGGTTTCCCAGGTTGACGTGGTCGAAACTGTTGTTCCCCTTCTGAGGCCGAGCCTACCCAACCGACGTCTGAACCAGCTGTGGAAGAATGTCTTGCCCTTGTTCGGGTTGATTGAGAAGGGGTAACCCGGACGGGGCCCTGTGTATACTTAGCCTTTTTTTTTTTTTTGTAATAACATTTCAAGCTGTATCTTGACATATATATATATATATATATCTTTATGTCTTTATTATCTCTTTCTCTTTTGGCTTTTCTTCATGTTTCCTGTTATCCGAGCACTTGAGACCCCTTCGTGAGGGACAACATGAGCTGGAGGGATGTAATCTGATCCCGAGCTGAGGGAGACACTAGGCTCTGGGGGAATGTTACCTCCCCAGTCCAAAGAAGACCGACTCGGTGGGACGTAACCCGACCCCGAGTTGAGGAAAACACTTGGCTCTGGGGGAATGTTACCTCCCCAGTCCAAAGAAGACCGATTCGGTGGGACGTAACCCGACCCCGAGTTGAGGAAAACACTTGGCTCTGGGGGAATGTTACCTCCCCAGTCCAAAGAAGACCGATTCGGTGGGACGTAACTCGACCCCGAGTTGAGGAAAACACTTGGCTCTGGGGGAATGTTACCTCCCCAGTCCAAAGAAGACCGACTCGGTGGGACGTAACCCGACCCCGAGTTGATCAGTCTAATGGTCTCGGCGGAGCGAAATCCAACCCCGAGATGGGTAATTTAAGGGAAGTGAATCAACCTTTTGAAGCCTTACTAAATCCGGCATGGGCGTCCCCTTGCCAGTCCGGCGAAAAACAAAAACAAAACTTTGGAAAATAAGATTAAAAGGTGGGAGTGACTTAGCACTTATCCCAAAAATGTTTTTGCAAGTATAAACAACAACATGGATGCCTCAAGACAGCGTCCTGTCCGAGGTCTCCAAAACAAAATTCTGAATCTTTCAATTCAGTGTCCCGGCGAACCAGGATTTGGATCAGTAGAGCGTTTGAATGGTGAGGGCACATCCTCTACACGTCGGGTCACTGTGGAGCCTGTGTATTTTGTATGAGGGCTCCTCCTTACCACGCTGGAGCAGGCACACGCTACAGGGGCACAACGCATCCCCGTGCTGCGCCTCTCTCGGATCCAAAATGATGAATGGATCTAAGAGTGTCCGAGATACTAAGGGCATATTCCTCCTTAGGTCCGGCATCACTGGAGCTAGCAATCGTCACGGGGGTGTCATCACCCCCCGTGTTATGCTTTCCCACGGATCCATTACAAAGGTAGGTGAGGATCAAAAGAGTGTTCGTCACTTTAAGGGCATGTTCCTCATTATATTCGATAACACTGGAGTAAGCAATCGTCACGGGGGTATTATCCCTCCCTGTACTATGCTTCTCACGGATCCTATGCATCGAGCATGCCCCTGAGGACCCCGAGCCAAGAGAGATACTTGGTGCTGGGGGAATGTTCCGTCCCCAGGCCAATAAGCGTGACTCGGTGGGACGTAACCCGACCCCGAGCCGAATAATGAAGAGGCCTCGGTGGAACGTAATCCAGCCCTGAGCCGATTGAAACATTAAAGGCATATTCCTCCTTATGTTCGGTAATACTGGAGTAAACAATCGCCACATGGGTATTATCCCTCCCTGTGCTATGCTTCTCACGGATCTATACTCTGATTTACCTTCGTCCTTGCTTTTTAATGCTTGTATAGAGTTGAACGATTCTGGTGTGACTTTATGCTTTCTTTATGGTGGTAGTCGTGATCCGATAGTTGCGAGTTTTGTGATTTTTGGCTTTGGACCGTTGTATTGAGTATGTCCCCGGAGTTTTTGAATATGGTTTTGCAAAGTTTATTCTTTAGAAGGGCGGGTGAAAAAAGAAAGTCTTTATTTATACTCGGGGACATACTGCCCTTCTTACAACTCTCTGTGGGTCATTTTGAGAGAGGCTCTGTATTCGAATTTCTGTCCTTTATGTGTTTGCTGCAAACGAAAAGGAGGAAGGGAGAGTTTACTGGAAGTATTTGTTCAACATCTCGGCGTTCCATGGCTTTTTTAATCTTGTGCCGTCCAGCTGTTCTAGGATGTATACTCTTGGCCTTACTACTTTTACACCTTGTAGGGCCCCTCCATTTGGCGCCTAGCGAGCCTTCCTCTGGCCTTCTGGTATTTAGGGTGACCCTTCTTAGCACTAGGTCGCCGGAGATGAAGGTGCGTGTCTGAATCATTTTATTGTAGAAGCGGGCCATCCTTTGTTGGTAGATTGTGTTTTTATGGCTGATCTTTATCTCTTCTCTTCGACTAGGTCGAGGTGGTTTCTGATAAGTCCTTCATTCTGTTTGCTCTCGTAGTGCTGGACCCTGTGGGAGGTCACCCCGATTTCTGCTGGGATGACAGCTTCATATCCGTATGCTAAGGAGAATGGGGTTTCTCCTGTGGAGTCTTTATAGGTTGTCCGGTATGCCCATAGTACTTCTGGTAATTCCTCGACCCATAGGCCTTTGCTGGCTCCAAGCCGAGCTTTCAGGTTAGCCTTGATGGTTTTGTTTGTCGCCTCGACTTGTCCGTTTGACTTGGGATGGGTTGGTGTGGCGAACCTTAGGGCGATCTGGAGGTCCTCGCATAGTTTTCTGAAGCCTTTGCTATCAAACTGCTTCCCGTTGTCAGTGATGATGGCTCGAGGAATTCCGAATCGGCGAACGATATTTTTCTTCAGGAATTTAGTGGCTTTTTTCTCCGTTATGGTGGATAATGGCTCTGCTTCCACCCATTTGGTGAAATAGTCTATGGCCACGATGGCGTATTTTGCATGTCCTTTCCCTCGTGGCATTGGCCCAATGATGTCTAGTCCCCACTGGGTGAACGGCTAGGGACTGAGCATCGTAGTTAACTGTTCTGCTGGTTGGTGGTGTAGATTTGCGTTTTTCTGACATCCTTCGCACTTGCGGGATTTGAAAGTAATTGAGCCGACCCCCGGCGTGGCTTCCGCAGATGCCCATATGTATCTCCCTGAGTACATAATTCGCCTCTTCTTCTGCTAAACATCTTAAGAGGGGGACTGAGTAACCCCTTCGGTAAAGTACCCCGTTGATTAGGGAGAATCTGGTGCTTTTGTATCTTAACTTCATGGCCTCCGTTTTGTCTCCTGGTGTTTCTTCTGTTTCCAGATATTTTCTGATGGGTTGCATCCATGATATTTACTTTCTTTATCTAGAACTTCTACTTCAGATTCCCATACGCTCCTTTCCCGGATGTAAATTAAAGGGATTATTCTGGGGTGCTCGGCTTTTGTTGAGGAGGCGAGCCGTGCCAGGGAGTCTGCTTCACAATTGTCTTCTCGGGAGATTTGTTCGAAGCGTACATCCCCCATTTTCCCAGTTAACTTTCTCACTTCGGTCAGATAGGTCATCATGCTAGGCTCTTTGGCTTGGAATGTTCCCTTTAGCTGCTGAATGGCTAACTGTGAGTCACTTCTTACTACCACATCTCGGATCCCCAGTACCGTGCATAGTCTTAAACCGCCCAGTATTGCTTCATATTCTGCTTCATTATTGGTCGCTACGAAAGTGAATTTCAGGGCGAGAGGGATTTCTTCTCCTCTGTTGTTTTTCAGGATGACTCCCGCGCCATTGCCTTGTGTGCTGGCGGAACCGTCTACAGACATCTCCCATTTGTCTTCCTCTATAGTCAGGATCTGGGGTTTGGTAAATTCGGCGAAAAAATCTGCCAAGGCTTGTCCTTTCACTGCTGCTCTCGGGAGGTAGGAGATGTCGTGTTCACTTAGCTCTACCGACCATTTTACTAGTCTGCCGGAGGCTTCTGGCCGCTGCAGAATGTTTTAGGGGGTGATCGGTTGTAGACCTGATAGGATGGGCCGGAAGTAAGGCCGCAATTTCTGAGCTGCCGTGATCAATGAAAGGGCGACCAGTTCATGTACTGGATATCGGGTCTCGGCGTCTAGGAGGGCTTTGCTGATGTAGTAAACAGGTTTCTGGACCTTGTCGGTCTCTTGTATTAGTACCGAACTTACTGCTCTCTCCGAAACGGCAAGGTATAAGTATAATGTTTCCCCCGGGAGTGGTTTTGCCAGGAGTGGGGGCTGTACTAGATACTGTTTCAGCTGCTGGAAGGCTTCCTCGCACTCTGGTGTCCAGTCGATATCCTTCTTTGCTTTTTGGATTACTTTGAAGAAAGGGTGGCATTTGTCAGTTGATCGTGATATGAACCGATTGAGCGCGGCCACTCTACTGGTCAGACTCTGTACTTCTTTCACTGTTTTGGGGGATTTTAGGCCCAGTATTGCCTGGATCTTCTGTGGTTTTGCTTCGATACCTCGGGCACTCACCAGGTAACCTAAAAAATTTCCTGAGGCTACCCCGAAGGTACATTTTTCTGGATTGAGTTTCAGGTTGTGTTTCCTTAATAGCTCGAAGGTATTTTTTAGGTCAGCCATGTGATAGCTTGGTTCTTTCGACATCGTTATCATGTCATCGACGTAAACTAGCATTGTCGTGCCGATGAGAGGGTTAAAAACTTTGTTTACCAACCTTTGGAAGGTTGCCCCAGCATTTTTCAGTCCGAAGGGCATTACTCTGTAGCAGTAAAGTCCTTGATCGGTAACAAAAGTGGTCTTCTCTTCGTCTGCAGGGCACATTTTGACTTGGTTGTATCCGGAGAAAGCATCCATAAAGCTCAGTAGTAATCCCTGACAAGCTGTGGCGTCCACTAGCTGGTCTATGTTCGGCAAGGGGAAGCTGTCCTTTGGGCACGCCTTGTTTAGGTCGGTGAAATCGACACACATTCGCCACTGCCATTGTTTTTTCTGACCAACACTATGTTTGATACCCAATCTGGGTACCTTGCCTCCCTGATGAGACCTGCCTTTAATAACTTCTCGACCTCGGCTGTTATTGCTTTACTCCTTTCTTGATTGAAGTTCCTTCTCTTTTGCCTGACCGGCTTGCGTGACGGGTCTACTGCTAGGCGGTGATTGATGAATCTTGGGTCGATCCCAGGCATGTCATTGTATCCCCAAGCAAAGAGGTCTGGGTATTCTTTCAGGCATTCTAGTAGGTCCCGTTGTAGAGATTTGTCCAGGCCTCCCCCTATCTTTATGCTTTTTCCTGGCCCGTAAAGTTCTATTTCTTCTGTCTCCTCAGCTGCAGCGAGTCGGGCATTTTTGTTTGGCCGAAGCCCAGGGCTTCTGTTTTCTTCTTCTTTACCCAGACTTCTTTGTCGTTTTCGGGTATCTTCTTTGATGCAGAGAGTCTCTCGTGAGAGAGTTGCGAAGCAGCTGCGAGCTGTTTTCTGGCTTCCGTATACGATTCCGATCCCCTCCCGGGTGGGGAATTTCAGTTTTAGGTGGTAGCAGGACATTGCGGCCTTTGTTTTCATCATGAAAGGTCGTCCGACGATGGCTTGGTAGCTGCTCATGCAGTCTACTACAATGAAGTCTGTCATGATCGTCCGGGTCCGGGGATATGTCCCGACTGTTTACCCAACTGTATCCTTCTCAGTGGGATGACGGCTGATCCTCTGAATCCGTATAGGGGAGTGCTATCGTCGGTTAGGGCTGCATACTCTACCCCTAGGTCGTCCAGTGCTTCTCTGGAAATTATGTCAACTGCGCTTCCGGGGTCCACTAGGATTATGTCTACTTCTGACCCGCTAATTACTGCCTTGATTATTAATGCATCGTCATGAGGGAAACTTACCCCTCGGGTGTCTTCATCGGTAAACATTATCGGTACCGACCGGCTTCCCTGGAGCCCTGTGGCCTGCTCTGTTTCTAGGACGTCCGGTCCTCGGGTTCTGCTGTAGTCTTTCCTTGACCGGTTAGAGTTTCCGGCCAGTGTTCTCCCTCCTGCGATGATATTGATTTGGTGGCCACGTGCTCTTTGTCTGGACGTCATAACTTCGTGGTCAATGTATTTGTTCAGATATCCGTTCGTGTGCTAGGTCTTCCATCTGTTCCCGCATATCTTTACCCGTCCAACTGTTGACGGTGGATTTTGGTCTCAGGGTAATATATGAATATCACTTCCGATGTAATCCTCCTTCAATAGTGAATTGTTTGGTTATGGGGGACCAAAATCAAATTTAGCAAAAAAAGATAAACACACCAATCAACAAGGAGATTTAACGTGGTTCGGTGGATTTGGATCCGACCTACGTCCACGGACACAAACATGATGATACTTTTATTACTCAAACACTCTTTTCAGGTCTCTTTTTGTTTTCTACAAGTCTGAGCTTGATGATTCAGATGCCATTACACATTCTCTGCCCTGCTATTTATAATAGTACAGAAATCAGACTCCTATTCGTATAAGAATTCATGGTCGAATCAGTGTTCTCCTATTGTTAGGATTCCTAGTCTAATATTGCTTTCACTTTTCTTATTCCTTTTTGGATTCTGACTCATTACTTTTCCTTGTGAAAGTAGGATTAACTTGTTCATCTTATCCGCAAGAATAGGGTGTCATCTTCTGGGGCACGTCTTGATATCGTCGGTCTTAAATGAGGTCGGTCATGATAGTCTTTTGAACTGAGATTGCTGCTGTCGACCTGATAGTGCTCGGTTTATCTGAACAAAAGTGATCGGTTACGGTCTTCATGAGGTCGGTCTATATATGTTGTGGTCGGTTTGAAACCGTAAGGTGCTTGTTCTTTTATTGCAAAGTGGTCGGGTTGTTTTTAATGATCTCACCCAGTAAGGAATTACCCTCATATCCTCGTCGTGTGCTTTAATGTCATAGTGCCTGAAAACACCATCAATATATGTCCCCTAGTTCTTTACACCTGTCCGTTGCATGTCCTCTGGAGTTGTGATGTATGCAGTAAGCCTTTTGGTTCCTCTTGTCCGGGGGAAATCTTCTTTGGTCGGGTTCTACTAAGAGGCCTTTCCCCTGAATCTCCATGACAATTTGTCCCAGTGGTTTCTTTAGGGGAATGTATGCATCTTCCCCGACCACATGGTTTACTTGGGTCGGCGCCATTCTCTCTTGGTTTTCTCGGTGCAGTGGTTTGAACTCCTTGTGTTTTAGGGGTGGTCTTCTGGATTCTCTTTCTACGCGGCGGGGAGCGCCCTCCCTTGTGGTTCTTTCTCTGATGGTGTTCCCTTTTCGGGATATTTTCTCCTCGTTTTCTAATAAAACGAATTTTCGGGCCACCTCCAGGGCGGTTGCGTAGTCCGGGGTGTCTTGGATCCTTAGGTGGGTCCATAGCCTCCCGACTTTCAAGGCTCCTTCAAGCTTTCCAGGGCTTCGGGGGATTCATACCCTCCGAATTCGAGTACCATATTGTGGTATCTTTCAATAAATATTTTCAAAGGTTCATCGTCTCCTTGTTTTATAAGTCTTAGTTCTCCAATTGTCTTTCTGGGGACGCAAGACCCCTTAAAGTGCCGTATGAATGACTTTCTGAGTTGTGTGAAGCTGCTGATGCTTCTTGGGGCTAGGCTTCTATACCATAGGATGGCCGGTCCGGCTAGAGTTAAGGGGAACACTTTGCAAATGGCGTCCCATGTTACCCATTATACCTCCATTAGTAGGACGAAGCCTTCGATGTGGGTTTTGGGATCGGTATGGCCCTTGTATGGCGTCATGGTTGGCATGCTGAATCTTTTTGGGAATTTCTCTGACCTTATTTCTTCTATGAGGGGGGACTCATATTTTTCGTCCCGGGCATCTCCTCTGTCTGTATTGGGGAATACTCCCCATTTGGCTAGCTCCTCCCGTAACCAAGATTTCATGCTGCTGTCCTTGGTTCCATGCCTCCTCTGGATTTCCTTCTTTCTGTTGTCTTGGGCGTGGTACTTCTCAGGCCCGGTATCTTCCCGTATTCTCTCGTCATATTCTTTTCTCTTCTCCCAGTGTTGTGAGGGCTATCATAGGAGGAGTCTGGTGACGATTTGTCATCCTCTTCCTCCCACATGTCTTCAGTTTGGGAATCTTTCTGAACCACCACAGACCTTACCCTGTAGGGGCCCCTCCTCCGGGGTCTGTCGTCCTCACTTGTTTCAACAATTCTTTTTCCCTCTGCTATTTCGTTCCTTCGTCGGCTGGTCCCGGTCTCGAATTTTCCGTCGTGCGCTCCTTCTATCTTTTCCAACCGGTCTACTATGGTTTTTAGCAGGGTTTGATTTTCCTCCCTTTCTTTTCTTAGGTTCTCTTCGATCTTCTCTATCCAATCTGCAGCCGAGTTCCCTGATGATTGGTGGTTTCCGCCTTCCGCCATTGTCTCACTACGCGAGTTGCTTTTTGTTAATTCCCCACAGACGGCGCCAACTGTTGACGGTGGATTTTGGTCTCAGGGTAATATAGGAATATCACTTCCGAGGTAATCCTCATTCAATAGTGAATTTGTTTGGTTATGGGGGACCAAAAGCAAATTTAGCAAAAAACAGATAAACACACCAATCAACAAGGAGATTTAACGTGGTTCGGTGGATTTGGATCCGACCTACGTCCACGAGCACAAACATGATGATACTTTTATTACTCAAACACTCTTTTCAGGTCTCTTTTTGTTTTTTCTACAAGTCGAGCTTGATGATTCAGATGCCATTACACATTCTCTGCCCTCCTATTTATAATAGTACAGAAATCAGACTCATATTCGTATAAGAATTCATGGTCGAATCAATGTTCTCCTATTGTAAGGATTCCTAGTCTAATATTGCTTTCACTTTTCTTATTCCTTTTTGGATTCTGACTCATTACTTTTCCTCGTGAAAGTAGGATAACTTGTTCATCTTATCCGCAAGAATAGGGTGTCATCTTCTGGGGCACGTCTTGATATCTGGTCGGTTTTAAATGAGGTCGGTCATGATAGTCTTTTGAACTGAGATTGCTGTTGTCGACCTGATAGTGCTCGGTTTATCTGAACAAAAGTGATCGGTTACCGGTCTTCATGAGGTCGGTCTATATATGTTGTGGTCGGTTTGAAACTGTAAGGTGCTTGTTCTTTTATTACAAAGTGGTCGGGTTGTTTTTAATGATCTCACCCAAGCAAGGAATTACCCTCCTATCCTCGTCGTGCTGCTTTAAATGTCATAGTGCCTGAGAACACAATCAACAAATCTATTTGGAAATACTTCTAAAAATATTTTTAAAATTCATGTACTAAAATTAGGTTTTGTTTGGAAACATACTAGACTTTAAATCTGAGTCACAAGCTGACATTTTACTATACATATTAAAGTGAATTTTCAAAACACATCATGTCAAAATCTTAGCCATATGTCAAACATCAAACTTATCATCATCAACCTACATCAAAAACACAAATGATATATATGGAGTTTGACAACATATATCCAATGATTTATATTCATTTCATTTAACAGTTATCCTTAATTTTTATTAAGGATAAATTGAACTTTACAAGCTTGGTCATTTTCATATTTTAAAATAAAATAAATTAAAGAGAATAAAGAGAATTATCTTCATTATCCACCATTACAAAATAGCAACCAAACAAGGGATCCCTTACTTCATTCCCCATGAAATTTGACATTCAAGCACAACCTTTTTTTTTTTTTTTTTTTTTTGAAAATGAAATACATTCATATATAAAAACATCACAAGGATGTAATTACACGGCCATAAAAGCTCGAATACAAACTTAGGAAACTCCTAAGACTCAAGCTATATTAGGATAAAACCTAACAACATAAACTAATACATGTACTATATATTTCCCGTAACCAATAAAAATACATATTCACACTTAAAATCTACTTGAGAACGGGAGGAATTACGGGACCGGCCTGGTCTCCCTACCTCAGCCTTAAAGCAAAGTCGGTGATTACAAATCTTTAGCTGGAAGTGAAATGACATAGTACACATGTAGTACATAAAACTTCTACAACAATATACAATCAACCCAATACAAGATAATTTACAGATCTAGCATGTTAAGAAAGTGTCCAATCTTCACTACTGGATCTACTAATTTGTCCGCACCAAGCTTTTTGTATACTGATGAGAAGATAATTATTCCTGCATAAAACAGAAAATAAAACCCAACAAATGTGGGATAATCTACCACTACAAGAGTGTATATGGATCCACAAACAAAAAAACCCCCACAAAAGAAAGACAACAATAAAAAACAGGGGGCCCGAGAACAAAAACTAATAAAATGACATGAAAGAAAAAAAACAAGGGGAAACATGAGAAACAGGCAAAAAAATCAACAAAAAAACTGAGAAGAAAACTGAGAATAAGCAAGGAAGAATGAAGGAACAAAGAGAGAACAGCAAAACAAAGCAAAAGAAAAATGAGATCTGGAGAATGGAGGGGTTGAAAAGGAAGTAGAAAATGAAAATATTTATTGAGAAAGAGTTAAAGGGGGGAGGTGGAGCCGCCGACCACAAATAAGGGCTGTGGTCGGCGGCCCCAAAAAAGGGTTTTCTTTTTAGTTGAGAGCTTTTGCTTCTAGGGTTTTGGTTTTGTTTTAAAAATACCAGAAAGCAAAATCCATTCAAGCACAACCTAAATGATAATAAAATCCAAAAGACAAGGACTTGATGAAAAAATAGTTAAGGGCGTATATTTTTTAATAATTAGAAAATAGACTTTTTAATAATAGCTTAAAAAACCAATTACAAACTAGGATTAGAAAGAGTCAAGGGAGATGCTGGATTATTAGCAGCACCCCCCTTGACTACTAGGAAGTTGAATCCATTATTGATGAACTATTTTACAATAAGATATTTCTTTTATTTATTTAATATTAGAAATTCAGTTCAGAGTCATTAAATTAAAGAAAAAAAATTAATTAAAAAATGATTTAAGCGACAAAGTAGGGCCCGTGTTGACCACGTGGCAGGCAGCTTTGTCTTCCACTTCCACGTGGGTCCCGGACTTCATACTGGCCCATCACATGTGGCCGTCATCTCTCAATTTTATATAGAATTCAGAAATTTTACTCCCATTTTTTTATTTGGAAATCCTCCCGCCAAAATCACTCATACCTCACTCTTGATTTAAACGGAACATGTAAAATAATAGATTCTGATACCTATATTACCAAACCATGTCCATTGGGGACATAAATTGTACTCTCTTCTTTCTCACTTTCTTCAAGTTTTTTCTTTTTCTTTTTCTTTTTTGTTTCAAAAATGATATTTTAAGATTATTATGTGTGTATGTATATATAAACCGTAAAAATAATAATAAAAAATTATAGATTAAAAAAAATATTTTAAGAAATAGATGCATTAATTTTTTTTTAAAAAGAAATAGAAGCATTAGTAACGGAAATATGTAAAAATTGAAGTGTAATTTCAAATAACATTACATTTAACATGTCATTTAATGATATGTGATAATAATGATCACTTTAATAATTAAAAGGTAAAATATATCATATGATTTTCTTATCATGCATAGATTTGGCGATGAGTTAAGTTTTGTCTCAAGTTATTATTATTATTATTATTTTTTAAGTCATCTCTCGGAACCATTTTTGACCTAAAATTTCCTCGGTTTCTCCTCCAAATGAATCAGCTTTGACTTATGATAACAATTAAGTGATTAGCTGTAAAAATAAGACTAGTCCCTGCATAAAGACTTAAAGGAGTCTATAAGCAATAAATCAGCTATTAAACTCAATTGCCATAGCCAACTGTGTCTCAGCTTTTTTCCTGAAGAAAAATTACCAATTTTGCTGCAGGATTTTAAAACCTAATTTCTCTGTGAAAATGATACGTCAGGAAATTTGGTCAAAGAAATAATACCACTGTTTAAATGCTGTGCCACAGAAAAAAAATTAAAAAAAAAATAAAAAAATCAACTCATTGAATTGAGTGTTGCCGTTATCCATTTAGCTAAAAACTTGGTTGTGAAGTTACCATGAATTACATTATTAAATTTTGCAATAGATCAGACTAATGTAAAAATGTTGTGGTCAAACAATAAAATTATAATGGACACTTGACAATTTCTCCGTGATTCTTATATAAAAATTTCTCTCTATTTTCTTACTTGGATCTGAACTCGTAATAAAATTTCCTTCTTTTACTCTCGTGGACGTAGGTTAGAGTCACTATCCGCCGAACCACGTTAAACCTTTGTTTTCTCTGTGATTTTTCGTTTGCTTGCTAAGTTTGCTTTGGTTCACAACTAACCAAACAAATCCATTGCTTGAGGGAGATTTGTTCGAGGAGCAGATTTCCTGAACTACTCATGGAACGAAAAACAGCTGTCAACAGTTGGCGCCGTCTGTAGAGAGCAGTACAAAAAGCAGCAAACACACTGAGATGATGGCAGTGTTGGGGCAGTTGTGGAACCTCTAGGGTCGGATCGATGTCTTGTTCAGCGGAAGTGGGTCCAACCCAAAGATATCAGAGATAGGTATATTTTAAAATATTTTAATGAAAATCACATTCCGATATGAGTCTATAGTAAAAAAAAAGGACCAAATCGGAGTCCGGAAACTCCTGAACAGAGAAAATGAAGTTTTAGTGTTCATCAGCCCTCGGAGTCGCGACGCGGAGCCTTGGGAGTCGAGACGCTCCAAAGTGCGAGATCTGAACATCTCGGCATTGCGACGCAGAAGAATGGGAGTTCCGACGCTCCTAGGTCTGATGCTCAGTGTCGCAACGCTGGAAGGTCAGTATCGCGACGCTCCCCTGGGCATTGAGCATTTTTTCAACTTCAAATCAATCCTAAACACTTCCAATTTTCTCCTATCATTTCAATACACCTTAAAATCAATTTTAACATCAAAACCAACCACAACACTGTTGGACAATTATGACCCATAGTATCACTATTTGTATAGAACATAGTGTTGTTGTACAAATTAACTATGTGACAAAAGAAATTGCTCTTTTATCATTTGTAATTAGATTACCGGGATATATAAATGATAAAAGTCCATATGATTAGTTCTGGATTAATAAGATATGAGACAGTATTAATCCACTAAGGTTTAATCATTAAAATATCCCTAGTCGTAGTATTATAGAGATTGGACATCGATAATGTGGAATAGACTAGTATTGCACTTGTGCGCGTTGTGGGAGCATAATGGCATAGTTCTCATATATTTGGGTATTGGATACTCATGCAAGTGTAATAGGAGGTTGTGTTTACCGATGGTACGAGAACAGCTTCGCTCTGGATAGACCCCTTGGAATTCCATTGGTAGTATCACTATGTGTCTACGGAAGTCTGAATCAGGGTTGGTGTATTTGGTTTTAACCTGAGACTTGCATCGCTAATACTTGCGACAATCAATATACTTTGGTTTTGGTCGTCCAGGGATTTAACAGGTTCTGTGTACGCCTCTTCTGGGTATATTGAGAATCGTAGTGTATTGGGTGTGATGTCAAGATGGAAGTATCACTTCAGTCATATGGAGATGATGATCACGTAGGATACGAAACTAGTACTCTTTAGTACTGCAGTCATCGAGATAATATGACTAGGTCATGATTATCCGATTATAGAGACTAGTTACCAGAGATCCGATATATGCTTCGTACGGGGCAGACACAATTCCAGCCCCAGACCTTGCATGTGACATCCGATACTGGATCGCAATACGCAATACTACGTATATTACGCCTAATATAGATTACATATTCCTTTAAGAATAATTCTGGAGAATTGGGTAGGCATGGTGCTTTGCTAGAAGCCAACCATGTCTTGTAAATCGGTAAAAACGTAGTACTAGGTACATACGTGTTCAGATAGTCCGACGATCGGATTTACTGCCAACATATCCAGGGATCTCATTGGTCGTTTCCCAAAGATTCACCGATGACGTATGACTCAAACATTATTAATATGAGATTAATTAGTAGAGAGAGAAAATAATCTGTGATTAATTACGGAGATATTTTATCTGGGATAAAATACTATTTAAAAAGAAAGAACGATTAATTTGGAATTAATCGATAAAATAATATATTCGATATATTAAACGAAATTAGATTTCGACGCAGAATTAAAATTGGATTTTAATTCGGGCAAACGAGTTAATTTAGAATTAATTCTCTAGCGACGCGAATAGAAATTTTGCTAGACATAATTATTTAATTAAATTTGATTTAATTACGTCGCAATGGAGAATTCGTTAATTCGGAATTAGCGAACCCGAGTCCGGGAGTGTTTGAGGGCCCACTCACATTTTGAATCAAGTGGGGCCCACAAGTCACATCACGAGTCACATCACTAGTCAACTTTATCACTTTAATGTGATGAAAGTTGTTGGTAGGTGGTTGAGTGTGAAACACACTAGTGTGATGGCTTGAAAGACATTTACCATTTTATTATTTTTGGTATTTGACTTTCATTTTGTGTAATTAGATTACACAACACAAAACAACACACAACTTCATCTCTCTCCCTCTCTCTCTCACGGCTTTAGAAGCCATTTCTCTCTAATATTTCTCTCATGGCCGAGAGATACAAGAAGGCAAAGGGAAATTTTGTGGCAAAATTTCCAAGGTGTTAGCACATCCAAAGGGTCAAACAAAGGTGATAGGGAAACCCATTCATGAGCATGGAATCCATTTACAAAGCTTGGAGCTTGGAGCACACAAATGGGGTCTTGGCCGAAACAAGGAGCACAAAAAGGAGGCATGGACGAGAGCTTCAAGGGAGCAGAAATTTTTTTATGTTCATCGCATCGCAAAGCCGATCAAAGTAAGTATTTCCGCAACTTTACTTTGATGTATTCACACGTTTATATGCTTAATTAGATCTTGGTTTGACCTAGAAAACCCAACAATGGTATCAGAGCCATTATTAAGCATGAAATTGATTTAGGGTAAAATTTGGGTAAAATTGATTTGAGCATGATTTGATGAAATTGATTGTTTGGATATGCTTGAATGATGATAACTTAGAGTTATGCATGATCAATTTGATGAAAATTGAATTGGATTAATTTTTCCCCAATTTTTGGCTTGGCCGAAAGTTGTAGTATGCCCTAAAGTCATGGTGATTTTTGTTTTTTGATCATTGGATGAGTTGAAAGACTTGGGATAAATTGATTTAGGATTTAATTGGATTAAATTCGAAATTGGATTTAAAATCCCCAAATTGCCGTGACCTATATATCATGGAAATGAATTGATTTTTTGATTTAATAATGTTGGACATGTGTTTATGCTGATAAGCATGATTAATTATGTAAATTGGTATTTTGGAAATATTAATTTGACTAATTAATTATGGCTAATACACTTTAATTGATTTAATTGTGATAGTTGGAATATTGTGATTAAATTAATTGGGCTAAATTTGGAATTGGGCTAATAAAGTTGTATTTGGGCTTAATAGGCTTGGTTGGGCCAAGTTTGGTTTAGGTTAATTGGTTGGATCCAATTGGGCCCAAAATCATTTTCATAAAGTCCAAATATGATTAAATGAGCCTTTAATATTTTAATTGGGCCTAAATTGATTTTTGGCAAAAGGGTGATTCCTTATTGGGCTTTGGTTGCCAAAGTCCATGCCTTATAAATTAATTGAAAGTCCATTGGACTTTAATTAAATTGACATTGGATGTTAATTTGGCTTTGAGACCCGTAAAGATTAGATTTAGAATCTAAGTCGCAAAGGCTCATTAATAAAGTGTAATTATTTAATTTGGAATTAAATAAAGAATTAGTATTGAATACAAATTAAACATGGATGTGATGTATGAATAATGTATATCGGATGGATATTAGATGGGTGAGGGCAATTTTGGAAATTATTGTAATAAATTTAGAATTTATTAAATTGGACCTACGTGTCCAGCATATTACCTCTTGACTCTTTGTATTTCTCTTCTCACCTATTCCCCTCAATGTAAATGAGGTTTCTTTAGAAGTGTTATGTAATTGGGTAGAAGTAATATTTGTGCTAGCGGGAGAGAGGAAATGGAGATATTTGTTCTAGGAACAATTTGTTTTAAATATCCATCCGCATATCATTATTAATTTATTTATCGCGCCTTATTATGCTTTTAGAATGCATGCTTAATGGTGTGTGATGAGACCTAATCAAAGATAATTAATTGGTTGCCAATTACGCGAAAAACCTTCAACATATATTAAGCGTTTTCCTTCCATTGAGTGATTCTTTCTCAAGATCCAAGATTGGCACTGGTTTGTTGGCCAAAGTCAAGACCTTTGTCCATCGCGGATGTTTTTGAATCATGAAGGCTTTGTTCCATATCGCATGTCTTGTCCAAGTTGTTATTTGTTGGCCAAAGTCAGAATCACTTCTTGTCCATCGACATCGATTACGAAGCTTTCCAAGGTCAATGGGTTCCGCTTAACTGGAATCATTAAGTTTGTTGTGCCAAAGCCAAGGCTTAATTGATTCAGAGGAAAAAAAGTTAGGGAATTTATTGGATATATTGGCATATATTAGATATATGTTTCGGACTTGGATGTCCACCTACTGTATCTAGGAATTAGATGAGATCCAATTGATCTTAGAGATCTACCTAGTTAAATATCATACAGCTTATTGGCCAAAGTCAAGGTTGTATGTTATTTAACGGGATCCTAACCCATTAGGAAACAAGGTTTCCCGAGTACTCAACAGAGGGTTAGAGACTCACCGAAAAATAGTGGGAGGCAAGTATTAAATTTGTAATTTCGTTTAGATATTTGCCAATACGCGTTCATTTCAATTTTTCGTCATTACTTAAATATATATTAGTTGGACTAATATTTAATCGTTGTTTTAAATTAAACAGTTGGACCGTATTCAAACTATTTCAAATTATAGTTGATTATATAACTGGATTATAGTAATCAATATATTTGAATTTAACCAATTAAATTAGTTGATTATATAGTTAGACTATAGTAATCATTATATTAAATAGTACCTGAAATCGTTGATTGGATTAGTTGGACTATAGCAATCTAGATAACTGGAAGATTAATGTTTAAGAACATAATCCTGGGTGAAAATGTCTTTAAGCGGCTTTAATTTTCAAATTGTGAATAAAACCTCAGGATAGTCCTGGGAACTGAGAAGTTATTCTATTTGATAGAACAACATCTCGGGCCTAAGCCCGGAGTTGAGCAAATAGTAGAACATGATCTTTGGAAGATTCATGTAATGATAACTTTAGTGCTCAATTCGTTATGCTTACTGCAATGACTCTTTAATTCCGTCGTCAAAATTAAGGATTAGATCATTGTACCATGATGATGAAATTAAAAATATTCATAGATCTATTCTTAGATCTTAGAAGTACAAATTGCAAAAGAAGCTCTTTAGCTCGTGAATGTCAGAGGGTACATCTGTCGAGCACTAGGTGTCGCAGATGATTGCTGATATCGATCAGCTAGGTTTGCTAGGCATTACCTACATGGCTGAGACTGCCAAAGATTTGATCTTATAGTCTCTACCCGAAAGCTGGGGCAGGTTCATTATGAACCAAGAGTAAACTCTTGGAGAGTTGATGGCTATGCTCTAGGAGGCAGAGCCAGAGCTTCTAAAAGTGGCAAAGGAAAAATCATCAAAGTCTTATGGGAAGAAAAATGACATATCCCAAGATGTCTGCCTAAACTGTGGCAAACGGGGTCACTGGAAGCGTGAATGCCGTATGGACAAGGCATACATGAAGGAATTGAAGGCGGGACAAGGCTCCAGCTTCAAGTATGTTTGTCATAAACATGTTCACTATTAGTTTCAAAATTGGATTTTTCTACTAAATGTGGTATATAGATATGTACTGTTATGCAGAATCTGCTAATGAGCAGGATACTGACTTCAGTCGAGATTGATCTGCGAATCAAAAACGGGATGAGAGTCGCTGTTTTAATCGTAGAAACCTAAGTTTAGGAACTACCCTTCGGGTATGTACTTAAATTAGGAAACTGTTATAATGTAACTAGTTTGACTAGAAACATTATCTCTATATCAGAGTATAATCCGTTGCGGATATACCTTTATATTCTAGAACACTAAAGTGTTTTATTTTATAAAGATGATATTAAGATAAGCACATTAGATGTGAATAACAGTATTTATATTTTGAATATAAATGAATCTCAAACGTATAACATGACAGACAAATAGCTCAAACTGAATTAATCAGATGAGACTTATTTGTGGCATTGTTATCTGGGACACATTAAACAAGACTCGTATATCCACACTTTCGAAGAGTGGTTACTAGGACAATTTGATCCTATTCAAATTATGTCTACGAATCTAATTTATTAGGCAAAGTGCCTAAAACAACTTTTACTTGGTAAAAGTGCAAATGCTATCGATCTGTTAGCCCTCGTTCATAGTGACGTAAGTGGGCCCATATCTAGCAAGGCTAGAGGTGGATATGAATACTTCGCAACCTTTACGGATGTGGCATCGCGTTATGGTTATGTGTTTCTTTTGAAACATAAATCGGAAACTTTTGATAAATTCAAAAAGTTTCATCACGGTTAGACCGTGGTGGAAAATACTTAAGCAATAAGTTTCTCGATTACCTGAAAGAGTATAGTATTCTTTCACAGTGGACTCCTCCCGGAACACCTCAATTGAGTGGTGTTTCCAAACGGAGAAACCAAATTTTGTTGGACATGATAAGGTTAATTATGAGTCGCTCTGAGCTACCATTTTCCTTCTATGGATACGCATTAAATAGTGCAACACTTATTTTGAATAAGGTTCCATGAAAAACTGTTAGACAGACTTCATATTAGATATGAACAGGAAAGAAATAAGGTTTTCTCATTCCTGTAGATTTGGGAATGCTGTGCATATGTTTGGATGTACCAAACTAGAACCCAAATCGGATGAGTGCCTAATTTGTGGGTTATCCTAGGGTAACCAAAGTATAGTACTTATACAACTCACAATAGAACAATTAATTGTTGCTCGCCATGCGGTTTTCCTAAGAGGAATACCTATATGCAGTGGTAAGTGAGAGGAAAGTAAAACTCGATGAAAATCGGAGTAATATTGTTTCAGGCACCGATTCCTTAATGGAACACACATAGTTCATCAGGGATGAAACTACAACAATAATCTTCGAATACACAAGAACCACACAAGTTGGAGAGAGTCAGAAAACAACCTGGGAGGTATGGGTTTCTGATCTCACCTCGTAAAGATGTCAATCTTATTGGGGAAGACAAATTGACTATGTATGAGGAAGTGATACAAGGTATCGACTCCCTATTATGGCAAAGTATCATGATGTCCGAAATGGATTCCATGTATACCAACCAAGTTTGGACATTGGTTGATATATCGGAAGGCATTGTGCTTATTGGTACTATATAAGTCTTCAAGGAAGACATGCATGGATGGCAACAAACCAACGTACAAAGCTAGGCTTGTAGCGAAAAGGTATCGTTATCAACATTGTGTCGATTACGACGAAACCTTTTATTCGTTGCCATGGTTAAATCCATTCGGATAATGCTTGCTAATGCTGCATGTTCATTTATGAAATATGACAGCTGAACGTCAAAATCACTTTCCTTAAACGGAAACCTTTTGGAGGATGTTTACAACATCCTGACGATTTTGTTGTACCTAAACAAGCAAACAAGATTTGCAAGTTAATTCAATCCATTTATAGATTGAAGCAAACATTGCGTTCTTGGAACTGGCGTTTTGATATAATCATAATGGCATATGATTTAATTCAAAACGAAAAATGATTCTTGTGTATATTAGAGGGTTAGTGGGAGTGCACTGACAATGATTGTCCTAAATAATGATGATATATCATTTCTTGGAAATGATATTCCCATAATACAATCGGTGAAAGCTTGGATTTCATGAAAATTCTTCGTAGAATACTTGGAGAAACAACCTTCATTCTAGGAATAAAGATCTACTAGGATATATCTAATAGTTGTTGACACTCTCCGAGAACTAGTACATTGAAATAAATGTATGCGACCTGGTATTGTAGGCACTGCATTTTTGCATATAAGTCCCTATGATGAGTCTCATTTAGAGGCACTACCTTTTATGTCACGAAAGTCGCGGGAAACGGACGTCGGAAGGGGAAATTCGGAATAAGTATGTCATCAGATTCATTTCACAAGTTCACTGTTTTCGTTCGTACTGCGTTCGCAACCACGTTCGAACATGAATCAGATTGCGGGCGTTCGTGTAGTGTTCGAATCGGTGTTCGAACGGTGTCAGTATTTCTGGTTTTGCTGCTAGCCTCACACTCAAGCCCAATTAGCCCACCAAAGCCCATAAAACACATCCAAATTAATTAAATACATATTTAACACATGGCAAAATTAAAATAAAATCTAAAAATCATATACCAAATTAAAATAAAATCATGCCTAATTAAAATCAATCAATAATATTATATTCCTAACTAAACAAATTGTATGCTAATCAAAACAAATTAAATATATGAATTTCCTAATTGAGCATAATCTTGTCCCCCAATCAATCATAGGCTTTCCTTGCATGACACTAAATCATATTCTCCTTTAATGCACAAATCTCTTCCTTGTCAAGCAAGGATTCACCCATCCCCTTTGTCTATAAAAGAAACCCAAAATCAACACTCTCCTCCTCTCCAACTCACGCATACACAAAGGGAAAAAGACTAGCCATTCACGCCCAACTAAAAGACAAGCACAAAAAATTTCTCTTCTCTTCCTTCACTCTCAAGAACCGTACACACATCCCCCTAAACGCCATCCACCACTGAAAATCACCAACCAAAAACACCACCCTCCATACACGCAAAACAACCTCCTTCATTTTCCCAAAACCGGGCACACAAACCCCTCAAAACAGTCCCATAACGCCACCAAAACTGCATCACTGAAATAGTCACAAAACCCCACTGTAACCATCGAAAATCTGTACCCCCATACAACCCCTGCATCACCCAAACAGTCCCCTTTACCAAAAACAGTGACCAAAATATGGCAGCAAAATAGCAGCAAAACGACAGTGAAACGGAGTCAAAACAGTAGCTTGAACATCGAAACAATGAGGAAAGACGCAAACCAGTGAACCGGGGGAGTTGCGGAGCTTTAACCCTTCCGATCACCGTGAAACGCGAATCCGAGAGTCGACGAAAAGGTTAGACCTGGGGCCACTTTCTATTTATTTTTATCTGTCTTTTAATTGTTCTATTTATTTTCTTCGCATGAGAGTCGTTTGTGGATGCATGTTGTGGCTTTGAATAAAATGGAAAACGTGTCGCCTCTTGTGGTATATAGGATGGAAACCCATACATAAATTTCATAGCCGAATCTGAATGGACGGTATTGCGGTCTGTACTTGGGATACAACTCCACGTACCACTTGAGCAAACGACGCATATTTTGTTTTATGTTGTTTTGATTCGTTTATTATCCGTTATTTAAATTCTGCATGTTATTTGTTTGTGTAATGATGAGATAAAGCGCATGGGCTTAGTAAGTTGGATTAAAGGTCCTCCATTTCGAGGGGTTATAATCCTTTACCACAATGCTTTGCCGCACCGGATGATGTATATTCGGTTGAATTTAAGATGTGTTCAATCGGGTATATGAAGTTCGATATCGTTTTCTTTATTTTTATACGCATTATTTATTAGCGCATGGGCTTAGTAAGTTGGATTAAAGGTCCTCCACTTCGAGGGGTTAAAATCCTTTACCGCGATGCTTTGCCGCGCCGGATGATGTATATTCGGTTGAATGTAAGATGTGTCCAATCGGGTATACGAAGTCCGATATTGTTGTCTTTATTTTTATACGCATTATGTTATTAGCTCATGAGCTTAGTAAGTTGGATTAAAGGTCCTCCATATCGAGGGGTTAAAATCCTTTACCATGATGCTTTGTCGCGCCTTTTAGCCCGTTATTATTTATTAGGTGTCATCTATTCATCCGCTCATGTTTGTGTCATGTTGTTTACTGTATTTTGGAGGTCACTGCTGTAACCCCATTCGAACGCGTTTCAGAACGCCGCATGAATGCATGTTTTCTGTCTCAGTTCGTTCGAACGCGTTTACGAACGCTACTCGAACGCGAACCTTATGTTTACCGTTCGAATGCAGCTACGAACGCCGTACGAACGCCCACGGTAAACAGGTCATCTTCCATCATATCTCATGCATGGTTACTCGTTTCGTCATTTACCTTTTTGCTTGTTCATTTTCTCACAGTTAGTCATTTATTGTGTTCACAAGATCACATGTTCGTTTCCATGAAGCATGTTTACACGGTAGTTATCTACTTATGCTTCTGCATTCACCCATTCAATATGTTCATGAAGTTGTATGCTTGCCGTATTTCAATTTATCTTTATGTATGCAAATTCGGACATAGATTATATGCAAATAGGTTGTATGCAAATTGGGACATAGATTATATGCAAATAGGCTGTATGCAAATATGAAAATGTGTTACATGTGAATTTAGATGAACTCTTGATTTATGCATGCGAACTAGGAGTAAATTATCCTTGGAAAATATGTTGCTTAGGCTTGGTTAGATTATTGCACAAATCATTTCATTACAAGTGACATAAGTAAGAGACCATTCCGAACCTAACGGTTTGAGTTCTTCCCTTGCGAGGGGTGAGTACGGCCTTAAATCATTTTCCCGGTTCACACCGGGTGGCGACTCCTTTATTCTCCGGTTTAGTCCCCCGCGGGCTACTCCGTACTCCCAACCGGGCCGCGAGCCCGTAACAGCATGCGTCACCCAGTTTCTGTGTCCAACATATGTCTCATGTGCTTTGAGCATATGGAGTCACAATCAGGCCAATCCAAGTGATAGTCACTGGATTGATTTTAAGAACATCCTTACGTATCTTATATGAACTAATGATGCTTTCTTAAACTATGGAGAATCAATAGTCACTGGTCTTAACCTGAGACTTGCATCGCTAATACTTGCGACAATCAATATACTTTGGTTTTGGTCGTCCAGGACTTTAACAGGTTCTGTGTACGCCTCTTCTCAATATACTTTGGTTTTGGTCGTCCAGGACTTTAACAGGTTCTGTGTACGCCTCTTCTGGGTATATTGAGAATCGCAGTGTATTGGGTGTGATGTCAAGATGGAAGTATCACTTCAGTCATATGAAGATGATGATCACGCATGATACGAAACTAGTACTCTTTAGTACTGCAGTCATCGGGATAATATGACTAGGTCATGATTATCCGATTATAAAGACTAGTTACCAGAGATCCGATATATGCTTCGTACGGGGCAGACACAATTCCAGCCCCAGACCTTGCATGTGACATCCGATACTGGATCGCAATACGCAATATTACGTATACTACGCCTAATATAGATTACATATTCCTTTAAGAATATTTCTGGAGAATTAGGTAAGCACGGTGCTTTGCTAGAAGCCAACCATGTCTTGTAAATCGGTAAAAACGTAGTACTAGGTACGTACATGTTCGGATAGTCCGATGACCAGATTTACTACCAATATATCCAGAGATCTCATGGGTCACTTCCCAAAGATTCACCGATGACGTATGACTCGAACATTATTAATCTGGGATTAATAAGTAGAGATAGAAAATTAATCTGGGATTAATTACGGAGATATTTTATCTGGGATAAAATACTATTTAAAAAGAGAGAACGATTAATTTGGAATTAATCGATAAAATAATATATTCGATATATTAAACGAAATTAGATTTCGACGCGGAATTAAAATTGGATTTTAATTCGGGCAAACGAGTTAATTTAGAATTAATTCGCTGGCAACGTGAATATTTTTGCTAGGCATAATTATTTAATTAAATTTGATTTAATTACGTCGCAATAGAAAATTCGTTAATTCGGAATTAGCGAACCCGAGCCCAGGAGTGTTTGCGGGCCCACTCGTATTTTGAATCAAGTGGAGCCCATAAGTCACATCACGCGTCACATCACTAGTCAACTTTATCACTTTAATGTGATGGAAGTTGTTGGTAGGTGGTTGAGTGTGAAACACACTAGTGTGATGCCTTGAAAGACATTTACCATTTTATTATTTTTGGTATTTGACTTTCATTTTGTGTAATTAGATTACACAACACAAAACAACACACAACTTCATCTCTCTCCCTCTCCCTCTAACGACTTTAGAAGCCATTTCTCTCTAATATTTCTCTCATGGCCGAGAGATGTAAGAAGGCAAAGGGAAATTTTGTGGCAAAATTTCCAAGGTGCTAGCACATCCAATGGGTCAAACAAAGGTGATAGGGAAACACATTCATGAGCATGGAATCCATTCACAAAGCTTGGAGCTTGGAGCACACAAATGGGGGCTTGGCCGAAACAAGGAGCACAAAAGGAGGCATGGCCGAGAGCTTCAAGGGAGCAGAAAATTTTTATGTTCATCGCATCGCAAAGCCAATCAAAGTGAGTATTTCTGCAACTTTACTTTGATGTATTCACACGTTTATATGCTTAATTAGATCTTGATTTGACCTAGAAAACCCAACAAACACATGTTATATAACTAGCATACATGTATTCTAAATACTTATATGTTTTTGTTTGAATCTAAATACAAACCAATTTAGAATCCCACTATGAAATGTCTCATGAACAATTCTAGTTTACCTAAAGTTGGTCAAGTGATTCTAGAATGGTAGCCATATCTCTAAGCTTTAATATAGAGTTCTAAACTCTTATTAATTGTTTGATGTCCAACATGAACATATTTGACATAATTAACAATTATATTGTGTTTATACTTCCAAAGCATCCTAACACGATCTATTAACCTTATTTCAACTTCAAGTTATGTAATCATACATCCAATACATAATTCATCACTATATGTCTCACTAATGAAAAACTCACTAATGAAGAACATAACTTAAGAGAAGTTTAAACTTACCTAGTAAGCTTGATGCAAGATCCAATATATTTCTCCTTTGTTGAAATGGTTGGAGAACTTTCAAGGTTTGCAAGATTGACTCCAAGATCCAATCTTGATTTCTCCCAGATGAAATGTTGTAGAGACCTCACAAAAATTCTATAAACACTTCTCTAACTTAGACTAATTTCTCAAAGAATTTCTTATATTTAGCTTTCTCAAGATTGATTAAAACCAAGATTGATTAAAACCATTACTCAAGCTTGCTATTTTGTAACATCCCGAGTTATTTTAGAATATTAGCATAAATTTTATTTTCGCGCGTGAGGCCGCGTCCTAGCGCGAGGCTTATTTATTATTTTTTTTTTACAAAAAATGGGCACTTTTTATGGAATTAATTGTGAGTTTTTATTAAATTAAGTTTGAAGGATTAAATTGATATTTACCAAATTAGTGTTTATATATACATATTATCTAGACTCTTCTCACACAAAAATATATTATATTTATAACACACACACATGTGGGACACTTAATACCCACACACGAAAAAAAAAAAAACCAGAAAACAGAGAAATGAAGAAGAAAATTCGAGAGAGAGAGAATCGATAGAGTGAGAGAGGCTAAGAGAGAAAAGGATAGAGAGGGAGGAGTTTCGGCCACATCTGGTCGTATCTCCTGCTGCCGGCGAGTCTCCGGCGTGGTGATGGTGAGCTGGCAGTGAGAGAAGAGATAGCAGGGTTTTGAACCGTGGAAATAGAGAAGAGAGCCAAGAGTCAAGGCCGAAAGAAGAGAAAAGTCGAGAGAGCAGAAAGAGAAATGGAGAAGAGGAAGAAGGCCGAGAGGAATAGAGAAATAGTGAAAGGGACCGAGAAAGAGAAATGTAATGTCACGACCCCCTCCCTAGGGCGGGCCCAACCCTAGAAAGAGGTCCGCGATCAACTTCAGCTCGAGCATTCTACAAGTCAAACCCACCATTTGATTTCACACAATAATACATCACAATTTACAAATACATAAAGTATACACAACTTTTATGGTTTACAACACAAGACTTAAAATACAAATGACGACTCGAATGTCTGGACCAACCCGAAAATACAACTGTGGCACGTGGATCCAAATCTGGTACTGCTCCTGCTATTCTCGCGAACTACCTGAAATGTTTGGGGGAAGAGGGGAGTGAGCTTAAAAAGCTCAGCAAGTAAGCACTCATTCTCTCAACATGACCTAATCAACAAAATAGGATATATATATATATATATATATATATATATAATATATATATATATATATATTATATATATATATATATAATATATGGTAATTTATATATCGAAGTATTAGTTAAGATATATATAACAACTATCTCAGACAGAACATACTCACAACAACACATCTCATCTCATTACATCCATCAACTCATCTCAAAATCACATGGTACTCAATATTTCATTTCATAGTACAAATATACAATTTATATCTCAAATTAGTATTTACCATTATGTTCTCATGGTATCGATTACTCAATCAATTTTCCAACAACATATATAAATATATATGTATATATATATATATATATATTATAATACAATATATGAAAATAGCATTTATATAATATCATCACAACATTCATCCCACAACAATACAAACATCCATCAAACATGGTTGCTAATCCGAGTTTAGTATAACAGAGGATTGAAACCAATGGGAGAGTCCTTAATGACAAATCCCAAGGTTTCCAACCATATCAACTCGTAAAATGTGAGTGAATATAATCAATGGGGGAGTCCCCGTATACCCCCAAATCAAAACCAATGGAAGAGTCCTCAATGACAACTCCCAAGGTTTTCTATCATCTCATATCATCTGATGTATCATCACATCTCATCTCAAATCCGACCACTATTATACAAAACCCGCAGCGTAACACATCAGCACACATCATCAAACACAATCACATTTCACATCCAATCCATCAATCTCATCTCAACAATCGTGATTTCATATTTATCATGCTTTTAATATCTGAATATAATATCTCACAAATATGTAAATATATATAACAAAATATATATAATTATACCATATATTTATATATATTTATATATCGACTCTCACAACAACCATCAATCATCAAACAATTATGTTAAGAGAATCACCACAGAGTGTACTTACCTCGATTCGTGTAAAAGTCTCGAATATGTCTATATTCTCGCTAAGAATCTCAATCGGTCGCTCAAATGGCAAAGTCGACAACGTCAATCAACTCGATATTTCCAAACGACTATGCTGAGAAGAAAAACAGCAACGAACAGCTCCGGAACTAGTTGAAATGCTCAACGAGGCAAGCGGGCCCCACAACGAAGATCGGGCCCCACCACCAAAAAGCGGACCCCACAATCCAATACTTTCAACGGTGAAAATATATACCAAAACACTCGTAATATCGAGAGCAACAATCTGATGTGATCGGATCGCCGATCCAACGGTCGGATCTCAAATTCCGGTAATATCCCCGAATCGCTGGTAACTACAAAACAGAAAACAACCCAAACGATGTCGGATTAGGAAGCGACCACTGGCGTTGGAAAGATCTCGGCCTAAAAAGTGCTCGCTCGCCGGAGGTGGCCGTCAAAAGTGACCGGAGACGGCCGGAAATTGCAAAATGGTCGGCGGTGTAGCGTCATCTTCTGGTGGCGTGTGGCGGCGCGTCCGGCGGCCGTTGGACTCGATCTCGGTGGCGCTGGAAAGCTGACGGCGACAGATACACGGTGGTCCGGCTCGTGGATGAAGGTGGTCGGAGGTGACATGGTAGCGACGCCTCAAAGTTTCGGCAAGAAAAAGAAAGAAATATGAGAGAGAAAGAGAAATAGTTGCTGGGAGAGGATAATAGAGAGAGAGAAAGAAAATGAAAAATAATCCATCTCCCTTTTTTTTTTATATAGCCGCACACATTTATTTATTTATTTTTCCTGCCCCACTGCTTATCTTTCACTTTCTTTTTTTTTTTTTTCTTTTTTTTTTCATAAGGTATTACATGTAAGTATATTATGTTATGATTTCCTTGATTTTAATAATTTGGGTTTGAAATCAAATTCGAATTGGGTAAAGAAATGAATTGGAATCATGATTAAAGTGATTAAAATATGTAATCTAGCATGAAAATAAAAGAAATTTGTTGAATTTAAAAGAATTAAGTTGATAGAAAGGAAAAGAAGAAACGATAGTAACCTTAGAAAATTTGTGGATTTTCTTTAAGAGTGCTAAATAATTAAATTGGAAGTAATATGAGGTGGTGAATATTATATTCGGGTGTTTACTTATGTATTTTGTGACAATTAAGTATGGGTTAAGATTGATTTGGTCAGGTGGCCGAATAGTAGAGGTGCTGTTTAGAAGGAGGGAATTTTATGATTTGGTAATGTTGTAACTATGGATTTAGTATTTAGTGGTGTTGAGGTTGGTATTAAAATGTAAGTCATATTTTATGTTAGTTATTATGTTTGAGTCTGATTTTGATGATGGAAATAAAGCTAGAATCTTGTGTATGTGAAGGCATAGTTATAAAGGTTAGTGAAGATATAAAGAAAACTTAATGATGATGTGTGCTGGGTGATAACTGCGATTTAGCTTCTATATAAATTGTTATGTTTAGAATTTTATTTGGAATTAGCATTGGAAACTTACATTGAACGTGTGTAGTGACGGTAAAACAGGAAATGGAAATTAGGCGTTACAAATGTATAAAATAAGAATGCTTAAGCATAAACTTATAATTTTGGGAAGTGATTGAGTGGGCTATGTGTTAAAATAAATGTTTGTGCATGATTGTGAATGACTATTAAGTAAAGCAAATGAGTAAATGAGAAGATTTAATATATTATAAGTCACAATATTAATTTAACGAAGTAAAGAGATTATATGTATAATGAATGAGAGGTGTGCGTAAAGGCATGTATATATATAATAGTTAATGATATGGTTTTTGTACGTGTATCAACTTGAAGTTTACCTTGATGTTAGAACTAGAAGTTAAGAATTGAGCTTATAAGTTTGCTTAGTAATGAAGAATGTAAATATGTCTAGAGCATGTTATGGGATCATTAATTAGTATGAATAGTCTGTAGATGCATGTTTCTTTTTTATTTATTTAGTGGTAGAACCTATTAGTTTGAGTATGAACGAATGATATCATATGTATAAGATGCTTATTAAATTGTATGTATTTATAAAGTAGTGACATTATAATGAGCATAAGTATGTAAGTTGTATGTAAAGTAAATTGATGATAGTATAATTATATAGATATATAGATAATTAAAGATAAAAGCATATAGAGAGAGAGTAGCATTTATATGTCATTAAGTTATAGATATGCATGGATATATACATGTACATATATGACAACTTAAAGATAAGCATATAAGAAAGCATAACAAGGGTAGTGTGGAGAACTGTATATGCATATTTGTACATTATGATTTTAATAAATTGAGTTGAAATTAAGAATGGTTTGGAATTCAAAAAGGTTTTAAAGAAAAGTTTCAAATATTTTTCAGAAAAGGTTTCTTACAGTTTTGAGATACAAAGTATGGTTTTATGTTTTCCGGGGCATGAGGTAAAACCTCACCCCAGTATGTAACTATTATAGTTGGAATTGACGGATACAGAGGGCATGTGCACATGTAGGGCCAGGATGGCGGCGTGTACATGGTCCCTAGTATAGAGCTTGGGCGGTAGCATTGATCTGCTCCCCTAGTTCTAGTGGTGGTTACGTTGCAATTGAGCTATTGTCCTGGACGTGACTACACCCAGTTGATTTGTTGTCCTGGTTTAGGGCTCTACATTGCAGTTGAGTTGTTGTCCTGGACGTAGAGCACCACCAGTTTCAGAGATGCCCAGTTGAGTTATGGTCATCGGCATAGAGTACACCCAATTGAGTTATGGTCCTGGGTACAGAGAGACGTCCAGTTGAGTTATGGTCCTGGACGTAGAGCAATTTTCAGTTTTCAGACTCTCAGTACATAGTTTTCAGATTTACTGTATCCAGATTTCAGAACTCAATTTTTAGTAAACATTTTTCAGAAACTAGATTCTCGAAACAGTTTTTCAGAAAAGGTTTTTCAATAAGTATTTTCCAAAGATATGGTATAATTAAATATCAGTATAGCTTATAGGTTAAACATACAAGTCATACATTCTGGTTAATATACGAAATGCATACAGTTAACATTGAAGCATGATAGCGTGATTACATCTATATGGATATATGATTGATGTTGTATGTATTGTATTTTGTATCATAATTACATCTATGTGATTATGATTGATGCCTGTGTGTATTATATGATTACATATACATGTATGGTGTTATTGAGTTGAAAATAGAAATTTGCAAATGCATATATTTATAACATTTAAGCTTAATAAGTTCGAATATGAATATATGAAATTACAGATGTAAGGTACATTAATTTGCATATGTTTATGATATTGTGATAATTTGTTATGTAAGTGAATTTATTTACCTGCGTGTGAAATATATTAATGACAGAATTAATATATAGAATATAGACAGTTAAAGATGAATGTTTAATAGAAAGAATATTATATAAATCCGATTTGATGATATTTTAATGAAATAAAAGAAGGATAAGTATGATAAATAACCAAACTAGATTAGCAAAGAGTTAACAGGTAAGTACTAATATATTAAGTAGCACAGCAGAAACGTGATGAATTTGAATTTGTTAGTTAGTGATATAGAACTCGATGCATTTAATATGGATGTTTGTTAATGTAAATGACAAACAAAAGTTAAAGAATGTGTGTGACCAGATAAAATGATTTAATGACAAAGTAATATGTATGTGAAGTGGATAGGGAATAATTATCTAGTTCTGACCTAATACATATTTTCATGAACACATAGATAGCCAGGTTAATAAAGAAACGAGATTCAGAACTTGTATGTGTTTGACGCTCAATGAATGAACATAGTTACTTACTGAGTCATTACGACTCATATCCCAACTGTGTTTGAGTTTTGCAGGTTGGTGACCCGAACGGTCGACCGCAGCCTTCAGAGCTTGAGGAGCCGGATAGCAGCGTTGTAGTCAGCCAGTCACCTGGTCTTGGGGGGATTTTAAGTATAGTTGTAAAGAGTTCAAGTCTGTATAAGTTATGATTGTAAAGTTTTTTGTTTATACGCATTTTCGGGCATGGAGCCCAGTTGTATTAAGTCTTGAGATTATTATTTTAGTGTCATGTTATGTATTGGGCCCAATAGGTTGTATGAGGTGCTGGACTTTGATCCAGATTGCTCGATTTCAGCAGAGGTCATGCCGAAATTTCGGCAGAGTCAGGCTTATGGAGGCGGGATTAGCCTGTCTCCTGCCGGTAACATCTCGGCTTAGTTGGGATGTTACATATTTATAGCAAAACTTAGGCAATTTTTAATTAATAAAAGTTCTAATCAACTTTTATGTGGGCTTAATCTAATTTTTTCAAATATGCATAATTAGGTGTGACTAATCACATTAGTCTACCACTTTGATTTAATCCAATTAACTCAAGACAAAGCTTAATTAATAGATTAGTTACATGTCTTCCACTTTTATTTAATCCAATTAAATCAAGTCAAAACACCTATAATTACATACTTGCAATTACCATAATATCCTCAAATGGTAGAGATAATTATGATATTACGACAAAACCCTTGTGTAAATATTGAATTAATCCAATTAAGTCAAAGTAAATAATCAATATTATCCAATAACACTTGATTATCTTAGTTGATAATTATAATATCGAATATTATCTTTAATTAGCTACCCAAGTGCTCAACGAATACACTTCATATTGGGTCTCTCTAAGTTCAGACACGTTCGTCATATAAGCCTACCTAATATATACGCAATTCGGCCACCTACGAATTCGCAAAGAACGACATTTCTAAACTATACAAGTCGAGGGCATCACATATATTTAACAATCCCTCTGTCGTAGGCTATCCGAGTTGTGCTCAGGAAATATAGAATACACCGTCAAGTTTCCGAGAAGCACATCTCATGTAGACATGTCCACGATTCTTCATAACTGATGTGATCCACCATAGATGATCAACTTTGGCCAAAGCTTTAAGAATCGTGACTTACTTACATGGATTCCTAAACCTTTTATGGTACATATACGAGCCGACAAATTCTATATTGATTCACAATTGATTAACGAGTACATCGGTCCATACCCAACGAATATTTAGAGGCCAGACCATGAAATATTTTCGATATACATGACATCAAAGTGTGGAGGATCTCACACAAAATCAATATTATCATATAGTCAAAGGATTACATATGCTACTCGACTCGAGAAGATTCCTATTGACGGTGGTGTGTACTTCCAACTATAAGGAATCACCTGCGAGTCATTCAGTATTTGGTCCAACCAATACCCACATGTCTATACGAGCTTCCAAAACTCATGGTACATTGGGTTAAACCATTGGAACTCCAATTCCAATATACGACATGTGCTAGTCTTCTAGGTTATAAGAATTCGACCGTATTCCAAAACTAACGACTATAAATATTTACTTTAAGAACAGTTTACAATAGTAATACTTATCCCAGTATCAGACCACCTAGTGTCCAGTATTACTATATGACTATTCTAAGGTCGATGTCATTCTTAGAATATTTATACATCAATATAATATACATAATGACAATATCATTAATAAGGTATGAAATGAAAATGTAGTTATTTTATTAATAAATAATAAAATGTACAATACATCATTCGGATTGGCGCTCCAAGCACCAATTCCAACAGACAGAAGATGAAAACCACATGACTTCAAAGGCTTCAACAACGAAGTGGATGGAGAAGATGGAAGAAATCCTACAGAGTGAAATGGAAGATGCTCGAAAAGAGAGGGAAACAACTCAAGCCTTCATGAAAGTCATGATGAAAAAATTGAGAAGTTGGAGAATAAGGCAGGAGAACAAGGGCAAACGGGTTTCATCAGAAGGAAAGAAGAGATAGCCTAAAGGAAAATGATCGTCAGAGTAGATGGAGATCGAGGAAATAGGAAGCAGAATGCCAAGAGGGTGAGGTCTGTAGTTGTGGCCATCACCGCATAAATGAGGGAGCCGTGAGAAAAAGAAGAAGGCATACGAACTCCATAATCATCCAACAACAGCTCGTGTTTCAGGGAAAATGACTTGTAACGGTATCCAGAGAGGGGACATGAGGTTCATAGTTATAGAAGATACCAAGCTCAGAGTGGAAGGCGTGAAGAGGCCATTGGGAGAGAGCACGACATCTCCGAAAGCCAAATGAGGGATTGGTTTCGGAGGGAGATGAGGAAGTGGGAGGAAATATGAAGGGATAGGCTTAGGGTGACTAGGATATGGAGACAACATCCCCTTTCACGAAAGAAGTATTGATGGTGGAGTTTCCAAGAAAGTTCATCATGCCCATGATGGATGTTTATAAGGACAACACAGACCCCAAGTCCCACATTGAAAAGTTTATTCTGTTGATGGAGATATAGAGAATGGTATGAGAGGCGATCTTCAAGGTGTTCCCGCTAACTTTGGAGGGGTCAGCCAGGTTGTGGTTCAGGAACTTGACTCCTGGAAGTATCGGCAGCTTCTCACAGCTGATTAAGTCATTTTTACGCTATTTTAAAGGGAAACGCGTGCCAAGGACGACAGTAGGATCATTAAGGATGATGAAGCAAAAAGATGACGAGCCATTGAAGAGCTTCATCGATGGATACCATAGCTTGGTGTCAAATGTCGGGGGGGTATGAGTCTCCAGAGATGTTGGAGAGTTTTAAAGGAGCTATAAGGTTCGGAAAGCTATGGTCCCACCTTAGGATCCCAGAGCTATCGGATTATGCCGCAGCCTTGAAGCAGACAATTAAATTTATGTTGCTGGAAGAAAAAGATAAGTCAGTAGGGGACTTACTTGTTTAGATTGAAGAAGATGCTGGGAAACTCGTGAAGATCTTGCGGGCTCGAATTTGCAGAGAACATAGAAGTTATGATGATTCTTTAAAGAAGACGAAGTGGTAAAAGAATGGCTTAGAGTGGGGTGGCCTTTAAATAGGCACCTCATGTTATTTCTGACCATCAGATTGGAACGAGTGCACAAGATCAGTGACGCATGTAAGGGGGATCTCGGCCATTGAATTCAAATGAAAGACCAAAATTGGAGCTACTGTTTGGGTGAGACACATTTGTCCTTGATTTTGACGTGCAAGTTATTAATACAGGACACCAAGCCTTGGAAAGATGTGACAGACATTTAAGGAAGGCCATTAAGGTTTCACAACTTCCTAGATGCGGTTTGAAAACCCTAGAAAGGCCTTTCAACTGGTGGTGAAAAAGAAAATTATTACAAAAAATGGAATCTTTGGCGATACATGTACCTTCGTGACCCGAGGAACGTGGCAGTATGTATATTTGTAGGCTAAAACCCAAGGACATGGGCACAATATACACTTATATTGTAGTTTCCGACATCAACTCACCAACTCGTTGATACCGAGAACTAAAGAATATATGTTAATGGTGGTTTTCAGACCTGGGAAACCCTGAAGCCTGAAGAGGGGTATAATGGGTTTTGCACTTAAAACAGATGGAGGTCCAATGTCTTTATCAGGATGAGAGATCATATGAATGGCCCGAGCCCGTAGTACCGAGGAACACCCAATAGCAGAACCAGTTGGGGAGGATAGGTTGGGATACCGACCCGACTTGATGAAAAGATATCAGATCCAGCTGTACTTGAGTATCTATGAAGGCCTCCGTGACTACCGACCCGACCTGATAAAAGAAACTATGCTAGAGTCGGCCTTGGGAAGAACATTAACATTAGACTCTGAGATCATACTCAACATCAAACTCTGAGATCAGCCTCAACATCAGACTCTGAAATCAGATTCAGTATCAGACTCTGAGATCATACTCAGCATCAGACTCTGAGATCAGACCCAACATCAGACTCTGAGATTAGACCTAACATCAGACTTTCGAGTCAGAACGTTAGTAGATTAGACTTTGAATGCAGAATCTCATATCAGACTCTGAACGTAGCATTATACGGTATCAGCCTCTGAAATCATAATCGAATCAGGAGGTCATACCTGGTAAAGAAGTAAGGAAGATGATCCAGCGCCATTCCTCTTAGAGCACCGACCCGGAGACCAAGGTTAGGGTTTGAAGTATCTTGTACTTGTGAATGAATAATGTAAGCCCTATATAAAAGTTTGAGCCTCCAAAATGATGATCTGACGGAAGTTGGTTGAGACTTTCATTCTGACACAGAAAACAGTGTGGGTGGTTGAATTGTAGGCTGTCACATGGGCAGAACTTGAAGTAGAGGATAAAGGTGGGAATGATGGCGGAATAACGTGAGCTGACTGTAGGCATTGCATTTTTGCATGTGAAACCCGATGATGAGTCTCAGTTGGAGGCACTACTTTTTTTAAGTTAAGGATATTGCGGGAAACGGACGTCGGAAGGGGAAATTCGGAATAAGTATGTCTTCAAGTTCATTTCACAAGTTCACTGTTTTCGTTCGTTACCACGTTCGAACGTCAAACAGATTGCGGGCGTTCGTACAGCATTCTAAGAGGCGTTCGAACGGTGTCGGTATTTCTGGTTTTGCTGCTAGGCCCACACGCCCAAGGCCCTTAAATTACACTCAAATTAAATCAAATATTAATTAAATTAAACATTGAATTAAATAAAATAATTAAACCATTTACCAATTAAATAAAACATAAAATATAATCATACCTAATTTAGATAAATCAAATATATTAACTTCCTAACTAAACAAAATCATATACTAAATTAAAAAGATGTCATGCCTAATTAAATCACTCATAACCAATTTAAAGATATTGACTTCCTAATCTAAACCAAATTTGTCCCCCTCAATCTTTGACTTTCCTTGCTCAACACAAAATCAAATCCCTTCCTTGTGAGACAAGGAGTAGCCCTAGTCATTCTCTATATAAACAACCTCTCACCAAGACATGACTCCCCTAGCTCATACACATATAATTCACGCCCATCACAAGAAGAAAACAAGCAAAGAATTTCCCATCACCTTCACACAATATCATTCACAGTAACAGCATAAAGAAGTAAAATAATTTCTCTTCTATACCTCCTTCAATAACGGAAACAACCACCTCTCCTCCAAGTCCCTCCATAGCCGAATACACAGCCCCATACCACAGCCTTAGGACACGCAAATACAATCCCTAAATCCTTAAAACGGTAACATAAAAACTGCACTTAAAACCAAAAAAAAAACACTCAAAACAGTACGTTGAAACGTCAAAACAGTGACCTGAACAGTGAGCAGAAAATATAGAGGAAACAGCAGCAAAACGGAGGCCGAACTGCAGCAAAACGGAGGCCGAACAGCAAGCAAAACAGCAAAACAGTGAGCTAAGACGCTAAACCAGTGAACCGGAGAAGTTGAGGAGCTTTACCCTTCCGACTCCCGTGAAACGCAAGTCCGAAAGTCGGCAAAAAAGGTTAGACCTGAGGGTATTTTTCACATTCGTTTTCTGTTTTATTTTTATTACTTATTGAGTATTTTTCGCATGATTGTCATGTTAAAATGCATATTGTAGCCCTTGAGTAGATAAATATGCATGTATTACGAAATATTGTATGTTGTGGCCTTGGAATAAAATGAAAGATGTGTCAACTCTCGCGGTATATCGGATGGAAACCCGGACATAAATTTCATAGCCTATTCCGAATGGACGGTAGTATGATCTGTACTCGGGATACAACTCCACGTACCGCTTGAGTAAACGGCACATTCTTTTGTATTATATTGCTTTGATTTATTTATTTTTCGTCATTTGAATTCCGCATGTTACTTTGTATGAATGAAGCAATCGAGTGCATGGGCTTAGTAAGTCGGATTAGAGGTCCCCTATTTAGAGGGGTTAAAAATCCTTTACCACGATGCTTTGCCGCACCGGTTGATGTGTGTTCGATTGGATGTAAGATATGTTCAATCGGGCATACTAAGTTTGATGTTATTGTCTTTATTTTTGTATGCATGACGCAATCGAGTGCATGGGCTTAGTAAGTCGGATTAAAGGTCCCCTATTTGGAGGGGTTAAAAATCCTTTACCATGATGTTTTGCCGCACCGATTGATGTGTGTTCGATTGGATGTAAGATATGTTCAATCGGGCATACTAAGTTTGATGTTATTGTCTTTATTTTTGTATGCATGACGCAATCGAGTTCATGGGCCTAGTAAGTCGGATTAAAGGTCCCCTATTTGGAGGGGTTAAAATCCTTTACCACGATGTTTTGCCGCGCCGGTTGGTGTATATTCGATTGGATGTGAGATGAGTTCAATCAGATACGTGAGGTCCCACATGGTGGATTTGTTTATCTATGAATGTGTTGCATGCATCAGGTCTGGTTCCGTCCGAACGAGTTCTCGAACGCCACAAGAACGTGAACCTTCTGTTTACCGTTCGAACGCGTCCTCGAACGCTACGCGAACGCGCACGCATTTTCTTAGTGTTTCATGCATCAGGTCTGGTTCTGTTCGAACGCCACACGAACGTGAACCTTCTGTTTACCGTTCGAACGCGTTATCAAATGCTACGTGAACGCACACACATCTTCTTAGTGTTTCTTGCATCAGGTCTGGTTCCGTTCGAACGCGTTCTCGAACGCTATACGAACGCGAACCTTCTGTTTACCGTTCGAACGCGTTCTCGAACGCTACGCGAACGCTACGCGAACGCGTACCCACTGAAATGAGTTACTTTCATCAGATTCCGCACATAATTATCCCTAGTAGCTATTCCTTCGTATGATGAACCTGATTGTTTCTATGCATTATGCAAGATTGTGTAGGTGTCGTTCATCTGTATTCCCCGCATGTATGAGTATAATGTGCTTGTTAACTTGTATGTTTGACGTATGTTAATCTTTATGTATGCAAATTGAGACATAGACTACATGCAAATAGGCTGTATGCAAATTCGGATATGTGTTACATGTAAATTTAGATGAATTTGTTGATGTATGCATGAGAACTTAGAAGCATGATACTCTTGGAAATAAGTGTTACTTAAGCTTGATTAAATTATTGCACAAATCCTTTCATTACAAGTGACATAAGTAAGGGACCATTCCGAACCCAACGGTTTGAGGTCTTCCCTTGCGAGGGGTGAGTGCGGCCTTAAATCTCATTTTCCCGGTTCACACCGGGTGGCGACTCCATTATTTCTCCGGTTTAGTCCCCCATGGCTACTCCGTACTCCCAACTAGGCCGCGAGCCTAGAACAACATGCGTCGCCCAGTTTCTGTGTCTCACACTGACGTCATTAGTTGGTGTAACAGTTGGTTTAAAAGTCTATATAATGGGGTTGAAGATTCAAATTTAAGGGTTAGCAATTTCGATATTTCACAACTTGTAAAAGAGCTCTAAAAGCTTAGTGATAGAGAGAGAAAATTGATCGGTCTAGACCGGAGCTCGTAATAAAATATCATTTATTTATTCACGTGGACGTAGGTTGGAGCCATTCTCCGCCGAACCACGTTAAACCTTTGTTTTCTTTGTGATTTTCTGTTTGCTTGGCAAGTTTGTTTTGGTTCCCAACTAATCAAACAAATTCACTGCTTATATGAGGTTTGTTTGAGAGTAGATATCATGAACTACCACCGAAACGAAAAATAGCCGTCATATTTTATGTTCATATGTTAGCACAATTTAGGGATACGAAATTATTTGTTGATAAATATGTGTAGATGTGGAAAGTGATATCTGTTTCAAGAATGTGTTTCATTCTAAAAAATTCCTACTATGAAATGTTCCAAAGCTCGTTGGAGCAGGTTTTTTTCGTAAATTTTGCATACCTAGATTCACTAATTTATGTCGTAAATTTTGCATACCTAGATTCACTAATTTATGTTGTCTTTGTGGAAAAAATTGATGAGGCCATGTCGCTAGCAGTGGCGAAACTATGATTTTGGTTTATGGTGGCCAAAATATAAAAATGATAAAATTAACTAGATTATAATATAAAATTTATAAAATTAAAGAAGCCAACTGTAAGGAACCTAGGACACCACCTATCTCCACATTGGTATGATATTGTCCACTTTGGGCCTAAGCCCTCATGGATTTGCTCTTGGGTTATACCCAAAAGGCCTCAAACCAATGAAGATACATGTCCATCCTTATATGCCCATGATCTTCCTCATTTCTAACCAATGTGGGACTTTGGGACTTTGTTTGCACACCCAACAATCATCCCCTCGAACAAAGGACCACCGAGCCTCCCCTCAAACGATCATCCGTCCGTCCACTCTAGCCTAGGCAAACTCCTCTTCACCGTGTTGGGATTAGGACACGTCTATGAAGACCGACGCACACCACCTGTCTAACCGAGCACATTCACGGATCACGATCGGGGCTCACCACCTTTTGTTCTGTATTCCGAGGATTCATCCACATGGCTAACTCCGGGGCATGGCTCTGATACCACTGTTGTTACTTATTATAGATTACGCCCAGATGTTGTTGTTCAAAAGAAACAGAGACTATCGGCATAAGCAATTAAAACCTCAATAAAAAACAATCACACCAAGAACAAAAGATTTTACCGTGGTTCGCCTGAATCAATTTCAGACTACATCCACGTTGAACTCCGGAATAAGGAGCTCACTGCACTAATCAATAACAAGATTACACAAGAATCTTGAATTCGTTTACAACAACAATTTTCCCCAATTACTTAACACTCACAAGATAAACCCTAATCTCTAATAGTGTCAATCTCAACTCTCAATTGAAGATCACAAAAACTTGGATTAGGAATATGGCTCAACAATTAGCCAAACAATAATAGGAGAAAACTGATAAGCAAACAACACAAAAACTTACTTCTTTCTTAGCCCTAGTACCCTTTATATATGATGAGCAAAAGTAAGTAATTAAGGCAACGGCAGGGATTGCGCCACGTGACAAATCAAGGCATACATCACATAACCTATAACATTTGCATAAGGTACATTTTCCATTTTAATCATCTCAGACCTATTAGCGGGACTTTGTGATTTAGAAAAAATGAAATGACTCGCAAGAGGCTGACTAACAGGCTTTACAGGCACTTACCCCAAACCTAGATGCTACATTTTGCAAATATGTGGACTGATGTATTTTCAGGCAATTTTTACTTCTATCTCTATCAATGGTCATACCTAGGATTCTCTTTGCACTACCCAGGTCTTTCATGTCAAATTCACTATTCAAATGTTTCTTAAGATTGTTAATAGCATTCATTGATTCAGAGATTAGAAGCATGTCATCAACATACAATAACAAGTATACAGGACATTTATCATTAAGCATGAAATAGAAGCAACTATCATATTTACTTCTTACGAATCCAATACTAAACACAAATGTGTCAAACCTTTTGTACCATTGCCTAGGTGATTGTTTAAGACCATATAAGGATTTATTGAGCAGGCAAACATACTCAGGATGATTTTTATATATAAAACATGCATGCTGAGACATATAAATTTTCTCTTCTAATTCTCCATGTAGAAAAGCAGTTTTTACATTCAATTGTTCCAATTCGAGATTATACTGCACTACTAGAGCTAACATCATTCTAATAGTTTTAAATTTAACTACATGTGAGAAAATTTCATTATAGTCAACCCCTTCCCGTTAAGTAAATCCTTTTGCTACAAGTCTGGCTTTAAACCTAACAGGGTCACTAGGCAGTAGTCCTTCTTTGACCTTAAACAACCACTTACACTCAACCAACTTCTGGTTTTTAGGTTTAGGAACTAAAGTCCAAGTTTGGTTTTTTCTAAGAGAAGACATCTCTTCTTTCATGGCCGCTTCCCATTCAAGTTTATGGGTAGACTTTAATGCCTCTCCTAAGCTAGCAGGCTCTATTCCATTTATTTCATGACTTGATATTAATGCACAGAAATACAAATCATTAGTTGAGTAATCATACCTGGTAGGAGGTCTTACATGTCTCCTACTTCTGTCTCTTGCTAGCTGGTAGTTTTCCAATATGTCTTGTGGTGTTTCATCATGATGCCCATATGATTCATTCAGCTGATTTTGATCCATTGTGTCCTCCTCACTTTGTTCTTGTATCTCAGCCACTTCATTTCTGTTTTCCTCCGGATTATTACTCCTAGGCTGGGTGTCCTCAGATGTCTCTGTGTCTGGCCTGTCACCAACTTGATCAGTGGTCCTTGATGTATCTGGCTCCACCTGCATCTGAGCTCCACCTGCAAGATCAAAATCTTCTAGATCCTTTTCTAAGGCACCTGCATTCTTGTTAGTAGATTTACATGGAAAACAAAGTTCATTGAATATAACGTCCATACTAACTATAATTTTGACTCCATGTGACTCCCTTTCCCATAACCTATACCCTTTTGTCCTTTCTTGATATCCTAAGAAAACACACTTAAGTGACCTCGGTTCAAGTTTACCTATGGACTGGTGAGCATAAGCTTCACAGCGAAACACTCTAAGGTGGGCAAGCTTCTGAGTTCTACCACACCAGATTTCTTCTGGGGTCTTAAATTGGACTGAACTATTTGGGCTAAGGTTAACTAAATGAGTCGCAGTATTGAGGGCCTCACCCCAAAAGGGCCTCGGAAGTTCGGAAGAAAATAAAAGACATCTGATATTTTCTAATATGGTTCTATTCATTCTTTCCACAACTCCATTTTGTTGAGGGGTGTGTCTCACAGTCCTATGTCTCAGGATACCCTCACTAGTACAGTATTGATCAAACTCAGTATTACAAAATTCTAAGCCATTATCAGTTCTCAAGACTTTCACTTTGTTACTAGTTTGATTTTCTACTAAAACTTTCCATTCTTTAAATTTTACCAAAGTTTCATCCTTTGATTTTAGTAAGAATGTCCATACCTCCCTACTGTAGACATCAACAATAGAGAGAAAGTATTTCTTACCCCCATGTGTCTGGACCTTGGCTGGTCCCCATAGATCACAGTGTAGATACTCCAGGCTGGCTTTTGACAAGTGAATTCCAATTGGGAAGCTCTGTCTGTGCTGTTTGCCCAACACACAGATCTCACAAAACTCTAGTGGCTTCAACTGGTCCTTTCCAAATTATCCCTGCTTGCTGAGTACCTGCATGCCTTTCTGGCCTATATGGCCAAGTCTCAAGTGCCAAATACTAGTCATATCAATATTAGAAGTTAGAGCAGAAATGGGTTTTTCTGAGAATACATGTTGTCCATTTAGAACATACAGTCTGTTTCTTTTTATACCAGTTAGGATTAGTTTCTTACCCTTAGATATGTACATGTTTCCTTGGTGAGCTTTATATGTAAAACCTAATTCATCTAGAGTTCCTAGTGATATCAAGTTTCGTTTTAAATCAGGTACATATCTAACATCAGTAAGGATCCTAATTTTCCATCATGGAGTTTGAGCGTTATATCCCCAACTCCATGTATTCTACAAGTATTATCATTTCCCATATACACCGTCCCTTGGTCAGAATTTCTAAAGTTGACAAACCAGTCCCTATACAGACTCATGTGAAAGGAACACCCTGAGTCCAGAATCCACTCTCTGCTAATGTGATCACTGGACACAGTCAATGCCTCAGATAGGCAAATTGACCCCTTTTCGGCAGCCACAGTAGCGCTGCCTTCATTTTCTGTTCCCTAATGAATTTCCACAGTGATAACAATTCCTTTTAAGGTGTCCCATCTTCCCACAGTGATAACACTTATTTCCACTGTTCTTATTCTTATCTTATTTATACTTTTTCTTCTCCTTAGATTCTTGATTATTTGGTGGGTTGTTATTCTGCCCATTATATTTCTGTCATTTTTGCCTTTCACGAATAGGTTCGCTCCACCTCTTCTACTGGTTCTAAGTTCTAACTCTCTAGCCCTTATCCCAGATATTACCAAGTCTAGCCTAGGTACAACTCCTGTGTACTGCAGAGAGTTCTTTACGACACTATATTCTTCAGGTAGTGAATTTAATAAAATCATAGCTTCGCTAGAATCTCTTAAAGCTTGGTCAGTTCCTTTAAGGATTTGAGTCATTTTCGTGAATTCATCCAGGTTATCATCAATAGACTTATTTGTGTCCATCTTGTAATTAAAAAAATTTCCTTTCAAGAAAACTAAATTTGGAGCAGAAACAACAGAATAAAGAGATTCGAGTTTACCCCAGAGTTGAATGGCCATGTCCATTCCATCAACCTTTCTGATGACTGTGTCTCCTAAGTGGAGGAAGATCAAGTTGTAGGCCTCTTCCAGGATTTCAGATTTCGTGTCCTTTTCCATCTTGGCCACTTTTCAGGGTCGGGTTCCAACGCCAAGGCCACCTTATGGTGAGAAAGCAATACCCTAATTTTCTTTTTCCAAGTGGTAATATCTCATTCCCGTCAAAGATGCCAATGTCGAGTCTAATAGTCGACATTTCTATTTCTTTTTAACCCAGAAGCTCAATCAGCAACACAAAGTCAATCACCCAAACAACACAGTCTTACTCACCCAAAAAAAAAAACCGCAAATTCTTAAACACTCAAGCCACAGCTTGCAACACAGAATCCTAATCACCTAACCTACTAAGCCTTAATCACCCAGACTTTCAATTTGCAACACCCAATCTTTCAATTGGCAACACCTAATTTCTTTTCAATTAGCAACACAGTTTCTTGGTCACGGCAACTGTGCCCTTCACTCAGGGTCACTATTGATGAGCGGAAAATATATCAATATTTACCGCCCATTTTACTTAATATTTTGTTTAGTTTCTCGGGTTTGATGAACGTTTTGATGTGTTTTAGTTTATTTTGCAGATAAAATAATATTGGGACTTAATGAAATCATTTAGGACGAAATATGGGTCAAATAAGGGCAATTATTGGACTTGATATTTTAATTTTGGAGATTGGAAACTTGAAAGGGCGTTTTGACGAAGTGCAGTTTTGGAAATTCCAGTTTTGCGCATCTATCATATTTTGGGCATAACTTTTTACTCAGATATCGGATTGAGCTGATTCAAGTTTCAGATTAAAGAAAACTCAAATATCTACAACTTTGAAAGACAAAATAATTTCTAATTCTGAATATTTCATGCCCGAAATTGATGAACCATCCAGAAGTGTGTAGTGTGTAATTATTAAAGTCACTTTCAATCATTTTCAAAGCAAAAAATAAATTAATAAATAAATAATAAAAATTATCAAATCATCACCAAACATGATAAGGGATTAGTGGAGCAATTAATAATGGATTTGGTGGAGCAATTAGTGGAGCAATTAATAATTGATTTGGTGGATGATTTGATGGAGGCAAAATTTTGCCTATAAATACCAAGTCATTTCATTTGTAAAATTCATACTTTCTTCTAAGGAATTCCTTAAGAATACTAAGAAGATTATATCTTGTTTGTTTATTTATAGCTTTCAGTAATTAATTTCCGCTTTTGCACTTTCTTTTCTTTACTTTTCAGTTTTTACTTTCCGCAATTTACTTTTACGCACAGTACTTTTCTTTCTTTAATTTTCAATTTTTACTTTTCAGTAATGAGGAGGTAACTCCCCTTTGCTGGGATAAAAGGTAAAACTTTTATGACTAATATTTAGATTAATCTCCCTTAATTATAATATATAAACTAGTTAAAACCTGACTTAACGAGGATACCGCCATATTGGTCGGTTGGTAATTATTTAAATTGGTTTTAACCTGACTAAACTGGATACCGCCTGATTGGTCGGTTGGTAATTAATTATTAATTTGACTTAATCTGGATACCGCCTATATGGCTGGTTGGTAATTATCATGCAAAGTTAATATATTATATTAAGGGAGATATCTAAAATAGAAGTAATAAAAGCGGATCCTTTTACCTCAGCATTTTCTTTTATTGTACTTTTACTTTATTTACTTTTCAGCAATTTACTTTCAGCAATTTACTTTCAGCAATTTACTTTCAGCATTTACTTTTCAGCATTTAATTTTCAGTATTTAATTTCAGCATTTACTTTCAGCATTTTACTTTTCAGCAATTTACTTTTCAGTATTTAATTTTTAGTATTTTACTTTATGTCTTTTATTTTATTTAAGTTTTTACTACCTGTAAATATGTGTCGTAACTAAGCCAGTTATCTGGGGTTGTGATGAAATCCAATATCACCGGTTTATAAGGGGTTAAATTATAGTTTGGGTAATATAAAGGTTTATTTATTGAGTCTTAATCTTAATGCTTTTTATTAACTGGCCATTAATAAAATTGAATTGGTAAACTTAAAATGAACTAGACATAGAGATTTTAAGTTTAAGACCTTAGACTTAATAGCCCACGATCTTCCTTGAGGATAGATAACCCTTTAATAGATTTCCTTACAGGATAGGAATATACCTGGGGGGGGGGGTAGCCATAATTGGGACTTAACTTAATGAATCCAGATAATTTGGTTGACATAGACATATGGTTCAATTGGGTTAAACTGGGTATTTGTGTCTGACCATCGACAGAGGCTTACACATAATTTAGTGTTCCAGGTTAATAAATCAATATATTACCCAACTTTAAGATAACCACTTCATCTTTAAAATGATATTGGAAGAAATCACAACCCTAGATAGTTTTTAATATTAAATTTTCTTAAAATCTACTTTCGAACAATGTTATTTACTTGTTTTTAAAATTTAGAATCGTCACCATTTCAAATCAATCAAACAACCTGTTAGATACTAGTAATCATTTGACCTCGTAAAATTAATAGATTAGATATTAAGTCCTCGTGGGATCGATATTTTTATACTACTTGAACGATACGTGCGCTTGCGTTATACGTGTGTGTTTACGCGGTCAACTATCAGGTTTGATCTTCAAGCCAAGAGAAAAAAATGAAGAACTGTGACACAGTTGAATGGCGTCACCCACTGCTCCTCAGACGATCGGCGACACCCTCTACAACTCAGACGATCGGCGACACCCTCTGCAGCTCAGACGATCAGCGACTCCCTCTGCAGCTCAGACGATCGGTGACTCCATCTGCAGCTCAGACGATCAGCGACTCCCTCTGTTACTAAGATTTGGTCGGCAACACTATCAATGGCTGCCTTAGGGATCTCGATCGGTGATTTAATCAAGGACCAGGTCTTTGACTTCGCAGGGATGTAATCATCAACAGTAGAATCGGTTCAAGCCCTAGAATCTTGTTCGACACTTTGAGGGATCTTGACGTTTTCTGATTTCGATCTTGGTACGCAGATTTTGATCGATCAAACAGAATCGGCCACCCAACAAGGGTCTATTTTGATCGACGGCTCTTAGGGTTTTGTTTCTTTGATCGGTAGCTCTGTAAGTGACTCAAATCTTGGTCAGTAATTTGACTTTGATCTTCTGCCCAAGGAACACATCAACTCAGTTCTTGGATGCCTTTGTTTCTTTTTTTTCCTCTGATCTCTTCTAAAGGCTCTGATACCATTTGTAAGGAACCTAGGACACCACCTATCTCCACATTGGTATGATATTGTCCACTTTGGGCCTAAGCCCTCATGGATTTGCTCTTGGGTTATACCCAAAAGGCCTCAAACCAATGAAGATACATGTCCATCCTTTTATGCCCATGATCTTCCTCATTTCTAACCAATGTGGGACTTTAGGACTTTGTTTGCACACCCAACACCGACAATAAAGATTATAATGAAAAATCAGAAAACTATGTTAAATAGTATATAATTATGTTAAAATATGAGAAAATAAATTTTAAATTTACATAAAATATACAATTTCTATTTACTTGGGAGTGGCCTAAAAGTGACATTGGTTCCGCCACTAGTCGCTAGGGCTCCGTGGGTGAGCTTTGTTCAACAGCTAGGGACGTGTGTCGCTTGTGAGTGAGTTGGTGGCTAATTTTTAGCACCCACAGTAATGATGAGTATACAAGGAAATTATATATGATATAAAGACGTTATCATGTTTACAAGTATGAGACGAATTTGATATATTAAGAATTGGGTTATAATTCATAAAAATAATTTGTATAATTGATATTAAAGTCAAATGTCCTATTAGTTGGTGGTGTAGGTTTCAGAATTTGGCTTTTTACGTTTCTTATAAGAGTTTGAGACAATAAGATTTTACATGTTCTGCTTATAAGAGTTTTCATCGATTTAAAAAAAAAAAGAATTAAAGTGAAATCGAATGAACAGTCCCAACATACAGATGCATGTTAACATATAATAATAGAAAAACAAATAATAATGGAGTGATTAGCGACAAGAGGGGCATGCAGTAACATGAGAGTGAGGAAAGTTATGAAGACAATAATCATAAAACAAGGTCACAAAGGTTGGCTACGTACAGCGGACTAGTCTCCTCCTCCATTAAATTAATCTTCAAATTTACAGCTACCAATTAATTAATGAATGAATGAATTATGATCCCATTTGTCAGCTGCATCTGCATTATTATATTCAATTCTGCGAACCACCACCATTTCCTTGTATTCCTTCCATTTAACACTTTTCTTAATTAATTGATAAATAAATAAATAAATAAATAGAGATTTTGTTACCCAAGTCCTTGTTGTTTCTTGAAAAACTAACAAATTTTATAGGTTTTCAAAATCCATCGAACAAGTCCTCCTTATCATTAGATTCTATTTTTTATGTTCCGAATTATATCAAAATCCATTAGAAATCAAATTTAATTTTCTCTTTATCTCCCCAAGATTTGAATCCGGGTGACAAATTAAATAAAATTACTTAAAAATCATTCGTACGTCGACACACCCTTAGAGCTCCTTCAATTTCTAAAAGCTTTATCGGTGCAAGAGTCTTATTGACATTTTTTAGTATAATCTTGAAATTTCTTAGAATAAATAAAATACAATATTAAAATATGTAATTTACCGTTACATATCAAATATATATTTTCTATATATATATATATATATATATATATAATTATAGTAAACACTATTTTCATCTCCAATCCATTACACAAAATATTACACTAAAAATATTTTTTAGAATATTATATTTCTATTATTTTTAATTATTTTTCAACAATTAATATTTGACCCCTTATTTAACATAATATTACAATAAAAAATTATATTTAATTATTTTTATCAACAAATAATATTTCATCCATTATTTAACATAATAATATATTTTATTATTCAAATTAAATTTACTAAAATATTAAATTTATTAAAAATGTAAGTCGAACATTACATTTTTAAAAGAAGAACTTTTGATGGTGAGTTTCAGCCCCGAGGAACTCAAAAGCCTTGAATAACGGAGTTTGCACTTACCAGATGGTCTGAGGTCCTTATGAGGATGAGAGATCAGATGAATGGCCCGAACCCAAGGCACATAGACACCCGACCTGATAACAAGGTATTAGATTCGACAGTATTTACACATGTGAAGACCAACCCAAGACCGTCCTGTGACATGTTTTATGCTTGTGATAATGGGAATGAGATTTAGAGTAAGCTAACTGAGGCACAATCACATACACCCGAAGAAACTTTATTAGAAACAAAGAAACGTAGGAAGATGGCCACATTGGAAGCTCATGAGCCTTCAAACACTTATCAATAATGTTCAGGAATTGTAAAGAGAAAGTGAGAGAGGTGAGGAAATCTCTCTCTGCCCGACCTGGTAAAGAAGAGAGGAAGATGATCCAGCACCAATTGCCTCGACATGCCAACTTGGTGACCTAAGTCGGGGTTGTCGTATCTTGTGCTTATGTATGGATGACGTAAGCCTTACATGAGAGTTTGAGCCTCCAGAAGGTTGATGCAATGGGAATAGGGCATATGATTATCTCCTGACACACGGAATAGCGTGAGGGTGGTTGAATTACAGGCTGTCACGTGGGCAGAACATATAACAAGAGTAGAGTGGCAGAGTTACAAGCTGGCAGAAAGTATAATAGTGGGCAATAATGACAAGAACACGTGGCTGAAGTCATGAGTAGGTGTAACATTAAATTTATTGGTGTAGTAAAAGATTCAGGAGTCCATATAGAGAGAACGTGTGATAGTGGGCAATAATGACAAGAAGACGTGGTTGACATCATGGGTTGGTGTAATGGTAAATTTATGGGTGTAACAAAAGATTCATGGGCTTATATAAAGGAGTCGAGGAGTTTCAGGGGTTGGTTCCTTTGGTCAGTATTTTTCACATTTGATTACTTGTAAAAGAGAGTTCTAAAATTTTAGTGATAGAGAGAGAGATTGCAGATCGGTATGACATGAGCTTATAATAAAAACTTCATTTCTTTGCTTCCGTGGACGTAGGTTGGAGTCACTCTCCACTGAACCACGTTAATCCTTTGTCTTCTCTGTGATTTCTTATTTGCTTGCCAAGATTGCATTTGGTTCCTAACTAACCAAACAAATTCAGTACTTGAAGGATATTTGTTCAAGGAGTAAAATTTCCCAAATCACCCCTGAAACGAAAAACCACCGACAACATACAAAATAAAATACATATTAAATTATCTTAAGTTGTGCTATCTTAAGTTGTGCTCTGTTAAGTTTAACAAAAATAAAAATACATATTTTTCTTATTTTCATTGTGTTATCTTAAGTTTAATTTGCGTATTTTTAAATTAGTGAATTTTATCTAGTATAATTTAATATTTTATTTTATAATAAATATTTAATATACATAATAATTAAATTAATACATATATAAATTATAAAAATAATTAAATAATAATTGCATTACAATTGATATAAATATGATTCAAATAAGAGATTAAAAAGGAAGCAATTGAAATAATTAACATTATATAGGATAAATTTATAATTATAAATTATTAAAAAAATTACAAAATTATCCCTACCAATTTACAACAGTGAATCACAATTCTATTTTTCAACAACAAAATGCCAACCGAGCGGCGCATTTTGCCACTCGGTTGGAGAGGAGATGCCTAAAGTAGCATTTTCACGCACTTGGTTTGCAAAACATTTATTTATTTTCTGTGAAGGGTTCTAGGTAATAAAAATAAACAATGCTAGTCTCACATTTTTAGATTACATTTTCATTATTGAATTTATTTAGTCCAAAATGTCAAAATATATAATTCGAAAATTCACAAGTTATTTTTTAAACTTGTTATTTTAGGTTTAAAAAAATAAAAATTCGGTAATAAGTAAGCGATACTATAAACAGTACAATTAGAATTGTTGTTAAAATATATACAAAAATATTATTTTTTTTTTGACTGTTGGAAAACGGGTAGCATTACTCAAATATATAAAGAAATCAGTTGGGTCAACCAAACACACCGGTTAAATTTATCTGTGTGTTTCCACTCTACTACAGTTTGGGCAACCAGGGACTAATTTTCATAAATCTGAGTAATATGGTATTATTAATAAATTAAACAATGACATATAATTTAATATATTTTTAGTTATTTTTTTTAATAATTTAATACAAATAATAATGAATTATTAAATTATTATAAAATAATGTGATATCTCAATTATATACATGATACCTCAAATTGTATGGTAAATTTTATCTGACCAAACTCCCCTTATTTAATTCCTTTCCTCCAACCTATTTCTGTCTTTTTTTTTTTTTTTTTTTTGATAATCTAGATGTTCAGGCCCGCTTACGCGCACCTCGATTAATCATCGGGACCTGTGTCCCGTGCTTTCAGAAGTTTCTCAACACATATCAGGGTAAGTCGCTGGCTTTTCACACCAAGGGCATGACCACAATGAAATGCATCTAGTGAGATTCGAACCTTAAACCTGAGAGGGAGCAAACCACTCAAATCTAACTGAGGCAACCCTTGAGGTTCCTATTTCTGTCCTTATAAGCAAGCAAACATAGCTGAACCCTTAAAAAAAAAAAAAAGACAAGAACAGATCCTTCATATTTCGATCAATTATTAATCAAATAATGGACGAAGAAACTCTTTTCCCTGACAGCGATCTCGAACTCAGCTTCACATCCACCACCACCGACCGAACCTTCACCACCACATCCTCCTCCAGTGCCCGCTCCAGTCTCGCTCGCTCCAGCCTCACCCTCAGCTTCAACGAATCCCATCTCTCCGGCGCCACTCCTATTTCTTCAACCACCTCCTCCCTCCACTACCACCACCGCAAATCAGACCCACATTGGTCATCCATTAAAGCCGCCGCTAACCTCTCATCCGACGGCAAATTCCACCTCCGCCACCTCAAACTCGTCCGCCACCTCGGCTCTGGAAACCTCGGACGTGTCTTCCTCTGCCACCTAAGGGACTGCAGCACCGCCACCTTCGCCCTCAAAGTCGTTGATAAAGACTTACTCAGCGCCAAGAAACTCTCACACGTTCAAATGGAGGCTGAGATTCTCTCCATGCTTGACCACCCTTATCTCCCTACACTCTATGCCCATCTCGAAGTTTCTCATTATATCTGTTTCTTGATTGATTACTGTCCCAACGGCGACCTCCATTCTCTCCTACGCAAACAACCTAATAACCGCTTTTCCCTCCAAGCCGTTAGATTCTTCGCAGCTGAAGTGCTCGTTGCTTTGGAATATCTTCATGCACTTGGGATTATTTACCGTGATCTCAAACCAGAAAACATCTTGCTGCGTGAAGATGGACACATAATGCTGTCCGATTTCGATTTGTGCTTCAAATCCGACGTCGTTCCCACTTTACAAACCAGGGTTCAAAATGTGGATCCCGCGAGGAGGAAGCAGCGTCGTAATTGCTTTAAACGGAGGCAAACGGTGGAGGAGGAGGAGAATGAGATGGAATTTGTAGCAGAGCCGGTTACAGCATTTTCAAGGTCTTGTGTTGGAACACACGAGTACTTGGCGCCTGAGTTGGTTTCTGGTAACGGCCACGGTAACGGCGTTGATTGGTGGGCGTTGGGAATTCTTATATACGAGTTGATGTACGGGTCGACGCCGTTTAGAGGAGGGAGCAAAGAGAGCACCCTGCGCAATATAGCGTCGAGCATGCAGGTGGTTTGCCAAGTAGGTGATAAAGAAGAGGAAGGGGCAGCGGAAGCGAGGGATTTGATTGAGAAGTTGTTAGTTAAAGATCCGAGGAAGAGGCTAGGATGCGCCAGGGGTGCGACGGATATTAAACGGCACCCGTTTTTTGATGGGATCAAGTGGCCGTTGATCAGAAACTATAAGCCGCCGGAGGTGCGTGGGCTCGTAAGGAGAACAAGGTCGCACGTGAGCCACGTGACAGGGATCGTTTCTTCTTCCCATAAGAAGAATAAGCGTTGCTGGTGGAAGAAACTTGCATTATTTACGACAAATAATAAAGGGTCTAGAAATTACCATAATTTGAGCTTAAATCGAAATAATAGCAATTACTATCAGTATTATTATGTTAATAATAAGTCTAGCAAATGTGCTTAGGATTTTTTATTATTATTATTATTTTAATTATGGAAATATAGTGAGGAATTTTAGGCGATTTTTCAATTTTGGTGGAGTTTTTATATAGTTTTCTACAAATGTGATTTACTTTACTGTATATGAATCGAGACGACATACATGAAGATTCATGTTATTTTCCTGATCTTGTTCTTCATTTAATTATGGAATTCATGCATCAGTCTATTTTTTTTAAATGCTGTTTCGTGAATTTTTTTAATTATGCTAAAAAAAACTATGAAATTTTGAAGGCAAACTGATGGTGTGTTTACATACTTATTATTAGAGTAAGTTGGAATCGGAATGATGAATGAAAATGAAAATAAATTGTTTATTTAATCGTAAAAGTTATAATTAGAATCAAGTTATATTTTCATTGTTTTGTCTATTAATTATAATAAATTGTTAATAAGTTACGAAAATATTTTTAATTAAAATTACATATTAATTTATTATTATTTATTATTAAGTTATTAATTTATTATTTAATAAATTAATTTTATTATTTATTAATAATTAATAATTATTGACTATTTATTAATAAATTTTTGTTAATTATTAATTAATTCAAAATTGTCTATTCCATTATCTTCCTCAAAGTTTGAACACAAATGACAAGCTAAATATAACTATTTAAAAACCACAAATTCATGTCACTTTAGGGACTTTTAGGCTTGGACATCGGATCAAACGAATCCGAATTCGATAGAGAATCTGATTTGATAATGAATCTGGTAGTAGATTCGATTCAATAACAGATCTGATTCGATAACAGATCCAATTCGAATCCACTACCGAATTCTTTATCAAATAGGATGCTCTATCGGATTCGGATCTGTTATCAAATCAAATTTATCCCATTCGTTTAGATTTCAAATCGAATCGAATAAATCTGATTCAATTCAATAGTTATCGGATCAAATCCGATCGGATTCAATAAGGACTTAAAATTTGATCGAACCAAACAAGTCCACTCTTATCGAATTGAATCGAGATTTGGTCCGATCTGATTCGAATCATATAGTGCCCACCCCTAGGGGCTTCTGCAACATACTTGAACTAGTCATGCTAATATTTATGCACACAAAGTAAAAATAAATGAATAATAAGCAGTACTCTTAGAATATCAAAGACTCATGTTTAATAATACCCATGTTATTCCTCATGCAACTTTTTTTTTTTTTTTTTATCATTAACAATGGCAGATGTATGATTTTATTTTAAGGGTGATTACATTTAATTTTCTTTTAATATTAGAGTCGCGACACTGACCTATGTAAAATGTTGGCATTGAGAAAATTTGCTCTGAATTCAACCCAAAACACTACCAATTTTTCTAAACACTTTAATACAGCTAAAATCCAATTTAACATAAAAATCAATATCAACACTGTTGGGGTTGGTGCTTGGACGGCCAATCTGAATAATATAATGTACATTTTATTATTTATTAATAAATAACTACATTTGTATTTCATACCTTATTAATGATATTGTCATTATACATATTAGATTGATGTATAAATATGTTAAGAATGACATCGACTTTAGAATAGTCATGTAGTAATACTCGATACTAGGTGGTCCGACATTGAGATAAGTATTACTATTATAAGATACTCTTAAATTAAATATTCCTAGTCGTTGGTTTTAGAATATGGTCGAAACCCTATAATCTAGAAGACAGACACATGTCGTATATTAGAATTGGAGTTCCAATGGTTTAACCCGATGTACCATGAGCTTTGGAAGCTCGTATAGATGTGTGGGTATTGGTTGGACCGAATACTGAATGACTCACATAAGATTCATAATAGTTGGGAGTACACACCACCGTCAATAAGAATTTCTTCTCGAGTCAAGTAGTATATGTGATCCTTTGACTATATGATAACATTGATTTTGTGTGAGACCCTCCACACTTTGACATGAGATGTGCGCCTTAGAAACTTGACTGTATTCTATGTTTCCTAAAGCAACTCGGATAGCCTACGACGGAGGGATTGATAAACATATGTGATGACCTCGACTTGTATAGTTCAGAAAGGTCGTTCGTGTTCTTCGCGAATTCGGAGGTGGCCGAATTGCGTACATATTAACAAGGCTTATATGACGAACATGCCTGAACTTAGAGCGTCCCAATATGAAGTGTACTTTTTGAGCACTTTAGTAGCCGATTAATTTTGATAAAAGATAATATTCGATATTATAATTATCAACTAAGATAATCAAGTGTTATTGGATAACATTGATTATTTACTTTGACCTAATTTGATTAATTCAATAATTACACAAGGGCTTAATTGTAATTCATAAATATCTCTACCATTTGAGGATATTTTGGTAAATGAAAATATGTAATTATAGGTTTTTTTTGCTTGATTTAATTGGATTAAATCAAAGTGGAAGACATGTAACTAATTCATTAATTAAGTTTTGTCTTGATTTAAATGGATTAAATCAAAGTGGTAGACGAAGGTAATTAGTCACACCTAATTATAAATATTTGGATAAATTAGATTAAGCCCACATAAAATTTGATTAGAACTTTTATTAATTAACAATTACCTAAGTTTTGCTATAAATAGCAAACTTGAGCAATACTTTAATTAAGCTTGAGAAAACTAAATACAAGTAATTCTTAGAGAAATTAACTTAAGTTATAGAAGTGTTTAAAGAAGCTTTGTGAGGTCCATATAACATTTCATCTAGGAGAAATCAAGATTGGATCTTGGAGTGAAGCTTGCTAGTATTGGAATCATGTTTGGATCTTGAAGTCAAGTTTGCAAACCTTGGAAGTTCTCCAATAATTTCAACAAGGAGAATGAGATTGAATCTTTGTATCAAGCTTACTAGGTAATGTTTGATCTTCTCCTAAACTATGTTCTTCATTTGTGAGTTTTCATTAGTGAGACATATATTGATGAATTATGTATTGGATGCATGATTACATAGCTTAAAGTTGAAATATACCGTCAACTCACATATGATTCATAATAGTTGGGAGTACACAACACACACCGCCAATAGGAATTTCTTCGAGTCAAGTAGTATATGAGATCCTTTGACTATAGGATAACATTGATTTTGTGTGAGACCCTCCACACTTTGACATGGGATGTGCGCCTTAGAAACTTGACGGTGTATTCTATGTTTCCTAAAGCAACTCGGATAGCCTACGACAGAGGGATTGATAAACATATGTGATGACCTCGACTTGTATAGTTCAGAAAGGTCGTTCGTGTTCTTCGCGAATTCGGAGGTGGCCGAATTGCGTACATATTAAAAAGGCTTATATGACGAACATGCCTGAACTTAGAGCGTCCCAATATGAAGTGTACTTTTTGAGCACTTTAGTAGCCGATTAATTTTGATAAAAGATAGTATTCGATATTATAATTATCAACTAAGATAATCAAGTGTTATTGGATAACATTGATTATTTACTTTGACCTAATTTGATTAATTCAATAATTACACAAGGGCTTAATTGTAAATTCATAAATATCTCTACCATTTGAGGATATTTTGGTAAATGAAAATATGTAATTATAGGTTTTTTTGGCTTGATTTAATTGGATTAAATCAAAGTGGAAGACATGTAACTAATTCATTAATTAAGTTTTGTCTTGATTTAATTGGATTAAATCAAAGTGGTAGACGAAGGAGATTAGTCACACCTAATTATAAATATTTGGATAAATTAGATTAAGCCCACATAAAATTTCATTAGAACTTTTATTAATTAACAATTACCTAAGTTTTGCTATAAATAGCAAACTTGAGCAATATTTTAATTAAGCTTGAGAAAACTAAATACAAGTAATTCTTAGAGAAATTAACTTAAGTTATAGAAGTGTTTAAAGAAGCTTTGTGTGGTCCTTACAACATTTCATCTACGAGAAATCAAGATTGGATCTTGGAGTGAAGCTTGCTAGTATTGGAATCAAGTTTGGATCTTGAAGTCAAGCTTGCAAACCTTGGAAGTTCTCCAATTATTTCAACAAGGAGAATGAGATTGAATCTTTGTATCAAGCTTACTAGGTAATGTTTGATCTTCTCCTAAACTATGTTCTTCATTTGTGAGTTTTCATTAGTGAGACATATATTGATGAATTATGTATTGGATGCATGATTACATAGCTTAAAGTTGAAATACACCGCAACTCACATATGATTCATAATAGTTGGGAGTACACACCACCGTCAATAGGAATTTCTTCGAGTCAAGTAGTATATGTGATCATTTGATTATAGGATAACATTGATTTTGTGTGAGACCCTCCACACTTTGACATGGGATGTGCGCCTTAGAAACTTGACGGTGTATTCTATGTTTCCTAAAGCAACTCGGATAGCCTACGACAGAGGGATTGATAAACATATGTGATGACCTCGACTTGTATAGTTCAGAAAGGTCGTTCGTGTTCTTTGCGAATTCGGAGGTGGCTGAATTGCGTACATATTAACAAGGCTTATATGACGAACATGCCTGAACTTAGAGCGTCCCAATATGAAGTGTACTTTTTGAGCACTTTAGTAGCCGATTAATTTTGATAAAAGATAATATTCGATATTATAATTATCAACTAAGATAATCAAGTGTTATTGGATAACATTGATTATTTACTTTGACCTAATTTGATTAATTCAATAATTACACAAGGGCTTAATTGTAAATTCATAAATATCTCTACCATTTGAGGATATTTTGGTAATGAAAATAAAATATGTAATTATAGGTTTTTTTGGCTTGATTTAATTGGATTAAATTAAAGTGGAAGACATATAACTAATTCATTAATTAAGTTTTGTCTTGATTTAATTGGATTAAATCAAAGTGGTAGACGAAGGTGTTCAGTCACAGCTAATTATAAATATTTGGATAAATTAGATTAAGCCCACATAAAATTTGATTAGAACATTTATTAATTAACAATTACCTAAGTTTTGCTATAAATAACAAACTTGAGCAATGTTTTAATTAAGCTTGAGAAAACTAAATACAAGTAATTCTTGGAGAAATTAACCTAAGTTATAGAAGTGTTTAAAGAAGTTTGTGAGGTCCTTACAACATTTCATCTAGGAGAAATCAAGATTGGATCTTAGAGTAAAGCTTGCTAGTATTGGAATCAAGTTTGGATCTTGAAGTCAAGTTTGCAAACCTTGGAAGTTCTCCAATAATTTCAACAAGGAGAATGAGATTGAATCTTTGTATCAAGCTTACTAGGTAATGTTTGATATTCTCCTAAACTATGTTCTTCATTTGTGAGTTTTCATTAGTGAGACATATATTGATGAATTATGTATTGGATGCATGATTACATAGCTTAAAGTTGAAATACACCGTCAACTCATATATGATTCATAATAGTTGGGAGTACACACCACCGTCAATAGGAATTTCTTCGAGTCAAGTAGTATACGTGATCCTTTGACTATAGGATAACATTGATTTTGTGTGAGACCCTCTACACTTTGACATGGGATGTGCGCCTTAGAAACTTGACGGTGTATTCTATGTTTCCTAAAGCAACTCGGATAGCCTACGGCGGAGGGATTGATAAACAGATGTGATGATCTCGACTTGTATAGTTCAGAAAGGTCGTACGTGTTCTTCACGAATTCGGAGGTGGCCGAATTGCGTACATATTAACAAGGCTTATATGACGAACATGCCTGAACTTAGAGCGTCCCAATATGAAGTGTACGTTTTGAGCACTTTAGTAGCCGATTAATTTTGATAAAATATAATATTCGATATTATAATTATCAACAAAGATAATCAAGTGTTATTGGATAACATTGATGATTTACTTTGACCTAATTTGATTAATTCAATAATTACACAAGTGCTTAATTGTAAATTCATAAATATCTCTACCATTTGAGGATATTTTGGTAAATGAAAATATGTAATTATAGGTTTATTTGGCTTGATTTAATTGGATTAAATCAAAGTGGAAGACATATAACTAATTCATTAATTAAGTTTTGTCTTGATTTAATTGGATTAAATCAAAGTGGTAGACGAATGTGATCAGTCACACCTAATTATAAATATTTGGATAAATTAGATTAAGCCCACATAAAATTTGATTAGAACATTTATTAATTAACAATTACCTAAGTTTTGCTATAAATAACAAACTTGAGCAATGTTTTTTAATTAAGCTTGAGAAAACTAAATACAAGTAATTCTTGGAGAAATTAACCTAAGATATATAAGTGTTTAAAGAAGCTTTGTAAGGTCCTTACAACATTTCATCTAGGAGAAATCAAGATTGGATTTTGGAGTGAAGCTTGCTAGTATTGGAATTAAGTTTGGATCTTGAAGTCAAGCTTGCAAACCTTGGAAGTTCTCCAATAATTTCAACAAGGAGAATGAGATTGAATCTTTGTATCAAGCTTACTAGGTAATGTTTGATCTTCTCCTAAACTATGTTCTTCATTTGTGAGTTTTCATTAGTGAGACATATATTGATGAATTATGTATTGGATGCATGATTACATAGCTTAAAGTTGAAATACGCCGTCAACTCACATATGATTCATAATAGTTGGGAGTACACACCACCGTCAATAGGAATTTCTTCGAGTCAAGTAGTATATGTGATCCTTTGACTATAGGATAACATTGATTTTGTGTGAGACCCTCCACACTTTGACATGAGATGTGCGCCTTAGAAACTTGACGGTGTATTCTATGTTTCCTAAAGCAACTCGGATAGCCTACGACGGAGGGATTGATAAACATATGTGATGACCTCGACTTGTATAGTTCAGAGAGGTCTATCGTGTTCTTCGTGAATTCGGAGGTGGCCGAATTGCGTACATATTAACAAGGCTTATATGACGAACATGCCTGAACTTAGAGCGTCCCAATGAAGAGTGTACTTTTTGAGCACTTTAATAGCCGATTAATTTTGATAAAAGATAATATTCGATATTATAATTATCAACTAAGATAATCAAGTGTTATTGGATAACATTGATTATTTACTTTGACCTAATTTGATTAATTCAATAATTACACAATGGCTTAATTGTAATTCATAAATATCTCTACCATTTTGGATATTTTGTAAATGAAAATATGTAATTATAGGTTTTTTTGGCTTGATTTAATTGGATTAAATCAAAGTGGAAGACATATAACTAATTCATTAATTAAGTTTTGTCTTGATTTAATTGGATTAAATCAAAGTGGTAGACGAAGGTGATTAATCACACCTAATTAAATATTTGGATAAATTAGATTAGCCCACATAAAATTTGAATAGAACTTTTATTAATTACAATTACCTAAGTTTTGCTATAAATAACAAACTTGAGCAATGTTTTAATTAAGCTTGAGAAAACTAAATACAAGTAATTCTTGGAGAAATTAACCTAAGTTATAGAATTGTTTAAAGAAGCTTTGTGGGTCCTTACAACATTTCATCTAGGAGAAATCAATATTGGATCTTGGAGTGAAGCTTGCTTGTATTGGAATCAAGTTTGGATCTTGAAGTCAAGCTTGCAAACCTTGGAAGTTCTCCAATAATTTCAACAAGGAGAATGAGATTGAATCTTTGTATCAAGCTTACTAGGTAATGTTTGATCTTCTCCTAAACTATGTTCTTCATTTGTGAGTTTTCATTAGTGAGACATATATTGATGAATTATGTATTGGATGCATAATTACATAGCTTAAAGTTGAAATACACCGTCAACTCACATATGATTCATAATAGTTGGGAGTACACACCACCGTCAATATGAATTTCTTCGAGTCAAGTAGTATATGTGATCATTTGACTATAGGATAACATTGATTTTGTGTGAGACCCTCCACACTTTGACATGGGATGTGCGCCTTAGAAACTTGACGGTGTATTCTATGTTTCCTAAAGCAACTCGGATAGCCTACGACGGAGGGATTGATAAACATATGTGATGACCTCGACTTGTATAGTTCAGAAAGGTCGTTCGTGTTCTTCGCGAATTCGGAGGTGGCCGAATTGCGTACATATTAACAAGGCTTATATGACGAACATGCCTGAACTTAGAGCGTCCCAATATGAAGTGTACTTTTTGAGCACTTTAGTAGCCGATTAATTTTGATAAAAGATAATATTTGATAATATAATTATCAACTAATATAATCAAGTGTTATTGGATAACATTGATTATTTATTACCCTAATTTGATTAATTCAATAATTACACAAGGGCTTAATTGTAATTCATAAATATCTCTACTATTTGAGGATATTTTGGTAAATGAAAATATGTAATTATAGGTTTTTTTGGCTTGATTTAATTGGATTAAATCAATGTGGAAGACATATAACTAATTCATTAATTAAGTTTTGTCTTGATTTAATTGGATTAAATCAAAGTGGTAGACGAATGTGATTAGTCACACCTAATTATAAATATTTGGATAAATTAGATTAATGACCGGCGTAAACACACACGTATAACGCAAGCGCATGTATCGTTCAAGTAGTATAAAAATATCGATCCCACGAGGACTTAATTCCTACTGTTGTTATTATTTATTGAATCTATTTATTTACAAATATCTAATTGAGGGTGAAGAGAATGATTCTTTGATTGGTTGAAAGTTGTTTTACAAAATAAATAAATAAATAAAAGACAAAAGAAAATACTAAGGAAAATAACAAAAGACACAAAGATCTAGGGTTGTGAATCCTTCTAATATGTTTTAAAAGATGAAGTGATTATTTTATGTTTGTGTAATAAATCAGTTTACTAACCTGGAACACTAAATTATGCAAAAGCCTCTGTCGATGGTCAGACGCAAATACCAATTTTAACCCAATTGAACCATATGTCTATGTCAACCAAATTATCTGGATTCATTAAGTTTAAGTTCCAATTATGGCTACCCCCGTCCGACAGGTATATTCCTATCCTGTAAGGAAATCTATTAAAGGGTTATCTATCCTCAAGGAAGATCGTGGGCTATTAAGTCTAAGACTGAAACCTAAAATCCCTATGTCTAGTTCATTTTAGATTTACCATATCAATCTTATTGTGATCAGACAACAATAAGCATTAAGCTTAAGACTTAATAAGTAAACCTTTAAATTACTCAAACTATAAAATAACCCCTTATAAACCGGTGATATTAGAATTCATCACAACCCCAGATAACTAACACATAACTAGGGCTAGTAAAAACTTAAAAGTAAAGCACATAAAGTAAAAACTGAAATGTAACATAAAATAAAATGCTAAGGTAAAAGGAATTACTTTTACTACTACTAATTTAGATATCTCCCATAAAATAATATATGAACTTGTGATAATATTACCAACCGACCAGTCTGGCGGTATCCTAATTAAGTCAAATTAAGTCCAACCAGCCATTAAGGCGGTAATATTTGTCCATAAACCAGCCATAAAGGCGGAACCAAAATTAAATTTCCAACCGACCAATCTGGCGGTATCCTTGATTAGTCAGGTTTAAACCAGATTAAAATTAAATTACCAACCGACCAATATAGCGGTATCCTTTTTAAGTCAATATTTTAAATAGTGAATATATTATTTTTAAGGGAGATTAATCTAAATAGCAACAGTAAAATAATTACCTTTCACACAAGCTGGGGAAGTTACCTCCTCATAGTGAATAGTAAAAACTGTAAAAAGTAAAAAGTAAAAAGTAAAAAGTAAAAAGTAAATTACTATTATTACAGAACGTAATTAAAATTATTTACAAAACTAACAACTAAAAAATTAAAAACTAAAAGAAACTAGAGAGAGAAACTCTCTCTTTACAGAGAATAGAAGAGAGAGAGTGGTACAATGAATTCTGAAATCTCGAGCTCAATTTATAGGCCTCGATAGGCTTCCAGCGTCGCGACGCCAGTGCCCTCAGCGTCGCTACGCTGGAACAATGAGGCGTGGCACAATGACGGCTTGACACGTGGCGATTCAGATAAGAAGATAAGGCGACACATGGCGAGGCGGCTGACAACTCAATAATTGATGCTGACGTGGCAAGGCGGCTGAGAGAAATTGTCGGTACCATAGGATTGCGACACGTGTCGACACGTGTCATGTTCTGATTGGGTGATGATGACGTGGCATGTTGACTCTGTTGACCTGCTGACGTGGACGATGACAAGACGCGTGGAAGAGTTGACTCATTGACCGGATGACGTGGCGACACGTAGGATGACACGTGGCACACGTGGAAATAGTAATTGTCGGCAACGTAGGATGATGACACGTGGCACGGCGCACGTTAGCATCAGATGTGATGGTGACACGTGTCACGGCGCATGCTAGCAAAGTCAAACTTCTCAAATTCTGACCCGGCGCATGTTAGCAGCTCTGGTGCACGTTCGGCGTCGCGACGCGAGAATTTACCAAAATGCCCTTTTCGTTCAATTTTCACTGTTTTGGCCCAAATCACCTCCAGAATGACCTGAAACTTTATTTATCTACAAAATAACACAAAACACATCAAAATATTCACAAAACTCAAGAAACTATACAAATTATTAGGTTAAATGAGTGAGAAATAGTGATAGAAATACCACTCATCAATTAAGCCCACATAAAATTTGATTAGAACTTTTATTAATTAACAATTACCTAAGTTTTGCTATAAATAACAAACTTGAGCAATGTTTTAATTAAGCTTGAGAAAACTAAATACAAGTAATTCTTGGAGAAATTAACCTAAGTTATAGAAGTGTTTAAAGAAGCTTTGTGAGGTCCTTACAACATTTCATCTAGGAGAAATCAAGATTGGATCTTGGAGTAAAGCTTGCTAGTATTGGAATCAAGTTTGGATCTTGAAGTCAAGCTTGCAAACCTTGGAAGTTCTCCAATAATTTCAACAAGGAGAATGAGATTGAATCTTTGTATCAAGCTTACTAGGTAATGTTTGATCTTCTCCTAAACTATGTTCTTCATTTGTGAGTTTTCATTAGTGAGACATATATTGATGAATTATGTATTGGATGCATGATTACATAGCTTAAAGTTGAAATAAGGCTAATAAATTGTGTTAGGATGCTTTGTAAGTATAAACACAATATGCTTGTTAATTAGGTCAAATATGTTAATGTTGGACATGAAATAATTAATAAGAGTTTGGAACTCTAGAATAAAGCTTAGAGTCATGGCTACCATTCTAGAATCACTTGACCACCTTTGGGTGTGTAGGCACTGCATTTTTGCATATAAGTCCTGATGATGAGTCTCACATGGAGGCACTACCCTTTAAGTCACGGAAGTCGCGGGAAACGGATGTCGGAAGGGAAAATTCAGAAATCAATACCTTGTACGACTTATTCGTTTGCTTAGCTTCGGGTTCGCTCGTTGGATCTCTATTTTAAAATTTATCATTGGCCAAAAACCCCACAATCCACACCAAGCCACACACTAAGCCCACACACCACCAAGCCCACACTCCAAACCCATCTAAAAAATATCCAACACATTAAACACATGTTAAAATCAAATCAAATCACATTCCCAAATTAAATAAATCAAATCAAATCACCTTCCCAAATTAAATAAATCAAATCAAATCACATGCCTAAACTAGATAAATTATATAAATTAAATAAATACTTTTCCTAAACTAAAACAAATCATCTCTCTAAATTAAAGAGATCATTTCCTTATAACAAATTAAATAGATATTCCCCATAATTACACAATATCTCAATTTCCTACCCATATAAGGACAACCCTAACCCACTACTATAAAAAGACACACAAACCAAACCTTTAGGACCTAGAGCTCACCATTCACGGCCTCACCAAAGAAAACAAAACCCTAAGCAGCACGCCTCCATCCCTCATCTCTCTCTCTCATCAACTCTCGGTTCCCTCTCTCACATCTCTCATCTCACAACAACAAAACTCTAAAGCTCTCTCTGCACAACTCACGGCCTCACCGAAACAAAGTACACCCTCATAACTCTTCTCTCTCTCATCGACAGAACAATAAAAAAGCAATAAAAGAAACCCTAACTCACGATCTCTCTCTTCACCCTCTCTTCGACCTCACGAACCCTAACACAACCGTCTCTCTCTCTCACCGTAAACCTAATACAAGCAATAACCCTCCAAACAAATAGACAAACCACACAAACAACAAAGGAACAAAACACCAAAGCCATGCAACCAAATAGCCACGTGAACGCACCCACTCACACACGTCAAACACATTCGGCAGTGCACACATTCACGAAGACACCCTCACCAGCCCCTTCACAAACCGACAGAAACACCCTTCAACACACTCAAATCAGCGCCCACTAGCCACGTTAACCAAGACTCACGCCAAGCACAATCCATGTAGCCATACGCCCTTCATCAACAAAGCACATAAGCCATGAACACTCCACACAAAACTCACGCACCCAAATAAAGCTAAGTCCCTCACCAAACGAAGATACACAACCACACAATATTCTTACACTAGTCCCTTAAACACACGCACACACATGTCCCTTCTTCACATCCGAAACACTCACAGAATTAACCCCAAAAACTTCCCCAAAACTGACCTTAAAATAGTCCAAAACAGTCCCCAAAACAGCCCCCAAATTGTACTCTAAAACAGCCCCCTAAAACTCTTCAAACACCCCAAAACACTGAATAAAACAAACCCAAACCAGTCCAAGAAATTGACCAAAAACAGTGCAAAATAACCCATAAAATAGTCCATAAACCCCATAAAACAGTCCCTGAAAATAGTGCCAAAACAGAGACAAAAACAGCAGCGAAACAGAATCGGAAAGTGGAGAAAACAGTGAGCAAAACGATAGTGAAACCGAACCAGCGAACCAGAAAAGTTTACGGAGCGTTAACCCTTCACGGTGACGTCCCAACGCGCTTTCGAAGAGCAACTTAAAAGGTAAGACCTGAGGGCACCCTTTGTTATATTTTTATTTTGTTGTCCCGGACACGACATGCTTGGTTAGACGTGGAATACATCCAATCGGGTATGCAAAGTCTATATTGAAAACGGCCGAGCTCTTTGGCCACATATTTATTGTTCCACATTTATTTCGCATTGTTAGTCTTTTATTATTTCACATTTAATTTTCGTTTATTGTTTTTTTTATTCCGCATTTATTTTGTGTTTCACATGTTTGTCTCTTCGATTATTTATGGTTATATGCATTATCGTGTTTCATGTATGTCAATATTGGGTTAGTGATTGAGTGTTGCTTCTCGTGGTATATCGGATGGAAACCCAGACATAAATTCCGTAGCCGAATTCGAATGGATGGTAGTGTGGTCTGTACTTGGGATACAACTCCACGTACCGTTTGAGGAAACGTTCACGCATATGTGCATGAAATTGTGTGCTTGCCGTTGTGTCGATTTACTTTTATGCATGTAAACTTAGATATAGGTTATTCTTGCGTATGTATGTTGCGTGGACTTGGTTATATTATTGCATGAATCCGTTCATTACAAGTGGCATAAGTAATGGACCATTCCTAACCCAACGGTTTTGAGGTCCTCCCTTGCGAGGGGTGAGTGCAACCTTAAATCATTTTCCCAGTTCACAATGGGTGGCGACTCCATTTATTTCTTCGGTTTAGTCCCCCGCGGGCTACTCCGTACTCCCGACCGGGCCGCGAGCCTGGAACAGCGTCGCCAATTTTTGTGTCCTACAATCTAGCGACTCCACTGGGGATAGAGAATCGGCCTGTAGGCACTCCATTTTTACACATAAGTCCCTATGATGAGTCTCATTTTGGAGACACTACCTTTTAAGTCACGGAGGTCCCGGGAAACGGATATCGGAAGGGGAAATTTAGGATAAACAAGCTCACTGTCTTCATTAGTGCTGCGTTCGTTACTTCGTTCGAACGGAAACCAGATTGCGGGTGTTCGTGTAGCGTTTGAGGAAGCGTTCGAACGGTGTCGGTAATTCTGGTTTTGCTGCTAGCCTCACACCCAGCCCATTTAGCTCCCCAAAGCCCATAAAACACATCCCAAATTAAATAAATAAATATTAATTTAAACATTAAACATTAAATAAAATATTTAAACCATTTACCAATTAAATAAAACATTTACCAACCTTAAACTAAAATCATGCCTAATTTGAATATATTATATACTAAAACTAAAAAGAAGATACACCTAATTAAAATCAATCCTAACCAATTAAAGCCAATCATATATTTGACTTCCTAATCTAATAAGATAATTACCAATCTAAAATATTTGTATTCCTAAACCAACACAAATTAAATATTACAACTTCCTAAAATAAAATATTTTGTCCCCCCTCAATCTTGTGTATGCCTTTCTTGTAAACCCTAATTGAATACCAAAATCCTTTCCTTGTGAGACAAGGTGAAGCCCTAGCCCCTCTCTATATAAACAACACCAACCCTAGCCACCCCTCCTCTCGAAATCTCTCTAGCTCAGACATACAATTCACACAAGAAATATTAGACACCACAAAAATCACTCCCTTCATCCTTACCCTCACATCACCGAAACTACAAACACCAAAACAACCCTCACATCACCGAAACTACAAGCACCAAAACAACCCCTAATCACCACAGAAAATCAGCCCCTTTCAACCTCCACACATCACCGAAAATCACACAAAACAGCAGCCTAAATCACTCCCAAAACAGTCCCTAAAATCCCTTAAAACAGTAACATAGAAGACACTTACAATCCTTGAGATAATCACACAAAATAGCAGCCTAAATCACTCCCAAAACAGTCCCTAAAATCCCTTAAAACAGTAACATAGAAGACACTTACAATCCTTGAAATAATCACACAAACCACACCAAAAAGAACACACAGAGCAGTCCATCAAGAACATCAAAACAGTCCACAAACAGTAAGCAGAGGACACAGAGGAAACGACAGCAAAACCACAAGGAAGCAGCAGCAAAACGGAGGCGGAACAGTAGCTTGAGCGGCCGAACAGCGAAGGAAGAGGCAAACCAGTGAACCAGAAAAGTTGCGGAGCTTTACCCCCTTTCGATATTCGTCGAACACGAGTCTGAGAGACAGCTTAAAAGGTTAGACCTGAGGGTATCTTTCACACTTATTCTCATTTTATTTTCTGGTCATTTTTTTGATTATATTTTCTGTATTTGTGGCATTCGTTGTGTGTATGATGTATGTTGTGGGTATTGGATGAATGGGAGAGTGTCGTCTCTTGTGGTATATAGGATGGAAACCCAGACGTAAATTCCGTAGCTGAATCCGAATGGACGGTAGTGCGGTCTGTACTTGGGACACAACTCCACGTACTACTTGAGTAAACGACACCTTCTCTTGTTTTGTGTTGCTTTCATTTATTTATTTTTCATCACCTAAATTCTGCATGTTGCTTATTTATGCATGGTTCAATCGAGCGCATGGGCTTAGTAAGTGGAATGAAAGATCCCCTATGGGGAGGGGTTAAAGCCCTTTACCACGATGCTTTGCCGCGCCGGTTGATGTGTGTTCGGTTGGATGCAAGACACGTTCAATCGGACATACTTAGTTGAATATGATTGTCTTTATGTTTGTATGCATGATGTGATGTGACGCGCATGGGCTTAGTATGTTGGTCTAAAGGTCCTCTCTTTGAGAGATCAAGAGCCCCCAAAAGGCCACCTTTACGGCAGTACTTCGCCGCGCCCCTTTATTTTGCTGTTTATGTATTGCGTCCCATTTCATGCATCAGGTCTGTTCCCGTTCGAACGCGTTTACGAACGCAACTCAAACGCGCATGCATTTTTGCCTTATCATGCATCAAGTCTCATTTCCGTTCGAACGCGTTTACGAACGCCATACGAACGTGAACATTCTGTTTCATTTCCATTCAAACGCGTTATCAAACGCCATACGAACGCGAGCATTCTGTTTCATTTCCGTTCGAACGCGTTATCAAACGCCATACGAACGCGAACCTTCTGTTTACCGTTCGAACGCGTTTACGAACGCTACACGAACGCGCACACACTGAACTGAGTCTGTCTTATCATATTCATGTATAATTGCCTCTTGGTTGATCTTTCTTGTGTTATGTAGCCAACCGTATTATTTGTATTCCTGCATTTATCCATTCTATGTGTTCTTGGGATTGTATTCAAGCATGATTAGGCTGTTAGCATATTATTTGGTTAATAGGTTCATGAGATAATACTCAAGCATGATTATGTTGTTCTTAGTTTTCCATATCATAGGATTGAAATATGTTCATGAGATTGCCATGTGATGTTGCATGTTGTGATGAACTTGTGGATGTATGCATATGAATTTAGAAGCATGATATTTTTGGAAATAAATGTTATTTAAGCCTGGTTAAATTATCACATAAATCCTTTTATTACAAGTGACATAAGTAAGAGACCATTCCGAACCCAACAGTTTGAGGTCTTCCCTTGCGAGGGGTGAGTGCGGCCTTAAATCTCATTTTCCCGGTTCACACCGGGTGGCGACTCCATTACTCTCCGGTTTAGTCCCCCGTGGCTACTCCGTACTCCCAACTAGGCCACGAGCCTAGGACAGTATGTGTCGCCCCATATTTCCTGTGTTCCCACAGTCTGGCGACTCCACTGGGGATATAGAATCGGCCCCGAAATATTGTCTTGTGATGTTTGGATTTATGTTTTAATTGACCGTGTCTATAGTGGATAAAGTGAGGGTTTAATCAAAGGCATTTTAAGGTTAGGTAATGGTTTGGTGTCTTCCTTCATTCACTACCTTTCTAGAAGGAAAATCTGTGAAGGCACCTAGATAGCCATCTACTAGTAGCCTATTGTGATGGACTAATTTGGAGGACTCGTTGTTTATTCCTGACAACAAGCGATAAGAGCCTAAGAGGTTTGGGTATTTAAGTGAGCCTCGTTCCACCTTCCCTCTGGGGAATCTACAACGGGAAATCCATTTGATAGTCCCCACACACCATAGCTCATTGGCACGTACCTTAGTGTATAAAAAGGGGTGTGCTCACTTGGTCGCTCGAACCCTTGAGTGGGGAGACCTAGTTGTGGGCCATCCTTCGCCGGTGAGAGCCTTTGTCTATACTCTTACTAACCCACCCATAGACCGGGTTGGCTAAAGTAGCAATTATTTCCTTGAGTATGTGCTTGTGGACCATCCTCATTTGGATGCAGTTGGACTATTGTCAGAAATACGGGCTTGCTGGGCCATTTAAACTGGGGCAAGTTGTACCTTATGACTATTAGGCCCAAAGCTTCTGAAATGTTGATGGCCACTTTGTAAAAATTATTATGTCATGTTTGCATCATCTTTCTTTTATGCTTGTGTTTGGGAACATCGTTGTTTGGATCCATTTGGACCATTTATCATGGGATATGGGCTTGTTGGGCCATTTAAACTGGGACAAGAACACATCTTATGACGATTAGGCCAAAAGGCTTCTAAATAACAATGGGCCATTTTATGATTGTGTTCGGAATATTATCATTTGGATTTAGTTGGGCTCTTTGCCATAAGACATGAACTCGTTGGGCCATTTAAACTGGGACGGGTTCACTCTTATGACAGTTGTCCCGAAAGCTTCTAAAATGATAACAGGCGATTTGTGTGAAAATTTTAATTGATTTAGTATATTATATATGTTACATGCATCTCATGCACCTCATGCATACATACATCATGTTAACTCTTGTGTTCTGAAAGCCATCATAGATTCCCGTTGGGTTAGAAAAAAAGGAAGACTCACCAAAATACTGAGAACAGACATGATTGAATCAGATATTGAGGTATCCCGGATAGATCAGTTGGAAAATGGCTTCGCCAAGATTACTGAACAGTTGCAAGCCTTGACTACTGCCATGACAAATATGGCTGTGCCCCGTGCCGGGGGAGATTCTGAGAATGTAAGGCGTGAGGAGCCTCCGAATGGGTTAGGGGATGATGTCCCCACTTTTGATGATGACATGGCAGAATATGCAACAGGCAGAGTGATTGGGTCTCAGGCAGAATTTCAGAAGCTTCGGGATCAGGTTGAAACAGTTACCCGCAAAATGAGGGGTAAGAACGAGGATTTGCTAGATTATGAGGCAATGACCTTCGGAGAACATCTGCCAGCTCAGTTTAAAATGCCCGACATGGCCAAGTTTAATGGGAACGGAGACCCGAGGGTCCATCTGCAGCAATATGTCTCAGTCATGAGTTCAATGGGCCTATCACAGCGCCAAGTCCAAAAGATGTTTGGGATGTCACTCGAGGGGGCACCTGTGGTTTGGTATCATAGCTTTGAGAAGAAGGTTAAGGAAGATTGGAAAGAACTAGCTGATGCCTTTCTGAAGCAGTATGTTACGGACTTAGAGATTGACTTGTCACTCCGTGATTTGGAGAACACTAAGCAGAAGCCAGAGGAAAGTTTCAAAGAGTATGTGGATCGCTGGAGAAGCCAGCTTTTGAAAATGCAGACTCGGCCCTCAGAGAAGGACCAAATTAAAATGATCATCAAGGGCACCAAGCCCTCTATTTATAGTAAGCTGAGGAGGATGACTTCGATGATTTCTGATTTTCGACAGTTGAGGGAAACTGTCATGGATATTGAGGAAGAAGAGGCTGAAAATAGAAAGTTTTATGGCTATAATAGAAGAACTTTGGGGGGCCTTCTGAGGCTAAGCCCGCTACTCTGCCGAGGTCGCTACCGTCAAGAAAAGGCGATTCTCCAATCTTGGTAGGCCTTTGTCAAATGTATTTTAAAAGGAAAATGCAAGGACTCCTAAAACCTTTGGAACCTAGGCCATTTCCGAACCCTGTGCCACCATACCTCAACCTAAACCAGTATTGTCACTTCCATCAAGAAAAAGGCCATGACACTGACAACTGTACCCGCCTTAGGCATGAAATCCAAAACCTCATCGATGCTCACAAAATACCCGACCCAGAGAAAGAACAACCCAACACACAAAGAAACCCTCGACCAAACTACCACTTTGTTCCACCACCCACCTACATGATCAACCTCCGGCCTACCCGAAACCTTTGTCCTCCAAACTCTCAACCACCAGGCTTCTTGCATTGAGATAAATGATAACAGTAGTAAAGAACCATAGGTCAATGGAGAGGCAATGCTGCGAATGATGAAGCTGTTCCTCCTAGTTTATTTGATCCTGCATTTTTAAATAAGACATTGGTTTTTTTCTTCATGTTCGAACCTTTTTAATGATAATAAAGACGTTCATTTCGCTGAATCTCTTCTGCAATATGAGTATATTTGAGAAAAGCATTCAACATTGTACTTTGAAATTCAGTGATGTTCAGAATACGGGGAATCCTCGAATAAGCAAGCAGAAAAGATAAGATAGCCATTCAGAAATTGGGAAATGAGAGTAGTGAGAATATCAGACTTGGAAGAGAATCAGTTCACCGAGCCGATCAACGTAGACAGATTGAAGCGGTGGCTTGCCTGAGGAAAGGAAGACTGAGCAGTCACCAAGAGAATTGGCAGAAGACCTAACCCGACGGGATAGGAACATTCATGCATGCATACACGTAACACATTTTGCATCCTTTTGTGTTTGTTTTTGTTGTGTTCACAGGTTTTAAAGAGAAAGAAAAGCGACAAAGAACAAGCTAATCAGAAATGGTAAAAAGCACAGTATTGGATTTAGGTAATGATTCCAGGGTTGAGGCCCATTTGAGTTTGAGTTTCGGGGGACACTCTGGGGGCGAGCCCACATTGTTCAGCATCGGTTTCTGCCGGGTATGGCACTCTGGGGGCGAGGCCCACATTAACATCAACATCAGTCTTGCCAGATATAAAATCTGGAGGGCGAGGCCCACGTCATTATCAGTATCAGTCTGGGGGCGAGGCCCATATCAGTATCAGTCTGGGGGCGAGGCCCATATCAGTATCAGTTTAGGCCGAGGCCCACATCAGTATCAGATCGGGGATAAAGCCCACATACAGCACATTTCGGGAATACAGCCCAGGAGAATAAAGCTCTCTCTCAGTACATTCCGGGAATACAGCCCAGAGGAATAAAGCTCTATCTTAACATAGTTCGGGAACAAGGCCCAGGGGAATAAAGCCCACTTTCAAAGCAATTCGGGAACAAGACCCAGGGGAATAAAGCTCACATTCAACACAGTTCGGGAATAAAGCCCACAATCAGCTCAGATCAATGAATAAAGCCCACGTTCAACACAGTTCGGGAATAAAGCCCACAGTCAGCTCATATCATGGGAATATAGCCCCATCTCAATGCAGTTCGGGAATAAAGCCCACAGTCCAAACATTAGGGGAATAGAGCCCTATCTCTCAACAGTTCGGGAATAAAGCTCGGGGGAATAAAAGCCTCATGTCAGTATAGTTTGAGAACAAAGCTCCAGGGGAAGAAAGCCTCATATCAGTATAGTTTGAGAACAAAGCTCAAGGGGAAGAAAACCTCATGTCAGTACAGTTCGGGAATAAAGCTCGGAGGAATAAAGCCTCATCTTAACAGTTCGGGAATAAAGCTCGGAGGAATAAAGCCTCATCTCAACACAGTTCGGGAACAAAGCTCGGAGGAATAAAGCCTCATCTTAACAGTTCGGAATGAACACCTCACAGTGACGGTCCGGGAATGGACCAACCCACAGTAACGGTTCGGGAATGGACCACCTTACGGCAACAGTTCGGGAATGGACCACATCACAACACGGTTCGGGAATGAACCAGGGGTCGCAGCAACCACACCACCTAAATCAACTCAACACGTGGTAAGTCAAGTGGCAGCTGGCGAGCCAGGTAAGTGAAAATGCATTGCATAAACTTTGATAGGATTGTCACTGTTGCACATTACACAAGTCCCATCAAAGTGGGGGCGACTGTAGGCACTGCATTTTTTCACATAAGTCCCTATGATGAGTCTCATTTTGGAGACACTACCTTTTAAGTCACGGAGGTCCCGGAAATGGATATCGGAAGGGGAAATTCAGGATAAACAAGCTCACTGTCTTCGTTAGTGCTGCGTTCGTTACTTCATTCGAACGGAAACCAGATTGCAGGTGTTCGTGTCGCGTTCGAGGAAGCGTTCGAACGGTGTCGGTTTCTGGTTTTGCTGCTAGCCTCACACCCAACCCATTTAGCTCCCCAAAGCCATAAAACACATCCCAAATTAAATAAATAATATTAATTTAAACATTAAACATTAAATAAAATATTAAACCATTTACCAATTAAATAAAACATTTACCAAACTTAAACTAAAATCATGCCTAATTTGAATATATTATATACTAAAACTAAAAGAAGATACACCTAATTAAAATCAATCTAACCATTAAAGCCAATCATATATTTGACTTCCTAATCTAATAAGATAATTACCAATCTAAAATATTTGTATTCCTAAACCATCACAAATTAAATATTACAACTTCCTAAAATAAAATTTTTGTCCCCCTCAATCTTGTGTATGCCTTTCTTGTAAACCCTAATTGAATACCAAAATCCTTTCCTTGTGACAAGGTGAAGCCCTAGCCCCTCTCTATAAACAAACACCAACCCTAGCCACCCCTCCTCTCGAAATCTCTCTAGCTCAGACATACAATTCACACAAGAAATATTAGACACCACAAAAATCACTCCATCATCCCTTCATCTTACCCTCACATCACCGAAACTACAAACACCAAAACAACCCTCACATCACCGAAACTACAAGCACCAAAACAACCCCTAATCACCACCGAAAATCAGCCCCTTTCAACCTCCACACATAGCCGAAAATCACACAAAACAGCAGCCTAAATCACTCCCAAAACAGTCCCTAAAATCCCTTAAAACAGTAACATAGAAGACACTTACAATCCTTGAGATAATCACACAAAATAGCAGCCTAAATCACTCCCAAAACAGTCCCTAAAATCCCTTAAAACAGTAACATAGAAGACACTTACAATCCTTGAAATAATCACACAAACCACACCAAAAAGAACACACAGAGTAGTCATCAAGAACATCAAAACAGTCCACAAACAGTAAGCAGAGGACACAGAGGAAACGGCAGCAAAACCACAAGGAAGCAGCAGCAAAACGGAGGCGGAACAGTAGCTTGAGCGGCCGAACAGCGAAGGAAGAGGCAAACCAGTGAACCAGAAAAGTTGCGGAGCTTTAACCCCTTTCGATCTTCGTCGAACGCGAGTCCGAGAGACAGCTTAAAAGGTTAGACCTGAGGGTATCTTTCACACTTATTCTCATTTTATTTTCTGGTCATTTATTTTGATTATATTTCTGTATTTGTGGCATTCGTTGTGTGTATGATGTATGTTTGTGGGTATTGGATGAATGGGAGAGTGTCGTCTCTTGTGGTATATAGGATGGAAACCCAGACGTAAATTCCGTAGCCGAATCCGAATGGATGGTAGTGCGGTCTGTACTTGGGACACAACTCCACGTACCACTTGAGTAAACGGCACTTTCTCTTTTTTGTTTTGTTTTCATTTATTTATTTTTCATCACCTAAATTCTGCATGTTGCTTATTTATGCATGGTTCAATCGAGCGCATGGGCTTAGTAAGTGGAATGAAAGATCCCCTATGGGGAGGGTTAAAGCCCTTTACCACGATGCTTTGCCGCGCCGGTTGATGTGTGTTCGGTTGGATGCAAGACACGTTCAATCGGACATACTTAGTTGAATATGATTGTCTTTATGTTTGTATGCATGATGTGACGTGACGCGAATGGGCTTAGTATGTTGGTCTAAAGGTCCTCTCTTTGAGAGATCAGAGCCCCCAAAAGGTCACCTTTACTGCAGTACTTCGGCCGCCCCCTTATTTTGCTGTTTATGTATTGCGTCCCATTTCATGCATCAGGTTTGTTCCCGTTCGAACGCGTTTACGAACGCAACTCGAACGCGCATGCATTTTTGCCTTATCATGCATCAGGTCTCATTTCCGTTCGAACGCGTTTACGAACGCCATACGAACGAACGTGAACATTCTGTTTCATTTCCGTTCAAACGCGTTATCAAACGCCATACGAACGCGAGCATTCTGTTTCATTTCCGTTCGAACGCGTTATCAAATGCCATACGAACGCGAACCTTCTGTTTACCGTTCGAACGCGTTTACGAACGCGCACACACTGTACTGAGTCTGTCTTATAATATTCATGCATAATTGCCTCTTGGTTGATCTTTCTTGTGTTATGTAGCCAACCGTATTATTTGTATTCCTGCATTTATCCATTCTATGTGTTCTTGGGATTGTATTCAAGCATGATTAGGCTGTTAGCATGTTATTTGGTTAATAGGTTCATGAGATAGTACTCAAGCATGATTATGTTGTTCTTAGTTTTCCATATCATAGGATTGAAATATGTTCATGAGATTGCCATGTGATGTTGCATGTTGTGATGAACTTGTGGATGTATGCATATGAATTTAGAAGTATGATATTTTTGGAAATAAATGTTATTTAAGCCTGGTTAAATTATCACATAAATCCTTTTATTACAAGTGACATAAGTAAGAGACCATTCCGAACCCAACGGTTTGAGGTCTTCCCTTGCGAGGGGTGAGTGCGGGCTTAAATCTCATTTTCCCGGTTCACACCGGGTGGCGACTCCATTACTCTCCGGTTTAGTCCCCCGTGGCTACTCCGTACTCCCAACTAGGCCGCGAGCCTAGGACAGCATGCGTCGCCCCAGATTTCCTGTGTTCCCACACGGCCCCGAAATAATGTCTTGTAATGTTTGTGATTTGTGCTTTAGTTAACCGTGTCTACCGTGGGTTGAAGGGGTTTAATTAAAGGCATTATTAAAAGCTAGGTAATGGTTTGGTATCTTCCTTCATTCACTACCTTTCTTTGGCTGAAGGGAAAAGCTGTGAAGGCACCTGGATAATCATTTACCCGAAGCTTACCATGATGGACTTATTTGGAGGACCTATTGTTTATTCCTGTCACCAAGGCGATAAGAGCCTAAGAGGCTTGGGTATTTAAGAGAGTCCGCTCCGCCCTCCCTCTGGGGAATCTTCAATAAGAAATCCATTTGACAGTCAGTCATGTATCATCACTCGTTGGCACGTACCTTAGCATATAAAAAAGGTCACTTGGTCGCTCGAACCCTTGAGTGGGGAGACCTAGTTATGAGCAATCTTTCGCCACCGGAAGCCTTTGTCTACACTCCCATAAACCCACATATGAACCGTAGTTGTATGACCAATAGAAACCATCCCTTTATGCTTGTGTTTGGGACCATCATCATTTGGATTCAGTTCGACTTCTTGTCGTGAGATGTGAACTTATTGGGCTACTTAAACTGGGACGAGTTTGTGTCTTATAACAATTGGGCCAAAAGCTTCTAAAATGCTGATGGGCCACTTTGTGTTTGAGCCCTATATCATTTGAAGTTGTTTAGCCACGTTATCGCAAAAGTGTAAACTTGTTGGGCCTTTTATAACTGGGACAAGTTTGTACCTCGCAATAATGTGATTGAATGCTTTAAAATGATAATGGGCCAACTTGTATGAAAACCTTGATGGGCTTAGAAGATCCAAACATGATCCAAATATGTCAGAAGCATGAGTCTGATATCTGTTTTGATAACCACTTGCATCTCATGCATACACGCATCATGCTAACCCCTTGTCTTAAAAGCCATAGATATCCGTTGGGTTAGAAAAGAAAGACTTGTCAAGAAGAGTTTTGCAAGCCTAGATGTCAAGGAAAAAGAAACCGAGAAACAGAAAACTTTATGGAAATGATACAAAGACCATTGGGGGCCTTCAGCAAAAAAAAGAACCAAAGAGAGAAAAAAAAAGAACAAGAGAGAGAAAAAAATTTGTTTGTTCTTAGTCTTTAATAGTTAGGCATAAGACCAATGATGAAATCATTTGCTTTAGGGAGAAATCTTAGAAACGATAAACTCTTGATGTGCTTTTATCCGATACTTTGAGTGATTGATCTATGTTAGACTCGTAAGCACTTCACTATAGGTTCTTAGCGGTGGAAACCTCAGTAGTTGGCAAGGTGACTAGTTGAAGAAATTGTAGGTCTGTGAATGACCGTTCACCTAAATGTCTATACTGATTTGCTTGTGTTATGATGTGTGGTTTGGTTGAAAATAAAAGAAAAGTCTCTAAGAAAAGAATTAAACCACCTATAACCGATAAGCGTGAAGCTACCCATGGGCGAGTATTAGGACCGCCATGAGGAGAAATGCTACCTTAAAGGGTATGTGTGTTGAAAAAAAAAAGAATAAAAAAAAAAGAAAAGAAAAAAAAGAAGTTTCAAGACGAAAAGAAAAAAAGAGACAAAAGAAAAAGAAAACCATACCACATTGAGCACGAAAAGCAACTGCAGGGCATAATTGAGACATCTAGGTTGGTTTGACCCATCGATCCCAATTTTTTGACAAAATCATTGAGTTGGCTTACCTGGGGATGAATCTGCAAAGAAACCTTTGCACACACACACTTTGAGTCTGGCTTAGATCATTTATTCAAAGACTTGGATTTGAGTTGCATTGAATATTTTAAAGGTTCTCTGGTTTCATTACTGGCATTCCTTGAGGACAATAATATGTATAACTATTGAGACTAGTTCATAGCTTGTAAAATAGTGTGATGATATGGAATGCCACATCATGCGGTCCACCTTGACCTAGTGCAAACAGTAGAGAGTAGAAAGCTAAGCCAAGTCTGGGGGCGACCAATCTACCACCCCGCAAAAAAGGGATATACCGAGAACTTGAGCCATGAGACAAAAGAGAACTGAACAATCACTAGAAAAAAACCGGCAAAAGGAAATTATAAGCAGACCCAGGGGGCGACCAGAGACATTTGTAGGCATATGGCACCAAGGAACACAAGGGAGGCCTAACTCATCGGAATAGGAAAAACATCCATGCATACATGCATACACGTTACATACACGCATTTTTTTTTTGTTTTTGTTCGCAGGTTTTGAAGAAAAGGAAAAAGCGGCAAAGACAAGCAGTTTTCGGGAATGAATCCCAGGGTCGAGGCCCACAGTATAAGTAGTCGGGAATGAATCCCAGGGTCGAGGCCCACAGTATCAGCAGTTTCGGGAACATGACCCACAATCGGGAACAAGACCCGCAATTCAATTTGGGAACAAGACCTACAATCGGGAACAAGACCCGCAATTCAATTTCGGAACAAGACCCGTAATCGGGAACAAGACCCGCAATTCAATTTGGGAACAAGACCCACAATCGGGAACAAGACCCCAATTCAATTTGGGAACAAGACCCATAATCGGGAACAAGACCCGCAATTCAATTTGGGAACAAGACCCACAATCAGGAACAAGACCCACAATTCAATTTGGGAACAATACCCACAATCGGGAACAAGACCCGCAATTCAATTTGGGAACAAGACCCACAATAGGGAACAAGACCCGCAATTCAATTTGGGAACAAGACCCACAGTCGGGAACAAGACCCGCAACTCAATTTGGGAACAATACACACAATCGGGAACAAGACCCACAACTCAATTAGGGAACAAGACCCTCATTTCACTTCGGGAACAAGACCATCAGCTCACTTCGGGAACAAAACCCACTCGGGGTTCGGGAACAAGACCCATGGGTCACAACACCTCGCCATCAATCTCAACTCAATTCGGGAACAAGACCCTCATCTCAATTCGGGAACAAGACCCTCATCACAATTCGGGAACAAGACCCTCATCTCACAGTAACGGTTCGGGAATGGATCACCTCAAGTAATGGTTTGGGAATGAACCACCTCACATCAGCTCACTTCGGGAACAAAGCCCAGGGGTCGAAGCACCTCGCCACCATATCAGCAGTCCGGTAGTGATTCCTAGAGATCGCAGCATCTTGCAGGGATGAACCTCAATGGTCGCAACACCTCACCACCAGATCAACTCAGTTCGAAGCAACATGCAAGTCAGGCAGCAGCTGGCGAGCCAGGTAAGTAAAAATGCATGCATAACTTTGATAGGATTGTCATTGTCACACACTGCAAAAGTCCCATCAAAGTGGGGGTGACTGTAGGCACTGAATTTTTGCATATAAGTCCCGATGATGAGTCTCACATGGAGGCACTACCCTTCAAGTTGCGGAAGTCGCGGGAAACGGACGTCGGAAGGGAAAATTCAGAAATCAATACCTTGTTGGACTTAATCCGTTTGCTTAGCTTCAGGTTCGCTCGTTGGATATCTGTTTTAAAATTCATCCTTGGCCCAAAACCCCGCAATCCACACCAAGCCACACACTAAGCCCACATACCACCAAGCCCACACTCCAAACCCATCCAAAAAATATCCAACACATTAAACACAAGTTAAAATCAAATCAAATCACCTTCCCAAATTAAATAAATCAAATCAAATCACCTTCCCAAATTAAATAAATCAAATCATATCACATGCCTAACTAACTAAATAAATAAATAAACAAATAAATCATTTTCCTAAACTAAAACAAATCATCTCCCTAAATTAAAGAGATCATTTTCCTTATAACAAACTAAATAGATATTCCCCATAATTACACAATATCCCATTTCCTACCCATACAAGGACACCCCTAAACACTCCTATAAAAAGACACACAAACCAAACCTTTAGGACCTAGAGCTCACCATTCACGGCCTCACCAAAGAAAACAAAACCATAAGCAGCACGCCTCCATCCCTCATCTCTCTCTCATCAACTCTCGGTTCCCTCTCTCCCATCTCTCATCTCACAACAAAAAAACCATAAAGCTCTCTCTGCGCAACTCACGGCCTTACAAAAACAAAGTATACCCTCATCACTCTTCCTTCTCTCCTTGACAGAAAAACAAAAAAGCAATAAAAGAAACCCTAACTCACGGTCTATCTCTTCACCCTCTCTTCGACCTCACGAACCCTAACACAGCCGTCCCTCTCTCTCACCGTAAACCTAATACAAGCCATAACCCTCCAAACAAATAGACAAAACCACAAAACAACAAAGGAAGAAAACACCAAAGCGATGCAATCAAATATCCACGTGAACGCACCCACTCACACACGTCAAACACATTTGGCAGTGCACACATTCACGAAGACACCCTCACCAGCCCCTTCACAAACCGACAGAAACACCCTTCAACATACTCAAATCAGCGCCCACTAACCACGTTAACCAAGACTCACGCCAAGCACTATCCATGTAGCCACACGCCTCTCATCAACAAAGCACATAAGCCATGCACACTCCACACAAAACTCATGCACCCAGCACCCAAATAAAGCTAAGCCCCTCACCAAACGAAGATACATAGCAGAACAGTCTTCTTACACTCGTCCCTTAAACACACGCACACACATGTCCCTTCTTCACAGCCGAAACACTCATAGAATTAACCCCAAAAATGCCCCAAAAAACTGACCTTAAAATAGTCCAAACAGTCCCTAAAACAGCCCCCAAACTGCACTCTAAAACATCCCCCTAAAACTCTTCAAACACCCCAAAACAGTGAATAAAACACCCCAAAACAGTCCAAGAAATTGACCAAAAACAGTGCAAAAATCACCCGTAAAACAGTCCATAAACCCCATAAAACAGTCCCTGAAAACAGTGCCAAAACAGAGACAAAAACAGCAGCAAAACTGAATCGGAAAGCGGAGAAAATAGTGAGCAAAACGACAGTGAAACCGAACCATCGAACCAGAAAAGTTACGGAGCGTTAACCCTTCCGGCGACACCCCAACGCGCTTTTGAAGAGCAACTTAAAAGGTAAAACCTGAGGGAACCCTTTGTTATATTTTTATTTTATTGTCCCAGACACGGCATGCTTGGTTAGACGTGGAATACGTCCAATCGGGTATGCAAAGTCCTATATTGAAAACGGCCGAGTTATTTGGCCACATATTTATTGTTCCACATTTATTTCGCATTGTTAGTCTTTTATTATTTCACATTTAATTTCCGTTTATTGTTGTTTTATTGTTCCGCATTTATTTTGTGTTTCGCATGTTTGTCTCTTCGGTTATTTATGGTTATATGCATTATCGTGTTTCATGTATGTCAATATTGGGTTAGTGATTGAGTGTTGCTTCTCGTGGTATATCGGATGGAAACCCAGACGTAAATTTCGTAGCCGAATCCGAATAGACGGTAGTGCGGTCTGTACTTTGGATACAACTCCACTTACCGCTTAAGGAAACATTCACGCATATGTTCATGAAATTGTGTGCTTGCCGTTGTGTCGATTTACTTTTATGCATGCAAAATTTGATATAGGTTATTCTTGCGTATGTATTTTGCGTGGACTTGGTTATATTATTGCATGAATCCGTTCATTACAAGTGGCATACGTAAGGGACCATTCCGAACCCAACGGTTTGAGGTCTTCCCTTGTGAGGGGTGAGTGCGGCCTTAAATCATTTTCCCAGTTCACACTGGGTGGCGACTCCATTTATTTCTCCGGTTTAGTCCCCCGTGGGCTACTCTGTACTCCCGACCAGGCCACGAGCCTGGAACAGCGTCGCCGATTTCCGTGTCCTACATGGTGAACTAGAATTTTTCATGAGACATTTCATAGTTGGATTCTAAATTGGTTTGTGTTTTGATTCAAACAAATACATATATGTATTTAGACTACATGTATGTTAGTTGTATAACATATGTTGTGGTTGGTTTTGATGTTAAAATTGGTTTTAAGGTGTATTGAAATGATAGCAGAAAATTAGAAGTGTTTAGGATTAATTTGAAGGTTGAAATTACTCACTACCTAAGGGAGCGTCGCGATACTGAGCATCAGACCTAGGAGCGTTGCGACTCCCACTCTTCCGCATCGTGACTCTGAGACGTTCAGCTATCGTAGTTGCTTTCGCACTTTGGAGCTTCTCGACTCCCAAGGCTCTGCGTTGCGACCCCGAGGGCTGATGAATATTAATACTTCATTTTCTCCGTTCAGAGTTTCAAAACTCCGATTTTTTCTTCGTTTTTTCCTACGGACTCGTATCAGAATTTAGTTTTCATGAAAATATTTTAAAATATACCTATCCCTGATATCATTGGGTTAGACTCACTTCCGCTACGTGAGACACCGATCCGACCCTAGGGGTTCTACAACTGCCCCAACAAACACATGTTATACAACAAACATATATGTATTCTAAATACATATATACATTAGTTTTAATCAAAACACAAACCAAATTAGAATCCCACAATGAAATGACTCATGAACAATTCTAGATAACCCACATGCGATCAAATGATTCTAGAATGGTAGCCATAGCTCCAAGCTATTATCTAGAGTTCCAAACTCTAATTTTATGTCTATGTCTAACATAAAATTTTGACCCAATTACAAGCATATTGTGTTTATACTTCCAAAGCATCCTTACACAATTAATTAGCCTAATTTCAACATCAAGCTATGTTATTATATATCTAATACATAATTCATTACTATATGTCTCACTAATGATAACTCACTAATGAAAAGATCAAACTTACCTAGCAAGGTTGATTCAAAGATCCAATATACTTCTCCTTGTTGAAATATTGTGGAGAACTTCTAAAGCTAGCAAGCTTGACTCCAATATCCAATCTTGATTTTAATAATAGCAAGCTTAACTCCAAGATCCAATCTTGATTTCTCCTAGTTGAAATATTGCAGAGATCTTCGAAAGCTTCTTTAAACACTTCTCTAACTTAGGCTAATTTCTATAACTCTTACTTATTTTTAGGCTTTCTCAAGCTTGATTAAAACCTTTGCTCAAGCTTGCTATTTATAGCAAAACTTAGACAAGTTTTTAATTAATAAAAATTCTAATCAACTTTTATGTGGGCTTAATCTAATTTGTCTAAATATATATATTAAGTGTGACTAATCACATTTGTCTACCACTTTGATTTAATCTAATTAAATCAAGATAAATTTTAATTAATGGATTAGTTACATGTCTACCACTTTGATTTAATCCAATTAAATCAAGCCAAATACACCTATAATTACATATTTATAATTACCAAAATATCCTCAAATGGTAAAGATACATATGAAATTACGACAAAGCCCTTGTGTAATTTTGGATTAATCTAATTATTCCAATTGGGTCAAAATAAATAATCAATGTTACCAATAATACTTAATTATCTTAGTTGATAATTATAATATCAATATTATTTATTATCAAAAGTTATCGGCTGCCCAAGTGCTCAATGAGTACACTTCATATTGTGTGACTCTCTAAGTCCAGACACATTCGTCATATAAGCCTAGCTTATATGTACACAATTCGGCCACCTTCAAATTCGCGAAGAACACGAACGACCTTTCTGAACTATATAAGTCGAAGTCATTACATATGTTTATCGATCCCTTCGTCTTAGGCTATCCGAATTGTGCTTAGGAAATATAGAATACACTGTCAAGTTTCCGAAGCCCACATCTCATGTCGACATGTCCACGATTCTTTACAACTAATCAGAAACTATTTCTGATATATGTGATCCACCCTAGGTGATCGACTTTGGCCAAAGTCTTAAGAATCGTGACTTACTCATATGGATACCTAAACCTTTTATGGTACACATACATGCCCATATATCCTATCTTGATACACATTTGATTAATAAGTATATCGGTCCATACCCAACGAACATCTATAGGCCAGAACATGAAAGGTCTCTGACATACAGGACATCTAAGTGTGGAATATCTCACACAAAATCAATGTTATCCTATAGTCAAAGGATCACATATGCTACTTGACTCGAAGAGATTCTTATTGACGGTAGTTTGTACTTCCAACTATTAGGAATCACTTGTGAGTCATTCAGTATTCGGTTCAACCAATACCCGCACGTCTATACGAGCTTCCAAAGCTCATGGTACATCGGGTTAAACCATTGGAACTCCAATTCCAATATACGACATGTGCCAGTCTTCTAGGTTATAGGAATTCGACCGTATTAAAAAACCAACGACTAGGAATATTTAATTTAAGAATAGTTTACAATAGTAATACTTATCCCAATATCTATGATCCTTACAAACATAGCTACTCATGGCTTCAAGCAGCGAGCAGACACCGGACCATGTGGCCGCTCAGTTGGCCATTCTTCAAGAACGGTTACGAGTTTTAGAGGAGGAAAACTCAGCCATGTGAAGCTCCAATACTAATCTCCAGAAGCAATTGGAACAAATTTCTTCCACTTTCCAATGACGCGAGGCTACAGATCACCCCAATAATCATGCCATTCAATCCAATCTCTTGGACGCATTCAAAAATATGGCCAATGATAATCCACCACCAGACAACTGCCTCCAACATCACCAAAGAAGTCACCATATCTCAGCAACCGACTGAGCCCAGCAAGTCACCTCCTCCGTACGTAAGGAAATACATGAGTTCAAAGAAGCAATTCTCTCCAGTCTACCTGGTGTCAGACTACCAGTGAGTAAAAGTCGAGCCGACCCTCACTTCCATAGAACTTTCATGGAAGTTCATCCCCCAGACATTAGGCTATATGATGGATCCACGGACCCAGACTACATGGAAGGATTGCCATAAACTCCCAATGACGTGGAAGGATAGCCATATTCCCATACTACATGGATGAATTGTCATCTCCTTCATATGATATGAAATGATTATCATCTTCCTCAGACGACATTGATGGAATGCCATCTACTCCAGACTACGTAGAAGGATTGTCATCTCTTCTAGACGACATGAAATGATAGTCATTTTCTCCAGACGACATGAAAAGATATTCATCTTCTGCAGACGACATGGATGAATTGTCATCAACTCCATACGACATGCATTGAATGTCATCTACTCTAGACTACATGGAAAAGTTGTCATCTATTCTAGGCGACATGAGAGGATATTCATATTCTCCATATGACATGTATGGATTGCCATCCACTCCAGCCTACGTAGGAAGTCTCTTAGACCTCCATCGAGTCGAGTCGACCAAAGCCTCCAGAACTTTGACAGGCCAGGTAGAATGAAGAACCTCGAGGACCTCCATCAGGTCGGATAGAGTAAATAACCTCGATGACCTCCATCAGGTCTAATCGACCGAAGTCTCTTGGACTTCCATCAAGTCAAGTCGACCGAAACCTCCAGACCTTCGATATGTCAGGTAGAGTGAAGAACCCCGATGACTTCTATCAGGTCTGGTAGAGTGAAGAACCCCGATGACTTCTATCAGGTCTGGTAGAGTGAAGAACCCCGATGCCCTCCATCAAGTCCAGTCGACCGAAGTCTCTTGGACCTCCATTGGGTCAAATCAACTGAAGCCTTTTGACCTTCATCGGGTCAGGTAGAGTGAAGAACCCCGAGGAGCTCCATTAGGTCCAATCGACTGAAACCTTCTGACCTTCATCGAGTCAGGTAGAGTGAAGAATCCTAAGGACCTCCATCAAGTCCAATTGACCGAAGTGTCATGACCTTCATTGGGTCAGGTAGAGTGAAGAACCCGAGGACCTCCATCAGGTCCAGTCGATCGAAGTCTCATGGACCTCCATCAGGTTCAGTCGACCGAAGCCTCATGACCTTCATCAAATTAGGTTGAGTGAAGAACCCCGATGACCTCCATCAAGTCGGGTAGAGTGAAGAACCACTTGGACCTCCATCAAGTCCAGTCGATCGAAATCTCATGGACCTTCATCAGGTCCAGTCAACCAAAGTCTCTTGGACCTCCATCAGGTTTAGTCGATCGAGTCACATAACCTTCATCAGGTCGGGTAGAGTGAAGAACCACGAGGACCTCCATCAGGTCTAGTCGACCGAAGTCTCTTGGACCTCTATCAGGTCCAGTCGACCAAAGTCACTCAACCTCCATCAGGTCTAGTGGAGTGAAGACTCTCAAACACTCGTATATAGCTTAAACGACATAGTCAGACCATTGTCTCAAAGGACATCAGAGGACCACCCTCCGACTCAGCCGGCATGGTCTCCAGCCAACAAGTATAAACTTCACTACAGTGTAATTATATTCGTAATTTCATGCAGGAGACGTCAAAGCCAAACGAGTTCTAGTCGACACGACACCGTTGGCCAACTTTCAGATTTTATCAAAAAGTTCAGATAACAGGTAAAAAATACTCTTTCCTTGTTGCTAGCCATGATTCATGGTTTCAAGTTCACAGGTAATGTCATACAATATACATGAAGACCTGGACCTTCATCTGGTCTAGAAGACATTGAAGACTCCCCCGACCCTTAGCTGGTTTGCTCGATTGGAGATTGTCCTGACCTTCATATGATCTAGTCGACGGGAATATTCCCTAATGACTCATGTCTAGTCAAGATCAAGACCTGGACCTTCATCTGGTCTAGACGACATTGAAGACTCCGCCGACCCTTAACTGGTTTGGTCGACTGGAGATTGTCATGGCCTTCATCCGGTCTAGTCGATGGAAACATTCTACAATGATTTATGTCGAGTCAAGATCAAGACCCGGACCTTCATCTGGTCTAGACGACATTGAATACTCCCCCGACCCTTATCTGGTTTTGGTCGATTGGAAATTATCCTGGCCTTCATCTGGTTCAGTCGATGGGAACATTCCCCAATGACTCATGTCGAGTCAAGATCAAGACTTGGACCTTCATCTGGTCCGAACGATATTGAACACTCCATTGACCCTTAGCTGGTTTGGTCGACATGAGATTATCCTAGCTTTTATCTGGTCCAGTCAATGTGAATATTCCATAATGACTCATGCCGAGTCAAGATCAAGACCTGGACCTTCATATGGTCCATACGACATTGGAGACTCCCCCGACCCTTAGCTGGTTTGGTCGACTGGAGATTATCCTGGCCTTCATCTGGTCCAGTCGACAGAAACATTCCCCAATGACTCATGACGAGTCAGGATAAAGACCTGAACCTTCATTTGGTCCATACGACATTGAAGACTCCCCCGACCCTTAACTGGTTTAGTCGACTGGAGATTGTCCTAGCCTTTATCTAGTCCAGCCAACATAACATTCTCTAATGACTCATGTCGAGTCAAGATCAAGACTTGGACCTTCATCTGATCCATAAGACATTGAAGACTCCCCCGACCCTTAGCTGGTTGGTCGACTGGAGATTATCCTGGCATTCATCTGGTCCAGTCGATGGAAACATTCCCCAATGACTCATGACGAGTCAGGATAAAGACCTGAACCTTCATTTGGTCCATACGACATTGAAGACTCCCCCGACCCTTAACTGGTTTAGTCGACTGGAGATTGTCCTAGCCTTTATCTAGTCCAGCCAACATAACATTCTCTAATGACTCATGTCGAGTCAAGATCAAGACTTGGACCTTCATCTGATCCATAAGACATTGAAGACTCCCCCGACCCTTAGCTGGTTTGGTCGACTGGAGATTATCATAGCCTTCATCTGGTCTAGTCGATGAGAACATTCCCCAATGGCTCATGTCGATTCGAGTTCAAGACTTAGACCTTAATTTGGTCCAGACGACATTGTAGAATTAGGGGCAGATATGGAACCCCTAGGATCGGATCGGTACCCCGCACAACGGAAATGAGTCTAACCATAGATATCTAGCATGAGTGCATTTTTTAAAATATTTAATGAAATATTATATTCCATTACGAGTGTATAAGAAAAAATTAGGACTGAATCGGAGTCCGAAAACTCCAGAATGGAATGAAACAGGTTTGAGTGTGCGACGCTCGCGTTACAGTGCGCGCGCACTGTGCGCTGAACACTGAATTTTTTTTATTTCTTTTCATTCTTTCTTCAGCCTTCAGCTCTTTGGAAACAGAGTGCTGAAGGCAATATGATTTTCTACCCTAAAATCTTTCAACCTTCCATAAACACTCTCAAAACAACCAAATTAATTTTAACATCAAAACCAACATCAATATATATTATAGAACAAAAATCAAGTTTTTCAAAATATCAAATATTTTTACAAAACATAAATTTATTCTAAATACGCACTTGCATAAATTTAAATCCAAAACACAAATAAAATTAGAATCCTACAATGAAGTGACTCGTGAACAATTCTAGGTCATCCAAAGATGGTCAAGTGGTTCTAGAATGGTAGCCATAGCTCTAAGCTTTAATCTAGAGTTTCAAACTCTAATTTTATGTTTATGTCTAACATAAATATTTTGACACAATTACAAGCATATTGTGTTTATACTTCCAAAGCACCATAACATAATTAATTAGTTTAATTTCAACATTATGTATCTAATACATAATTCAAGACTATATGTCTCACTAATGAAAAATACAGCTTTTAGAGAAGATCAAACTTACCTAGCAATGTTGATTCAAAAATTCAATCTACTTCTCTTTATTGAAATATTTGGAGAACTTCCAAGGATCAACGAAGTTTGACTCCAAGATCCAATATTGATTCCAATGCAAGCATGCTTCACCCCAAGATCCAATCTTGATTTCTCATAGATGAAATATTGTAGAGACCTCACAAAGTTTCGCTAAATACTTCTCTAACTTAGGCTAATTTCTTTAATACTTGCTTGTATTTAGCTTTCTCAAGCTTTTGGTTTTCTTAATTAAAACATTCATAAAGCTTGCTATTTATAACAAAACTTAGGCAATTTTTAATTAATACAAATTATAATAAATTTTTATGTGGGCTTAATCCAATTTGTCCAAATATGTATAATTAGGTGTGACTAATCTCTATTGTCTATCACTTTGATTTAATCTAATTAAATCAAGACAAGTATTAGGAAATAGATTAGTTAAATATTTACCACTTTGATTTAATCCAATTAAATCAAGCCAAAACCACATATTATTACATACTTACAATTACCATAATATCCTCAAATGGTAGAGATAATTATGATTTTACAATTAAGCCCTTGTGTAATTATTGAATTAATCCAATTAAGTCAAAGTAAATAATCAATGCTATCCAATAATACTTGATTATCATAGTTGATAATTATAATATCGAATATTATCTTTTATCAAAATTAATTGGCTACCCAAGTGCTTAACGAGTACACTTCATATTGGGACTCTCTAAGTTCAGACATATTCATCATATAAGCCTAACTAATATGTACGCAATTCGGCCACCTCCAAATTCAAGTCGAGGTCATCACATATGTTTAACAATCCCTCCGTCATAGGCTATCCGAGTTGTATTTCAGAAACATAGAATACACCGTCAAGTTTCCGAGACGCACATCTCATGTCGACATGTCCACGATTCTTCATAACTGATGCGATCCATCCTAGGTGATCGACTTTGGCCAAAGCTTTAAGAATTGTGACTTTACTCACATGGATACCTAAACCCCTTATGGTACACATACGGGACAAAAAATTCTATCTTGCTTCATACTTGATTACTGAGTGCATCAGTCCACACCCAATGAACATTTAGAGGCCATACCATGAAAGGTTTCTGACATACATGGCATCAAAGGGTGGGAGATCTCACACAAAATCAATGTTATCCTATAGTTAAAGGATCACATATACTACTCGACTCGAGGAAATTCCTATTGACGGTGGTTGTGTACTCCCAATTATTAGGAATCATATGTGAGTCATTCAGTATTCGGTCCAACCAATACCCACACGTCTATACGAGCTTCCAAAGCTCATGGTACATCGAGTTAAACTATTGGAACTCCAATTCTAATATACGACATGTGTCAGTCTTTTAGATTATAGGGATTCGACAATATTCTAAAACCAACGACTATGAATATTTAATTGAAGAGTAGTTTACAATAGTAATACTTATCCCAATGTTAGACCACCTAGTATCTAGTATTATTACAAGGCTATTCTAAGGTCGATGTCATTCTTATCATATCTAGACATCAATATAATACGCATAATGACAATACCATTAATAATGTATGAAAAGAAAATGTAGTTATTTTATTAATAAATAATAAAATGTATAATTCGTATGGCACTCCAAACACCAACTCCAATAGTAGACTCTATTGAACCTTAGCTGATTTTAAACCTATAAAAGGATACATAACTCATCGTTTGAGAGGAGCGAGAGAGATGAGGAGAAACATCTTTATTGAGAGGGATGCAAGCTTAAGCATTCAAACTCAAGCCTCAATACTCTTACTTGAGCTCTCAAACCCTCTTACCCACTACACACCGACCCACTGACCGGGCGTAAACACACACGTATAACGCAAGCGTACGTATCGTTCAAGTAGTATAAAAAGTATCGATCCCACGAGGACTTAATACCTAAGTTATTAATTCTATGAGGTTAAATGATTACTAGTATCTAACATGTTGTTTAATTGATTTGAATTAGCGACGATTCTAAATTTAAAGACAATAAAATAAAATTGTTTGAAGGTAGATTTTAAGAAAATTCAATATTAAAAACTATTTAGGGTTGTGATTTATTCCAATATTAATTAAAGATAAAGTGGTTATATTATAATTGGGTAATATATTGATTTATTAACCTGGAACACTAATGTATGTAAAAGCATCTTCCGATGGTCAATTACAAATACCTAGTATAATCCAATTGAACCATATGTCTATGTCAACCAATTTACCTAGATTCATTACGATTAAGTTCCAATTATGACTACCCCCGCCCGACAGGTATATTCCTATCCTGTAAGGAAATCTATTGAAAGGGTTATCTATCCTTAAGGAAGATCGTGGGCTATTGAATCTAAGGTCTTAAACTTAAAATCCCCATGTCTAGTTCATTTTAAGTTTACCTAATTAATTTAATTAATGGCCAGTTAATTAAAGAGTATTAATATTAAGACTCAATAAATAAATCTTTATATACCCAAATTATAATCTAACCCTTATAAACCCGTGATATTGAATTTTATCACAACCCTAGATACTAACTTAGTTATGACACATAGCTAGGGCTGGTAAAATTTGAAAATAAAAGACATAATCTGCTGAAAAATAATTGCGTTAAAATAAATACTGAAAAGTAAAAATACAATAAAAATGAAATGCTAAGGTAAAAGGAATTACTTTTACTATTACTAATTTAGATATCTCCCATAAAATAATATATAAACTTGTGATATTATTTAATCAACCGACCAATCTGGCGGTATCCTGATTAAGTCAATTAAGTCCAACCAGCCATATAGGCGGTAATATTTGTCCATAATCCAGCCATAAAGGCGGTACCAAAATAAATTTACCAACCGACCAATCTGGCGGTATCCTTGATTAATCAGGTTCAAACCAACAGAAAAAAAATTTACCAACCGACCATATAGCGGTTTCCTTTATTAAGTCAGGTTTAAACCAGATTAAATTAAATTGCCAACCGACCAATATAGCGGTATCCTTTATTAATCAGTATTTTAATTAGTAAATATATTATTTTAAAGGGAGATTAAACTAAATAGCAACAGTAAAAGAATTACCTTTCACCATAGCTGGGGAAATTACCTCCTCATGGTAAATAGTAAAAACTGTAAAAAATAAAGAAAGTAAACTATTATTATTACAAAAAGTAATTAAAATTAAATTACAAAAGTAAAAAAATTAAAAACTAAAATTTTTTTAGAGAGAGAAACTCTCTTTACACGGATTTGGAGAGAGAGAATAGTGTGTTCAAAATCTGGAATTTCTCGCAGAATTTATAGAAAAATTTGGCTTCAGCGTCGCGACGCTGGAATAGTAGGACGTGGCATGCTGAGAAGGCGACACGTGGCATGACGGCTGACTGTTCACGCGACACGTGGCAAGGCGGCTAAGACTCAATTATTGTGATGACGTCATTGATGACGTCATGCTGACGTGGTGTTGACGTGGCGATGACGCGTGTTGCAATTGTCGGCACAATAGGATTGCGACACGTGGCGACACGTGTCACGCTGTGATTGGCTGATGCTGACTTGGCAAGTTGACTTGGTTGACCTTGTGACGTGGCTGATGACGTGGCGTGACACATGGCGAAGTTGACTCGTTGACCGCTGACATGGCTGATGACGAGGCGACACGTGTCAAGTCTGAGTGTCGGCAGCATATGATGTTGACACGTGGCACGGCGCACGTTAGCAGATTGGATGTGATGGTGACACGTGGCACGGCGCATTTTAGCAAAGTCAAACTTCTCAAATTCTGACATGTTGACCCGGCGCACGTTAGCATATTCGGCGCATGCTGGGCGTCGCGACGCGGAAGGTCTGGGCGGCGCGACGCTGGAAATTACCAAAATGCCCTTTTTCGCCAATTTTCACTGTTTTGCTCCAAATCACCTCCAGAATGTCCTGAAACTTTATTTATCTACAAAATAACACAAAACACATCAAAACATTTACAAAACTCAAGAAACTATACAAAATATTAGATTAAATGAGTGGGAAATAGTGATATAAATACCACTCATCACCCACCGCCCTCACGGCAGTCTACGGAGGTCAAGGTAATCTCAGACCCTGTTCTTCCTTCACTTTTTGCTCGTCTTCACTACTGACTTGAGCGTCGGAGTGCCTACGGCTCCCACCACATCAATGGGTAGGAACTCCCCGCTCACTTTACCTTCGTTTTGCAGGATCACTAGTGCCCAATGATATAAATTCTCGATTGTACGCCTCAGGCGAAATCTAGGGTCCACAAGGTCTAGTTTTAGTATTAATAAGATCAATAATAATTCATTGTGGATTCAATATTCGATTTTTTGTCATTATATTACTTGAACGATACGTGCACTTGTGTGCGGTCATAAAATCACGATCAACCAACATCCAATGACAAACATTATGATCCACTTGGATTTCCATGCTAAGCGTATACAATACATCAATTCATTTGTCCATAGCTTAACATTAATGCAAAACTTTTTATTTTTGTAGAATTATGAATCTATTTCATATGCAATAGTATCTTTAGGAATTTAGGGCATGATCCCTTTAGAGTTGATTCCTTTATAATAAACCTATAACTCTATTACTTTGGAATCCTATTCTTAATTACTTTAAAGAATCTTACTTATGTGGTATAAGATTTAGAACGTAATCATCCAATAAGATCCATCTCTACATAGATCTATCATTCCCCGGCTATTATTCTTAAATCTTATCGTGGAGAAAATTACATGTTTAACGACAATTTAATTAATTACATTGGTTGAATTGTTATTCTTCAATAATTAATAAATACGAGATATATCTATTTATATAGATTATCTATTAGATTAATCTATCATTTTTGCTATCAATCTAACCTTATAGGTTCGTATCATGTTATTAACCATCTGTCTTTTGGAAGATACGTTTGTTCTTAATGCGTTTTAACCCATTAGATTCAAATACCAAATCTGAAATTTTATTGCACGTTTTTAGTTCTTTTTGGAATAGCATGGCCATAAGCCATTTAATAGAGTCAAAATCAAACTTTTACTCAATTTGGATAATATAATTACCCATCTTAAAGAGTTTCATTGGAAAAATTTTACTATGCAATAGTGGTATCACGTCATCCATATAATAACTCAGTAGTATATTGTCCCGCGTGTTAAATAATAAAAAATAATTAAAAATGATAATGATATGGAAAAATTCTACTATACGATGGTAGTATTATGTTACTCATATAATATAATATTTTACCACACATTCTAAAATAATAAAAAATAACTAAATAAAATTATAGTTATATTTATAACTCAACATGAATATCAGTACTATCACGTCACCCATATAACAGTTTCATCTAGGGATGGCAAAAAACTCAATGGCGATGGAGGCCCGCAGGGGCCTGTAGACATGGCCACGGTTCGGTTCGATTCCAGAACCAAACCCGACGGAACCAGAAAAATCGGTTCGGTCCTTTAGTTTTTGGGGAAAAAGGAAAAAAATGTGGTTTGATTCTGGTTCTGAACTGCACCGGAACCGGACCGAACCTTAAGGTTACGATTCCAAATTATGTGGAATCGAACCTTAAGATTACAGTTCCATTTATGTGGAACCATAACCGAACAGAAGTGGGTTTCAGATCGATTCTGGTTCCAAAATCGGAAACGGAAGGAACCGTATCCTTACAGTTCCATCGGGTTCTGTTTTGGTTCTATTTCGGTTCTGAACCGGAACCGTGGTCGAGTCTAAGGGCCTGGTACGTTAGGTGTGAGTAAGGAGATAATTTTCTGTTTCGATTTGTTGGATAGGTCAAGTACGGGTATTTGCATTCATGTTCTAATGGAGGTAAAATCTCCGTGTGAACGAGAACTTAGGCAGATGTCCCGAGAACCTGATATTTAGGGTCAAGTACAAGTTATTTTTCATACCCATTGATTGAACGGATTGAGCACGAGTATTGACATTATCGTATCATACCCAGCCCTTTTTTTTATCCCTAACTTCACCATTTAATTATTTTTCATACCCATTGATGGTGTGATATCACAAATTCAATAAATATAAAATATATGAAATTGTATCAAATATAATTATATTATATTTAATTATTATTTTTTTAATTCTATTACGTAAGATAATATAATTAGATTGTCGTATGTGGTGATTATGATACCCACTCTTTCAGGGTAAAAATTTGATCGTGTGAAAATGCAACTTGCATCCTGCTTGCGTGACAACATTAAAAGCTTATGGTAAGCTGGTGAACAGCAATAACAGCACCAGTCGGCAGAGAAATTCAATGTCAATCCACTGAGAAGCCGCACTGACCCAGGGAAATAAAAATTCTACAAGCAAATGATGATATTCCAGACTCGTTTAAATCACAAATTGTCATACTCAACAATGGCGGAGATCATGATCTCTCAATTCCAACGTCTCGTCTCTTTCGCATCCATTTACCATAAACATAAAAAGAAAAATCCCCACCACCAACTACACCATATGGTGCATATTATTGAGCTGCAAAAACAAGTAAATGGCCAAAATACAATGCAACTAGCATCTCATAACACAAGAACAAGAAGCAAATAACCACTTTGCTGTTCTGTAAAGTGAAGCGTTGACTCCAAAAGTGAAAGCATTTAGCCATTTAGAGACACTGCTAAATGATCATGACTCTCATGATATTTCTTCACTTTCTTGCCTTCATCAATCAATCAATCAATGAAAAAGTTTGGTTCCTCTCTCTGCTTATCATCTCTTCATTAATTGTTTCAGTTCATGCCCTTTATTTATCTTCTCCAGGTTTTTAGGCTTTATTGCTCTGTTGGGTAACTGTCATTTTAGCCATTTCCACTCTTTCATTTATTCTTCTTGGCTCCATTCATGTTTATTTATAGCTCACTTTTGGGGTTCAATGGTCACTTGGCAAGGAAGTAGAGCCGGTTGAGGTTTAGTGTTTACATCGTTTAGTATTGGTGTCTGTTTTGGTACTATTATTTAATCTTCTCTTTTTCTCCCTTTTTGATTTTTTTTTTTTTTTTAATGTTGAATCCTTTCTGAGAATCATCTAATCTTTTCCATTTTGAATAGTTTCTTTGCTTTTTGTTGAATCATAAATGGCTAGGCAAGGGATTTCCCATATACAGAATCTGTTTCTCTTGGCTTTGATGTTTTGTTTTAGTGACATCTCAGTAACATCCTTAAGTGAAGAGGGTGTTTCCCTTTTGGAGTTTAAATCTTCCCTTATTGACTCTAGCAACAATCTTGAGAGCTGGAATTCATCAGACTTGACTCCATGCAATTGGGCCGGTGTAGAGTGTACCGATTTTAAGGTAACTTCTGTTGATCTCCATGGCCTTAGCTTGTCTGGCGTTTTATCTCCTACCATTTGTGATCTTCCTCAATTAGTTGAGTTCAATATGTCTATGAATTTTCTCAATGGTTCCATTCCTAAAGACCTTGCTAATTGTAGTAATTTAGAGATTCTTGACCTTTGCACAAATAGGCTTCATGGGGTAATACCAAACCAGCTGTTCTTGATTAACACTCTTAGACAGCTTTATTTGTGTGAGAATTATATTTTTGGTGAAATTCCTGAGGAGATTGGAAATTTAACGTCACTAGAAGAATTAGTAATCTATAGTAATAATCTCACCGGTGCAATTCCTGTGTCTATTAGTATGTTGAAGCAGCTTACAGTTATAAGGGCAGGTCAAAATTCCCTTTCTGGTCCAATACCACCGGAAATCAGTGAGTGTGAGAGCTTAGAGGTTTTGGGGTTAGCACAAAATAGTCTAGAAGGTTATCTTCCTAGTGAGCTTGAGAAACTTAAGAACCTTACCGAATTGATACTTTGGCAAAACCATCTATCGGGTGAGATACCTCCCTCAATTGGGAATATAAGTAGTCTTGAGTTGCTTGCCTTGCATAAAAATTCATTTAGTGGAGTGCTTCCAAAGGAGCTTGGGAAGTTGTCCCGGCTAAAAAAATTGTACATTTACTCCAACCAGTTGAATGGAACCATTCCTCAGGAACTAGGGAATTGTTCAAGTGCCGTTGAGATAGATCTTTCTGAAAATTGCTTGAGCGGGTTCATCCCGAGAGAGTTGGGTCAGATTCGTAATCTCTGCTTGCTTCAACTATTTGAAAACCTCCTTCAGGGAAGCATTCCTAGAGAGCTTGGTCAGTTGACACAACTTCACAAGTTCGACTTGTCCATTAATAATTTGACGGGTGAAATTCCTATGGAGTTTCAGAACCTTACATATCTGGTGGATTTGCAACTTTTTGACAATCATCTAGAGAGAAGTATTCCACCTCTCATTGGGGTTCACAGTCACCTCTCTATTCTTGATATTTCTATGAATAATCTTGCCGGTAGCATACCTCCACATCTTTGCAAGTATCAAAAATTGATATTTTTGAGCCTTGGATCAAATAGATTGTCTGGAAACATTCCTCCTGGTCTAAAAACATGCAAGTCTCTTATGCAGCTAATGCTAGGAGAAAACCAGCTAACAGGAAGTCTCCCTGTTGAATTTTATAATCTTCAAAACCTTTCTGCTCTTGAACTTTATCAGAACCGATTCTCTGGACTAATACCCCCAGAGATTGGCAAACTTCGGAATTTAGAGAGGTTGCTTTTGTCCGCTAACTTTTTTGTTGGGCACATCCCTTCTGAGGTCAGAAATCTAGTGCACCTTGTTACATTCAACATTTCTTCAAATAGCCTCTCGGGGACTATTCCTCGTGAATTGGGAAATTGTGTAAATCTCCAGAGGCTTGATCTCAGTAGAAACCAGTTCACTGGCTCTGTCCCAGAGGAACTTGGACAGCTAGTGAATCTGGAACTCCTAAAGCTTTCTGACAACAAATTAACAGGAGCAATTCCAAGTTCCTTAGGAGATCTGGCCCGACTCACAGAGTTGCAAATGGGGGGAAACATTTTTTCTGGCAGCATTCCTGTTGCCTTGGGCCAGCTTGCTGCACTCCAGATTGCACTCAACATTTCGCATAATAATCTTTCTGGTGTGATTCCTGATGAGTTGGGGAACTTGCAGATGTTGGAAGATCTCTACTTGAATGATAATCAGCTTATTGGCGAAATTCCTGCATCATTGGGTGAGCAGATGAGCCTCCTGGTCTGCAATCTTTCAAACAATAACCTGGTGGGAACAGTACCAAATACTACTGTATTTCGAAGGATAGATTCCTCAAATTTTGCTGGAAATAGGGCCTTGTGCAGGCTGGGTTCAGATTGTCATCAACTGGCGTGCCCATCTCATACTCCTAAGCAGAACTGGATAAAAGAGGGTTCCACCAAGGAGAAACTAGTAAGCATCATTTCAGTCATTGTTGGGTTAATCTCTCTGTCTTTTATCTTGGTCATTTGTTGGACTATGAAGCACCGCAAGCCTGCTTTTGTTCCTCTAGAAGATCAGAAAAAGCCTGACATTCTGGTTAACTATTATTTTCCCAAGGAAGGATTCACATATCAAGACCTTCTGGAAGCGACTGGTGATTTTTCAGAAAGTGCGGTTCTCGGAAGGGGAGCTTGTGGCACTGTTTACAAGGCTACTATGGCTGATGGTGAGGTGCTGGCCGTCAAGAAGCTGAAGTCACGTGATGAAGGAGCTAGTGCTGACAACAGTTTCCTTGCAGAGATATCGACCCTTGGAAAGATTAGGCACCGTAATATTGTGAAACTCTATGGCTTCTGCTATCACCAAGACTCTAATCTTCTGCTTTATGAGTACATGGCAAATGGCAGCCTTGGAGAACAACTACATGGTAGTAAGCAAACATGTTTGCTGGACTGGGATGCTCGATATCGAATTGCTCTTGGAGCAGCAGAGGGTCTGTGCTATCTTCATTACGATTGCAGGCCTCACATCATTCATCGGGATATAAAGTCAAACAACATTTTATTGGATGAAGTATTTCAAGCTCATGTAGGAGACTTTGGCTTGGCAAAGCTAATTGACTTACCCTACTCAAAATCAATGTCTGCTGTTGCAGGTTCATATGGTTATATTGCCCCAGGTAATATCATCTTCATATTCTACGTCTCATATACAGAATATTGTTAAAACAAATATACATTATTCACTATTTTTAAATATAATATGATAGCTCTAGCATGATAATTGCTTGATTTCAATTTACAGAATATGCTTACACTATGAAGGTGACGGAGAAGTGTGACATCTACAGTTTTGGGGTTGTTCTGTTGGAACTAATAACTGGGAAATCTCCTGTTCAATCACTAGAGCAGGAAGGTGACCTAGTCAATTGGGTGAGAAGATCAATTCATGATATGGTACCCGCCGCAGAATTATTTGACAAAAGGCTTGATCTGAGTGCAAAAAGGACAATAGAGGAGATGACACTATTTCTGAAGATTGCATTGTTCTGCAGCAGCACATCACCACTTAACAGGCCAACGATGAGAGAAGTCATCGCAATGATGATTGATGCTAGGGACTCTGTGAACAATTTCCCGTCTTCGCCAACTTCAGAAACTCCTTTAGAAGCAGATGCTTCTTCCAATGGTTAGAAAAATGATTTCTTCATTTAGTTATCTGCACCCAACTTGATTAATCATAGCAAAAAGCATTCATGCCAGAACACAACATATGAGTGCCTGTGCTGTGTTGGCTAGTCATTTTTTTTGTTTTGTTATTGTTGGTGTTTATCAAAGAACTAACAGTGGCACAAATAATTACAGATTCTATTGCACCATAAACTCCATTCTGTTGTCAAAAGAGACGGTACGCAAAGCTCAAAGATCCTAATCGCATACTATCTTCTTCTTATCAATCGTGTCAGATTGGTCATGTAAGGTATAAACTTATTGATTTTGCAAACTGAATTGATTGATCTAATTTGATCTGTAGATTCTAGTTCAAGTCTCTTGCTGTATTTCCACTTCCACATATTGTACCTAGAATATTATATTAAAACAGTATTATTGTTCTAATCCAATATGAAATGCTCCATTGCATTTAGAAACAGGAAAAGCCCCAGGGTTGTTACTGGAGACAACCCTCTCCGACCAGGGATCAGGTTTTTCTTAGTAACAATAGCTAACAAAAACGTCACGGGGGGTGTGGCTTGGTGGTGTCGGGTTCAAGATCTTACCTTGAGGTCCTGAGTTTGAATCCAGGGAGTGCGTTTTTTTGTAAGAGTTTGAGACAGCCGGGAATTTTACCTGCTCCGCTTAAACCCAAAAGGGGTGGCTTGGCGGTGTGTTTTTCAACCATTCCAAAAAAAAAAAAAAATGACAACATAAAGTGAATAGGAATGAGAAGATAATTCTGCCGAAGTTGTAATTTTCTAGCGTCTGACTGAAATTTTGACCGTCCTTTTTCAAAAGGTTCATTTCTTTTTTACTCACAGATTTTTTTGGGTTATATACCACACCCCCTCAATTTATTAAAAATATCAAATCGTTTAAAGATTATGAAAGTACGCTAGTTTAATAACCTATGGGGAATAGGTAGTACAATGCAGAATTTAAAATCTAAAACAAGTCATATGATATTATTTTTATAGCTATGATCATATAACCTTACATCTAGCAAATCAACGCACTCTTAATATATGCATAAAGTAAAGTGTGAAAAAAAAATTAATCAACAAAAAAATTTTATTGACGAAGTGAAAACTCTTGATAGAGAAAAATCACTTCGAGTATAGACTACCACTTAAATTTATTAGTAAAGAAAAGTTACAGTAATGATATTCACCAACAAGCAAAACCTTTGTGGGCTCAACTATCCTGATTATAATAACCGTAAGCCATTCTTTAATCTCGCAAAAAACACTCTTTGGAATTGTAAAATTTCTTTACTCGAACTCCACTAAGTAAATTCACTCTTCAAATCGAAATTTTAATGACCGATTTGTTGGGATGTATGCCCTAGAGCTGCATGTAATGTAAACGGTTTTATATGTTTTGAAATAAAATGATGCATTATTCATTTATCAAAGTGTTTGTTTAATTTTCGCATATTATAAATTATCCAGAATACCCTAGATTACTTATGTGCCTTCAGACTTAATGTATGAGTGTCATACACAATAGGATTTAAGTATGAAATTAGTAATCTTAAATAGTCCATAGAGAGCAAACAAAGCGGGTACTTTGTTTGTGGTTTATCTATAGCTGCGGTCCATTCTATATCTGTATGGCGACCTTAATCCGGGATCGTCCATGTAGAGACATGAGAATGAAGACACATTGTATGATGTGATCATATAGGACTGGACCTAGATGGAAATGACATTCTTATAATATCCGTTAAACAAAGAAAGTCATTTCGATCTACTAGATGGTCATATATAGATTGATCTTAATCCTGAGTGTACTACGAACTCCTGCATGACAGACTATATCCTTTGATTTACAAAGGTGAGGTTGGTGTAGCAGTCCCGACCAATAGCTACGTACTTTGGGGGAATGGTCTGTTGTGTAGCTGAGAACGTTTTACATAGATATGGAGTTCACTCATTCTTGCGAGAAGTAGATGAGTATCTTTCTTAAGGGTTGATTCGGTACTTGAACGGTTTGAGCGCTCAAGTCTTTCTATTACGAATAGAAAGATTAAAATTCATAATGGTTATAAATAAATCGTTCATTAGAGAATCAATGATACTTAAGGTATAAATAATTAGAGGGGTATAACAGACATTATGACCCAGCTCTAATTACGAGATACTCGTGAATGATCAATTCGTATGTAGTGACTATATCGATGGACACCGACTTGGTTCGGCTTAATATATCATCTGCGGCAACAAGAGTGCAACTTCGGGTTTTTAGTGGAATAACCCGGAGTTAATAATTCAGAATGTTTAATTAAGAGCTTAATTAATATTTTGAGATTATTGGAGTTCGGAACCGTAGGTTCATTTGGTCCCCGTGCTAGCTCGATATACTATAGCGGATTTAGTATAATTGGATAGCCCAATTATATACTCACAAATGTATTTTGTCATACTTGAAACTTTATATTAAAAATTAATATATGGTTTTATTAAATATATGATATTTAAACACATATGATTTAATTATATTAGATATAATTAAATGAAAGGTTAAATTAGTAATTTCTAAATTTTGGGTTTTGGAAACCCTTGGATTTAATTTGGAAGTTACAAATTTTTAAATGGCATTTAACCTTTTTTATTTTGTAACATCTTTTCCATTATGGAAAGTAAATATAGATGTTACAAAATTTCTGATTTTAGACATGTGTTGGCCGATTATTACATGGGGTAAAAAAGGGGAAGGGTTTGTTTTATTTTGTAAAATTAAACCCTAAGTATAAAAAGAAAAATATGATTTTTCTTTTGGAAGTCTTTTCATTTTAACCCTAGCCTCCATCTTCTTCTTCTTCTTCAGTCTCTCTCAAGTGTTGAGAAAACTAAAAAGAAAGAACAAGAAGAAAATCAATAAAAATTACAAGTGTGTTTAAATATCTAAAACGTTTATGGATTATTTAGTGAGTCTTGCCCACACAAGTTTCCGTTGGTAACGAGATATAGTTCGGAAGACTTTGTGGTGTCAAAAAAATCATCATCATCATCTATTTCTTATTGCTCACGACAATGAGGGTTTGTTTTACTCATTGTCGCCCCTTTACTTGGTGAAACATAACTCGGTTTGGTTTCGTTTTAATCCAATTTTTTTGGGGAATATTTTTGATGGTGTTTTGGGGCTGTGTTGGGGCTGTTTTCAAGTGAAAAATCAGAACCAAAACATAGCCATAGTCCACGCATTTCAGGGGCTGTTTCTGCAGTGCGTTGGGCGCGAATCGAGTCCAAAACAGTCCAGTTTTTGTCCGGCTGTTCGGGGACTGTTCCGGGGCTGTTTTGGGGCTGGAATTTTGTCAAAACCGGAAGCAAAATTTCAGTGGTGGTAGCAGTAACATTTGACAGTTCAAAGGGAAGGGTAGAAAATTTTTTCAAGTCCGATCTGTGTGCCTAAACTGTTTCCGCTGCGCAAGGTAAGCGTTTCCTACAATTGACATCGAGAGCAATGTTGAAAAATGTTATTAACCATTCTCTTTTTCATTTAAAGTTACTGTTTTTAATATGTTTATATGAGTTATAAATATTGATATGCATGTTTAGATGAGTAGGCATAATATAATATTCATATGATGAATGATTATTATTTTTCATGTGATGAATGAATTTTGCATTGGTCGTAAATTTTTCCGGCTCTTATTTTCATGTTGGTTTTGTTTTTGGATGTTAGGCCATAAGGGCATTGTTTACAATTGTTGCATTTTTAATTTTCCAATGTAAAATTTCAATTGTTGTAATTTGGAGCACCGAAGTCACAAAAGGAGCCAACACCACCTTGGAGCGTGATTTGAAGACCAATGGATGCCTTGGGTATTTTTTATACTAATTAGATTAGTATAAGGAAAAATAAGAGCCCGGTCAATGCAATTTTTTTTTTTATGTTATATGTATGTTTAATTCGAATTGTTTTAATAACATGTCATATAGCTTAGGGTGCCTACTCTTGCATTTCACATGCCATAACATACTTTAGATGCATTATCATTATTGACATGAAATATGATTTTATGTGATTTAAAATATTTAAATTAGAATATGATATGCATGAAAAAATAGTTAATTGGATTAATTGGTTTTAAGGTTTAAAATTTGAATTCTAATATATTGGGCTTAATAAGTGCATAATAAATTCCATAGTCGAATCCGAATGAACGGTAATGTGGTCTGCACTCGGGATACAATTCCACGTATCATTGGATTTTATAACGCACTAAGATTAATTAAATAGTTTAATATAAATCTTGACCATTTTAGGATTCTAAAATTTTAAACCAATTAGTGTTCTAATATCTTAAAAGTTAAAATATAATAGGCCACTAATACCACTCTAATTAAATTAGTTTAATTGAGTAATACAATTAGTAGAGACTAATGGAAATTAGTGATACAATTTTTAAGAGTTAAAATTGGTTAGGTCACTAATAGTGTACTAGTGTAAATAAGAGTTATGATTTAGCCGCCATAAATTTATTCACACTAGTTAAATTAAACTATTAGATATTTTATAAATAGAAACCTTAAATTTAAAATAGTGAGTGGGAGAGGGATATACGACAGTATATCCCGCGATCTCCGTTGTTAGTCTGAAAACGTGAGATTCAAAAGACGCCTCGAGACGACTTTGCTTTCGTCCCCCTACGGATGGTGTCCATTTTGGGTCAATATCAGGTTTGGATTCCGCGAGGATAGGGATTCTAGATGTATCTTGTGAATTGACCTACCCTACGACGGCACTTCACTCGTTAAGTCCAAGAATCCTGAAACGGCGGGTCACAGTCACAAATGAATAATTAACTGTTAATAAAATTCCTTGATCGAATCAAACGGTAGTTGTTTAATATAGGAATAAGAGTTATTCCCGCATATATTAATCGACTGAGATTGTCTTGATCTATCATGCAAGTACTTGACCTACCCTACGACGACACATACTTGTGGGATGCTAGATTTTCGTGGCATAGTAATTCTCTTAGGTTTATAATTCGTTATTCATGGTTCATGCATCATGTTTAATTTTATGCAAAAATTGTTTGATGATCTTAATATGCGATGAATGAATGTTAAATGCATGTTTATTTTATTTTTTTGCCATGGTTTCTCCAATTATTTCCATACTCTCAAATGATAAATTAACGGGAGAAAATTATGTTAAGTGGAAAAGTAACATGAATGCTATCCTGCTCTGCGAAGACTTAAAGTTTGTCCTGACAGAGGAGTGTCCTTCCGAGCAGGCCAGAAATACTGGCCAAGCTGTGCGCGATACCTACCAGAAATGGGTGGCAGCTAATGAGAAAGCCCGCTGCTACTTGCTAGTAGGGATGTCTGAGGATCTTGCTGCAAAGCATGAACCTATGGCTTCAGCATCTCAGATGATGGAGTCATTGCAGGGCATGTTCGGGCAGCCTTCGGAGCGTCAATGTCATGAGGCCATGGTCTCAGCGATGCCTACTAGGATGAAGGATGAGACATCAGTCCGAGAGCACGTCTTGAGGATGATGACCTATCTCAACACTGCTGAAACCCATGGAGCTAGTATTGACGAGCGTAACCAGGTGACCATGATTATGGAATCTCTTCCGAAGAGTTTCCTGCAGTTTAAAAGCAACTATGTTATGAACAAGTTGACTTTTACTTTGACCCAGCTGCTTAATGAGCTCACCCACTACGAGTCCATACTTGTGGATCCTCGTAAGCCTAGTGCTGAGGAAAATATTGCCGAGTCTTCAAAATCTGCAAAGATGAAGAAGAATAGCACTGGGAAGGCTAAGGGTACAACTACTTGATATACATAAAGACCTTGCGGAAGGTAACTTTACTATGAGAGTCAGGACATATGATGCTGTTTCAGTAAAGCAGTGAGAGTTATCAGTTTTTAATTTTTCAAATAAAAGTTTTTTGAATTTAAACAAAGTGGTGTTTGTTCCCGTTTTGTCATGGAAATTTGATTTATATTTCAAAACTATTGCATGATGGTTACCATTTTATCTAATAATAATAGTTATTATTTCAAAAAATGGATTACCTAAATGCTAAGGAAACTAGGAGATAACTTGTATGTGTTAAACTGTTAACACATAAGTCACTGCTTAATACTGAAATGTTTAAGGTTGAGAAACCTAAAACTAAACGGCAAAAGATTTCTCACGATGACACATATCTATGGCATCTTAGACTTGGTCATATCAGCCTTGGCCATATAGAAAGATTGATAAAGAACAGAGTCTTAAACCAGTTAAAGCTCGGAACTTTACCAGTATGTGAATCCTGTTTAGAAGGAAAAATGACCAAGAGACCTTTTACTGGAAAAAGTATAAGAGCCAGTCAACCACTTAAGCTTATACATTCGTACGTTTGCGGACCCATGAATGTAAGAGCCCGAGGTGTTTATGAATACTTCGTCATATTTATTGACGATTATTTCAGATATGGGTATGTTTACCTAATGCAGCACAAGTTATATACTTTTGAAAAGTCCAAAGAGTATCATGCTGAGGTTGAGAACCAGTTAGGTAAAACAATCAAGACTCTACGATCAGATTGTGGAAGAGAATACCTTGACAGAGATTTCGAGGAATTCTTAGTTGAACATAGGATAATATCCTAGCTCACAGCGCCTGGAACACCACAATAAAATGGTGTTGTAGAAGGAGAAATCGGACCCTACTAGACATGATAAGATATATGTTTAGTTATAGCTCACTACCTAGTTCGTTCTGGGGATATATGTTACAAACTGTAATGCATATCCTTAATGTAGTTCCATCTAAGTCTGTTCCTAAGACTCCCTTAGAGTTTACGACATTTCCACATATGGGGATGTCTAGCACATGTTCTGAAGAATAAGACTACAAATTTAGAGCCACGTTCTCAGGTGTGCCTATTGATGGAGTTGGTGCTTGGAGTGCCAATCCGATTTGTACATTTTATTATTTATTAATAAAATAACTATATTTTTTTCATTTCATACCTCATTAATGATATTGTCATTATGCGTATTAGATTGATGTATAGATATGCTAAGAATGATATCGACCTTAGAATAGTCTTGACACTAGGTGTAAACTATTCTTAAAGTAAATATTCATAGTCGCTGGTTTTGGAATACGGTTGAATTCCTATAACTTGGAAGACTAGCACATATCGTATATTGGAATCGAAGTTCCAATGGTTAACGTGATGTACCATGAGTTTTGGAAACTCGTATAGACATGTGGGTATTCGTTGAAGCGAATACTGAATGACTCACAGGCAATTCCTAATAGTTGGAAGTACACATCACTGTCAATAGGAATCTCCTCGAGTCGAGTAGCATATGTAATCCTTTGACTATAGGATAACATTGATTTTGTGTGAGATCCTCCACACTTAGATGCCATGTATGTCAGAAACCTTTCATGGTCTGGCCTCTAGATGTTCTTTGGGTGTGGACCGATGCACTCAGTAATCAAGTGCGAAGAAAGATAGGATCCGTCGGCCCGTATGTGTACCATAAGGGGTTTAGGTATCCATGTGAGTAAAGTCACGATTCTTAAATCTTTGGCCAAAGTCGATCACCTAGGGTGGATCGCATCAGTTATGAAGAATCGTGGACATGTCGACATGAGATGTGTGTCTCAGAAACTTGACGATATATTCTATGTTTCCTAAGCACACCTCGGATAGCGTACGACGGAGGGATTTTTAAACATATGTGATGACCTCGACTTGTATAATTCCGAAAGGTCGTTCGTGTTCTTCGCGAATTCAGCGGTGGTCGAATTGCCTACATATTAGCTAGGCTTATATGACGAACGTGTCTGAACTTAGAGAGTCTCAATATGAAGTGTACTCGTTGAGCACTTGGGTAGCCATTATTTTTTATAAAAGATAATATTCAATATTATAATTATCAACTAAGATAATCAAGTGTTATTGGATAACATTGATTATTTACTTTGACCTAATTGGATTAATTGGATTAATTCAATAATTACACAAATGCTTAATTGTAAAATCATAATTATCTATACCATTTGAGGATATTATGGTAATTGTAAGTATGTAATAATATATGGTTTTGGCTTGATTTAATTGGATTAAATCAATGTGGCAAATATTTAACTAATCCATTTCCTAATCTTTGGCTTGATTTAATTGGATTAAATTAAAGTTGGAGACAATGGAGATTAGTCACACCTAATTATACATATTTGGACAAATTGGATTAAGCCCACTTAAAAGTTTATTACAAATTTTATTAATTAAAAATTGCCTAAGTTTTGCTATAAATAACAAGCTTTAGGAAGGTTTTAATTACAAGTTCAAATAAAAGCATAAGCAAATTCTTGAGAGATTAGCCTAAGTTAGAGAAGTGTTTAGAGAAGCTTGTGAGGTCTCTACAACATTTCATCTAGAAGAAATCAAGATTGGATCTTGAAGTGAAGCATTGGAAACAAGATTGGATCTTGAAGTCAAGCTTCCACACCTTGGAGGTTCTCCAATAATTTCAACAAAGGAGAAGTAGATTAGATCTTGCATCAAGCTTACTAGGTAATGTTTGATCTTCTCCTAAGCTATGTTTATTTTTGTATTAGATGCATGATCACATAGCTTAATGTTGAATAAGGCTAATCAATTGTGTTAGGATATTTTAGAAGTATAAACACAACATGCTTGTAATTAGGAACTCTAAATTAAACCTTAGAGCTATGACTACCATTCTAGAATCACTTGACCACCTTTGGGTGACCTAGAATTGTTCACGAGACATTTCTTATTGGGATTCTAAATTTGTTTGTGTATTAGATTCAAAATTTACGCATATTTAGAATAAATTTATGTTTTTGGAAAAATATTTGATATTTTGAAAAACTTGATTTTTATTCTATAAAATGTGTTTATGTTATTTTTGAAATTAAAAATTAATTTTGGGTGTTTTTGAAGTGTTTAGGGAGAATCAGAATAGATTAGGGTAAATCTCCCTAATCCATTCAGCTCATTGGAAAGTGAGCTGAATGATTTGCAAATGAAAACAAAAAAAAAGAAGGAAATGTTCAGTGCGCGAGCGCACTGTAGCGTACGTGTGGCGATTTTGTTTTCGCTCATTTTTGAGCATCCGGACTCCGATTCAGTCCCAATTTTTTCCTATACACTTATAATGGAATATAATATTTTATTAAATGATTTAAAATTACACCCATACTTGATATCCATGGGTTAGACCCATTTCCGCTGCCTGGAGCACCGATCCGACCCTAGGGGTTCTACAACTGCCCCAACACCTATTTGTAGGCTATCCTAAGGAGACTAGGGGGGATTCTTCTATATTCCTGAAGATAACAAAGTGTTTGTATAAAAAAATACCACATTTCTAGAGGAGGACTATATGAGGGAGTTCAAACCTTATAGTAAAGTATTACTCGATGAGTTACTTGCTGGTTCGACCAGCACACCATTATCGATGAAAGTTGACAAATACATAGCACCTTCGACATCTGAGCATCAGATGCAAGGTCATCAGAATGATCTATCACCTAGACGTAGTGAGAGGGTTGTACGACAATCTGATCAATATTTTGGAGTTGGAGAGGTACAAGTTGTTGCATCCAGCGACAATATAGATGATCCATTGACTTATCGTAGTGCAATGGATGATTTCGATAAAGAGGAATGTATCAAATCCATGAACCTAGAGATGAAGTCTATGTACTCCAACTCAGTGTGGGAACTTTTAGACCAACCTGATGGGGTGAAACCTATAGGTTGCAAGTGGATCTACAAGAGGAAGAGGGGAGCAGATGGGAAGGTACATACATTTAAGGCTAGGCTAGTGGCCAAGGGTTATACCCAGAAAGAGAGAGTTAACTATGAGGAAACTTTCTCGCCAGTAGCCATGCTCAAATCCATCTGCACTCTTCTATCCATTGCCGCATATTATGACTATGAAATTTGGCAAATAGACGTCAAGACTGCATTCTTGAATGGAAATCTTGATGAGAGTATCTATATGGTACAACCAGAGGGGTTCGTAGCCCAAGGTTAAGAGCAAAAAGTTTGCAAGCTGCAAAGTTCCATTTATGGACTTAAGCAGACATCTAGATCTTGAAATATAAGATTTGATACCATGATCAAGTCTTATGATTTTGAGCAGAATGTTGATGAGTCTTGTGTATACAAGCGCGTCATTGACGGGAAGATGGTTTTTCTTATTTTATACGTTGATGATATTTTACTCATTGGGAATGATGTAAAGATATTATCGGACGTGAAAACCTAGCTAGCTAACCAATTCCAAATGAAAGATTTGAGAGATGCCAGTTATGTTCTTGGGATTCAGATACTTCGGGATCGCAAGAAACGACCGTTAGCTATGTCTCAGCCATCCTATAACGACAAGATCCTTGTGCGATTTGGGATGTAGAATTCCAAGAAAGGCAATCTTCCTTATCGGCATGAAATTCATTTGTCAAAGGAAAAGTCTCATAAGACACCTCGAGATATTGAGGAAATGAGACATATCCCATATGCCTCAGCAGTTCGTAGTCTCATGTATGTTATGTTATGAACGTGACCAGACATCTGTTTTGCAGTGGGAGTAGTCAGTAAGTTTCAGTCGAACCTAGGATTGGATCACTAGGTGGCTGTGAAACACATTTTCAAGTATCTTAAGAGAACAAAAGATTATTTACTTATATATTCCGGTGAGGATATGATCTTAAGGGGATATACAGACTCTGATTTTCAGACAGATGTCGATTCTAGGAAATCAACATCTGGATCAGTGTTTACCCTAGGTGGTGGGGCTATAATATGGCGGAGTATAAAGCAATCTTGCATTGCTGACTCCACCATGGAGGCTGAATATGTAGCAACTTGTGAAGCATCTAATGAAACAGTCTGGCTCCGTAAATTCTTGGGAGATCTGGAAGTTGTTCCAAATATGGATAGATCACTCACACTTTATTGCGATAATAGTGGTGCAGTGGCAAATTCAAAAGAACCAAGAAGCCACAAGAGGGGAAAACATATAGAGACTTAGTGTATGAGTGTCATACATAAGATGATTTAAGTATGAAGTTAGTAATCTTAAATAGTCCATATAGAGCAAACAAAACATGTACTCTGTTTGTGGTTTATCTATAGCTGCGGTCCATTCTATTAGGGGTGTTCACGGGTCGGGTCGGGTTTTTTTGAAATTTTGTTAGACCCGATCGGGTCGGGTCAAGGGAAAATCAGGTCGCGGGTCGGGTCACGATAAGTGGCACCCGATCGGGTTCGGGTCAGGTCGGGTCGTCAGGTTATTTTTAAAAAAAATAATTTTTTTTTAAATGAATTAATTATTTTGAAATATAAATATTAGTTATTTTATGTCCCAAAAATATCATATATATCAAAGTTTTAATACAAAAAGTAATAAACAAATGAAATAATATAAAAACTTTAAAATAATAATAAATATTTTAGAAAAATAATAAAATTTTTAGAAAAATAATAAATTTGTATAGGGTCGGGTCGGGTCAAGGGGATCAAAAACCCGTTGTGCAACCGAAAATTTTGGGTCAGGTCAAATTTTACAAATTTTTTTATGAACCCATGCGGGTCGGATCGGGTCACGTCGGGTCGGGTCGGGTCGCGGGTTGACCCGACCCTATGAACACCCCTACATTCTATATTTGTATGACGACCTTAATCCGGGATCGTCCATGTAAGACATGAGAATGAAGGCACATTGTATGATGTGATCATATAGGACTGGACCCAGAAGTAAATGACATTCTTATAATATCCGTTAAACAAGAAAGTCATTTCGATCTACTAGATGGTCATATATGGATTGATCTTAATCCTGAGTGTACTACGAACTCCTGCATGACATACTATATCATTTGATTTACAAAGGTGAGGTTGGTATAGCAGTCCCGACCAATAGCTACGTACTTTGGGGGCATGGTCTGTTGTGTAGCTGGGAACGTTTTACATAGATATGGAGTTCACTCCTTCTTGCGAGAAGTAGATGATATATTTCTTAAGGGTTGATTCGGTACTTGAACGGTTTGAGTGCTCAATCTTTCTATTATGAATAGAAAGATTAAAATGCATAATAGTTATGAATAAATCGTTCATTAGATCAATGGTACTTATGGTATAAATAATTAGAGGGGTATAACGGACATTATGCCCCGACTCTAATTACGAGATACTCATGAATGGTCAATTCGTATGTAGTGACTATATCGATGGACACCGACTTGATTCGGCTTAATATATCATATGCGGCAACAAGAGTGCAACTTCGGGTTCTTAGTGGAATAACCCAGAGTCAATAATTTGAAATGTTTAATTAAGAGCTTAATTAATATTTCGAGATTATTGGAGCTCAGAACCGTAGGTCCATTTAGTCTCTGTGCTAGCTCGATATACTACAGTGGATTTAGTATAATTGGATAGTCCAATTATATACTCACAAAGGTATAAATATTATTAATATGATTAATAATATTATTTTGTCACACTTGAAACTTTATATTAAAAGTTAATATATGGTTTTATTAAATATATGATATTTAAACACATGTTATTTAATTATATTAGATATAATTAAATGAAAAGTTAAATTAGTAATTTCTAAATTTTGGGTTTTGGAAATCCTTGAATTTAATTTGGAAGTTACAAATTTTTAAATGGCATTTAACATTTTTTTTTTGTAACATCTTGTGGTGTTTTATTTTGTAAAATATTTTGGGTAATATTTTGTGGTGTTTTGGGGCTGTTTTCAAGTGAAAAATCAGAACCAAAACACATCCATAGTCCACGCATTTCAGGGGTTGTTTCTGCAGTACGTTGGGCGCGAATCGAGTCCAAAACAATCTAGTTTTTGTCTGGCTGTTCGGGGCTGTTCGTGGACTGTTCCGGGGCTGGAATTTTGTCTAAAATTGTAGTAAAATTTTAGTGGTGGTAGTAGTAACATTCGACAGTTCAAAGGGAAGGGTAGAAAATTTTTTCAAGTCCAATCCGTGTGCCTAAATCGTTTCTGCTACTTAAGGAAAATGTTTCCTGTACGATCTCCCACTCAAACTTTGAATGTTAAGATTTGGTTTGTGTGGGGTGTTGATGATGAATAATGGTGAATGATATAAGAAACTCACAAGGAGTAAGATATGATTATATGCAAGGGCAATCTCTCTCACAAAGAAAGGAAACTCCAATTTTGATTTTGTGTTTATTTCCCAACCATTGGTAAAAGGATGGGAAAGAGGTTTTAAATAGTTCTGGGTGTCCAATCCCTAAAATTTATTGAAACACGCACGATATCAACTTAAAATTACATATGCGTTCAAACACCACTTCGAACATATGTCGATCATGATACGCGATGTTTGCCCGTTCAAACCTTTATATGAAACCTCTGGAATTAAGGGTGGCAACGGACTGGGCCGGGCCCGGGCTTTGACAAGCCCGGCCAACAAAAAAAAAGCCCGGGCCCGGGCTTTTTTTAGGCCCGAATTTTAAAAAAATTAAAAATATATAAATATAAAATACATTTACACTATATACAAAAACAATTTATAAATAAATCAAAAGTTTCATTGATAAATTAGAAGTAACATGATAAAATTTTAAAAGTTTCATTCCAGAGGTCAAATAGTCAACTTGCATTTTCAAAATTAGAAGCAACATGATAAAATTTTAAAAGTTAGGCCAAAAATGGAATAACAAAAGTAACTTTAGTTGACTTATGATTAAAAGCATAAAATGAAAGACTTGAGGGAGGACAAATAATATTTTCTAAGTCAGTATAAAACTCTTCATCTCCTTCCTTGTGCACAAAACCTTAAATGATGGCTTCAGATAAAGGAAATGAGGGAGGAGTGAGAAAACTTTATATTTTAGAAGGGAATTCAGTTTTTGACACTTTTAAATAAACTTTATATTTTATCTAATTTGTTTTATTTTGAACCAGAAATTCAAAGGTTCAAATTAAAACCTTCAATACTTATTGTACAAGGTTAAATATGATGTGTCAAATGACAACAAATATACATGAATCTCAATCAAATAATGAGAAGATTCTTTTTATTATTAATTTTATGTATGAATCAAATTAAGATTCATTTTTTTTTTAATATAATGACTTTAAATATTTAATTATTCTAACTCACCTGGGATATTTTTTTATATTAAATACTTTATGACATAATTTATAAAGTCACAACTTTGATAATGAAAAGTATCTACCCACCATCAGGGGAAGAAAAATTGTATGCGACTAATTACATAATTTATGATAATGTTATGTATCACTCTATCTCATCTATTTATCCCTCTTTTTCATCTCAATTTTTATGTAAATTTATTGAACTTGAAGTTCAAAGGAGTATTGTACAATGCATTATTGATCAATTATTAGGAAACACCTGAAGCATGACAAACCAAATGTGAAATAATGATATAATTCTTGGGAAGAAAAATATGAAATAACTTGGTGCTCCTAAAGAGACCATTTTTACAGGGCATGTCTATGATACCCAAGGGTATCACATATCATTGTATCAAAGTTGCATTTTGAGCATTAAAAATTCAATTGCCCTTGAATAGATACATGGCAATAGACCTGGCCGGCGGTTCGGAACCGAACTGAACCGGCCGGTTCTCGGTTCCACAAGTGTGGAACTGAACTGAACCGGCCGGTTCTCAATTCCACAAGTGTGGAACCGGAACCGTGAACCGAACCGGAACCGAACCGTTCGGTTCCGATTCCGATTCGAACTTTTTTTTAAATTATATAAAAAAATCAAAAATAATTTAAAATAAATTAGATTAATTTAATAAATAAATAAAATTATTAAATAAAGAGCTTGAACTTAAATTTTAAAAAAAATTTAAGTTGCCTACGTATCCTCCAGGGGTGAGAGGAATCAAAGCTCACGTAGTTCCATTACAATTTTAAGATATTTCCCCTTTGGAAATTTACAATTTTGTAATTATCAATCATCATTATCAGTTGATCCTTCAGCTCCGATTCTGCTTGCACTTGTTGTTGCAGATGCATTATCGAACAAGTCTTCAAAATCATCGGGGGAAACTTCTTGTTGTCTCAGATCAGCTCGAGTCCAATCATCCACACAAGCTGTTGCTTCTAGAGTGCTTGGATATAATGAAGATCGTCTAGCTTTCAATATATTGCCTCCCAAGCTGAAGGCTTGCTCAACCGTAACGGTGGAAATAAGTGCTGCCAATATCTCTTTAGCAATAATTAATAAAACATGATATATATTTTGAAGTCGGTTCCACTATTCAATGATTTTAAAATTTTTACTAACTTAACTTTCAGTAGGAAACTCAAAGTAGATAAATAATTATCTAATTCGGGGTTATTAGTTGTCGTATCCATAGCTTTTTTATTTCGTTGCAGTAACCAACGATCTCCTGCGCTAAGTCTTGTTTGAATTACTAGTTCGCTACTACTAGATTCACCTAATGTTCCTAAGTTATATCTTACAATATAATCATTAAATAACTCAATTAAATCATTTCTTAATCTCACTATTATTCTTGTAATATCAATATCATCTAATATTCCTAAATAACCATAGTAAGCATGTAAAGTATTATTCAAATCTTCTAATTTAAATCTAGGATAAAAAACAGCAGTAATAAGATAAAGTAAAAGAATTCCTCTAAAATAATTTAACCATTTTACCTTCATAACAGTAATGGCTTCTAACAAAATAATATCATTAGGATCGTTACTTTCAAGATGTTCATCGAGAGTACCAACAATATTCAAATTTTCAAGAAGAAATAAATGTGCTGTAGGATAATAAACTCCGCAAAAAGTTAAAGTTGCACCATTAAAAACTTTTAAAATTTCTAAATTTTTTTCTCAAATATCCCATTGACTAGGAAAAAGTGTGTTATTTTGAACATGTTGAGGAAAAAAACTATATAATGTATCTTTGTATTGTAATGCTTGACATAAAAGAAAATAAGTTGAATTCCAACGTGTTGGAACATCTCTTAAAAATTTAATCGGTTTAATACCATTTATTGAACACATAAGTTAAGGACATGACATGTGCAACGAATATGAAAAAACCGACCCCCTAAATTTGGTTGACATATTTCTTTTAAATCATTGACGGATGTCGTATTTGCAGAGGCATTATCAATTCCAATTGTTAAAATTTTATCTACTAAACCATATTCATCAAAAATTACCTTCATCATTCTATAAATATTTTGTGCGGTATGTTGATCATCAAAAACTCTAAATGCAATAAGTCGTTTTTGCATGGTAAATGATGCATCAATCCAATGACAAGTCACACCCATGTATGAGTGTGTTCGCCAATGGTCACTCCAAATATCAGAACATATAGAAATATGACCTTTAATATCTTTAAATATTTCATTTAAAATAATTTTATCATCTTTGTATAATTTAAAAATATGACGTTTTGTTGTGTTTCGAGTCATCCTACATGCAACATGATTTAAAGCATTATGCACGTAATTAGTAAAATGAAGTTTTTCACCAAAACTTAAAGAAAGATGTGCCATACAAGTTAATTTCGCAAATTCTTCTCTATTTTTTGCATCAGAATATTTAAATAAATCTACAGCACTCGTACCTCTACTAGATGATGCGTACCTGGCCATTTGAGTTTGCGTCGTATCAAGTCCAATTTCAACCGCATGATGTCTTTCCTTGTGCTTGATCATATTTCCGTATCCACCAGAAAATTTGTAGGAAACCCCACAATGGTTGCATACTATTCTTGAACCTTAATCGGTATGGTCTAAATGAAAATGAATTTTGAAAACATTCAAGGAACGAGACTTAATTAACTTCTCTTCTCCGTGATTTTGAACCGACACTAGGGCCGCTCTCTTGGGTTGGCATATTTGACATTATGTTCTCAGATGAACTTGCCATTTTTTGTTTAAGAAATAAGTAGGAAGAATAAGAAAATTGAGAATGATAATAACTAATTTGTTATTATACATGAGAGAATTGAGAATAAGAGAATTGTAGGAATTGAGAGAGTTGAGAAATTGGTGTGTTGAAATAATGAAAAATGACCCATATATATAGAATTTTAGAATCTTTTTGATATCGAAAATGTCCTTAAAAATAACTGTTTTATTACCGTTATTAGGGGTATATTAGTAATTACAATGGTAATTTTTTTTTTTTGCCGTTGGCCTTTGGCTCCCTGCCCCTTCCCCAAAGGCTACTAGCCGTTGGGGAGGGTTCCTGTTGGAACCCTACGGTTTCGGTTGGAACCGTTGGAACCGAACGGTTTCGGCGGTTCCAACCGGTTCGGTTAGGGGTCGAACCCTAACCGAACCAGTCCATTTGGAACCGGAACCGTCCGGTTCCAACCAGTTCGGTTCCGGTTCGGAACCGGAACCGTGGCCGGGTCTCCATGGCAAGGAAGATTGAGATTTTAAATATCCAATGTAAGACACGCGTGTACATAATAAAGAGATATGATTTATTCTCGCAGAGATTGATATTGTTGAGGGCTGATTTTGGTCTCAGGGGCAATAAAGGTTTTTCACTCCCGAGACAATCCTCCTCCAACTGTGAATTTGTTTTGTTTATGGGAAACCAAAAGTAAATTTGGCAAAAGATAGATAAATACACCAATCAACAAAGAGATTTAACGTGGTTTGGTGGATCAGATCCAACCTACAATTACGGGCACAGAACGGATAATGTTTTATTACCGAAATATGTTTCTCTGATCTGATTTGTGTTTACAAGTCTAATTCTCTCTTGTTCTCTTCTCAACTATCAATGCTCTCAATGCACTCCATCCTCTACCTACAAGCACACTTTCCCCTCCTATTTATAATAGCAAAGAAACAGTTTTCCTTTTCCCATAAGAATTCATAGTCGAAACTACATTCACTTCCTATATCCTATTAGGACATTGACTTATCAACTTTTCCCCATGAAAGTAGGATAACTTATCTTCTTATCCGTAAAAATAGGATGTCTTATCTTCTGGAGCATATCGCGCCATATTCCCGGTCTTCATGAGGTCGGTTACAATGGTCTTTTGAACTGAGAATGTTGCTGTCGATCTAATAATGCCCGGTCATCCGATCTTATATGGTCGGGTTATAGATCATAAGTGCTCGGCCCCTAACTCATGTGGTCGGGTCGGTATTAATGATCTCGATCAACAAGGGAGTTTACCCTTTTTACCCTTGCCGTATTGCTTAAATATCATAGGACCTGAAAATACCACAAACATCTGTCCCCTAGTTCTCGGTTTCAACAAGTGTACAAGTTGGTGCCGAGAACTATATAAAAGAGTGGTACGGCTGATGAACTGGTGGCCGATCTTCGAAGGAGAAAATTCGTCGGCCTACACTTATCTCATCCCCGGTCTGACTCAGGTGTTCGACCTGTCTTTCTTTCTACCGAAGCGAAATTCCTTTATTGCCCTTCTGTAAACCGCCCCTCGAGGCGCGCAACCGTCACATCCTCTTAAATGCCCATCAGATCACTTCTAGGGTTTAACGGGAGCCTGCCACTTGTCAACCATCTGTCGTTCTCCCGCCAAAAAGAAAAACAATCCGACCACCATTGCCAACTTTAAAGACGCCCAATCTCAGCCGTCCATCAAATTCTGAAAGATCATTTAAAAAACGACACGTGGTGTATATCTGATGCTTTCGTTCAATCCAACGGCCACAAGTGCACCGAACAGACTATGAAAAAATGGGGTAAACAATGTTGTCTTATTTCACGAACTCTTCGAATTTCCCCAACCGCGAAAACTCCTCTTTCCAATCTGTGCTCAGTGAACTCAAAGAATGACCAGACCGCTGTTGGGGTTGGTGCTCAGAGCGCCAATTCCGGGTTGTATTTCTTTATGAATACTTTTGTAAAACGTTATTATTTTGAATAATATATGCAGTTTCTATAATATAATGAATCTTTTAATATGGTAAAGACGTAATGACCTTAGAATGACTAGTCATGGTGCAGTTGCAAATGACATTGAGTTGTATCATGACGTTGTCATTTTCAGATAGTTCCTGGTCAAGGTTTACACTACTTGGTCAGTATAGTAACCCCATTGAGACCGGTATATATCGTATACTGGAATATATGATTCCAATGGTTTCTCAATGAACCATAAGTCTTGGAGACTAGTATAGACGTGTAGGTGTTTATAGCGGATAAACAATGAACGACTCACCGAAGATTCTTAATGGATGGTACACCAACGTCAATAAGAATCTTTTCGGGTTGAGTAGCACTTGTGATTCTTAGACTTGAGATGCCACTGTGGGCACATGAGACATCTTCTACACTTAGATGGCAGTCACGTCACCGATCTATTTAGATCAGACCTCCGCCTGTTCGTTGGGTGTAGATAGATCCTCAGGGTGTCCTGTGTGTATCAAGATAGGATCCGTCAGTTCTGTGTATCAGAGCATAGGTACTCCATATGATTGTCAATCAGATAAAACCATGGGCCCGTGGTACAGTTTAGAAACTAGTTCTAAACATTCCTTTTGAGATTGCTAATAGAATAGTCGACTGGATAATCCCCATAGAGATTTGACGTTTACATCTATATCTCTGGGATATATCCGGATACCTGTGATAGAGGAATTATGCATTTTCCATGACCTTGATCTGTATGATTCAACGAGTTTATCTGTGGTCGTCATAATTTACGGGTGGATAAATTATGGACATGAAATTGGTTTTTGTGACGGATATGCCTGAATCTAGAGAGTCTCACTAATGAAATATACTCGTAGAGCACTAGGGCAACTTATATAAATAATATTGATTATTTATAAAGTCGTTTAAAAGTTAAACGCAAAAAATACATGTGATGGGACCCGATAGTCATTTCCTTAATTTTTTTGTATTTGCATTTAATACTTGATTAATTCAAATACACATTAATTACTTGTCAAAATGAGATATTTGACTAATATCATAAATGAATATATGTATTTAATATTTAATGTAAATATTATACATATATTTAATATATTTGTATTTATTTAATTAATTGATTATTTAATTGTTAAATGATTAAATTAATTAAAGTATATATATTTTAATGTTATGATATTTTATTAATGACTTGAGTTGAAATTGTTGACTTGGTTGAAAATATCATTAAAGTGTAATTATTATTTAATCAAGTTCCCAGTTGAAATTGAAATGAAATTAAAACAAAATTTCTTGTTAAATTCCTTTGGCATTTTCGGCCAAGGCCATTTTGTAACAAGTATATATTGTTTTGTTTCATTTAGGGTTTAATAACCTTTCACACTTTACCTAAAAAACTCCATTGAAAGAAGACATAGAAGCTTGAGAGAAAGAAAAGCAAAACAATGAAAAGCTTGGAATTTAGTAAGTATTTCCAACTTGCCATTAGAGAGAAAAATGTTCCTCTTGTTGTGGTCTTCATCTTGTGATGTTCTTATGTTTTTCTTATTCTTTATTCTATGTATTTTGGAGAATGGAAATTTTTTGGAAAGGGCTGAGCATGTATAAAGATCATAGAATGTTACTAATGAGTTAATAAGCATTCTATTGATGGTTTAAGAAACCTTGTTGCCATTCTAGAGTTATTGACCCACTCTTAAATAACCTAGAATTGTTTTATAGTTGTTTCATTGTGGTGAGGCTTGTAATGGTGTTTTAGAAACTTGATTTAAGTGTTGGTTTCAAGTTTCTGACCTTGTACCACATTTTGGCTTTTCATTTATGTTGAGTATTTGGATTTGTATATGATGCATGTAAAATACTCTTCTGTTTGACTCTGGTCGGACATGATGTGGTCGGCCTCTTCTGGTCGGACATGGTCTGGTCGGCCTCGTCTGGTCGGACATGGTCTGGTCGGCCTCGTCTGGTCGGACATGGTCTGGTCGGACCTCGTCTGGTCTTCCATGATGTGGTCGGATCATGACCACATGTGGTCGGCCATGACATGATGTGGTCGGATCATGACCACATGTGGTCGGCCATGACTTGATGTGGTCGGACAAAAGGCCTTTTGTGGTCGGATTATTACTTCATCTGATTTGATCATACACATAAGTAAATTTTGGCTTTAGGTGAAATCCGAATAGATTATTCATATTAGATATTGAATAATCTACTTGGTATTTTGAAAAAGTTTTGAAATACGATTTCAGCCCCGACCCAAGTTTCCGCTGCGCCCGACCCGAAACCCTTACAACCGCACCGAGCAATCTGCAACCCTTCTAAAAGAAACAAGTAAGTCTTCTGAACGACCTTCCTGCTTTGCTTTTCATGAGTTGTGAATCCTGCTTCTTTTTGTGTGTTTTGGCTTTGTGTTGCTAGGGAGAGATTTATGGCTTGATCGATGTTGTTACGACATTTAGAACCCACAAGTTTAGTTTTCCCGGAATCCCAGGGTAACTGTGAAATCCCTGGCCATTTTAGAAATTAGCTATAGACTGACCTCCTCCCCCTTTTTTATTTCTCGGATGTCAGGGATTTCTGACAACAGGTCTTCCTCTGCAAACCCTGCTAGACCTCCGACCCCCTGTTGAAGAGCTCTCATCGAGCTCGGGGGCGCCAAGCATAGAGGACCTCGATACTACCCCCACCCCTTCCGAAATTGAACAAGATACTTACCATCAGAGAATTCCTCGGAAGGACCCAGAGCCCGGTGATTTCGGCTGCTCGGCTTTGGATATGGACCGTCCTTCCAAGATAACTGAAGATGACCTAGCACTGCTCCGGCAGCGATATGACATTCCGATAGATATCGCTCTTGAAGTCCCCAGGCCAATGGATCTTGCTAGTTAACCCGATGAGGGTTCAATGGGTCTTCTCCCAGCTTTCTTTGAGTGTGGACTTCGGTTGCCAATTCAACGTTATTTCGCCTGGATGCTGGCCAAGATGGAGATCGCCCCTTGCCAATTAAGCCTGAATAGCTGGAGGATTTTGGCCGGGCTATATGTGATTTGGAGTCGGGCGGGGCTCGACGAACCTTGCCTCGAAGAAGCGAAGAGGTTGTATTGACTGAAGGCCAACCCAAGAACGCACCATGGTTGGTACTACCTTTCTGACTATGCTGACTCGTCAAACATTGTCGGCAAACTCCCCGACTCCAACAAAAACTTCAAAGATTCATGGTTCTGGGCCACAGGAGATTGGAGACGGGTACTGAGATCCTATGAAGATGAGATTTCAGTCCCGGATATCTTCAGAGCGGGAGGTTATGAATCTAACCCTTAGTGTTCCTACTCTTAAAGAGAATCGACCTGAGGCTCCTGCTCCGGCCCTTGAAGCCAAAATTGTCGGGACCTCTCAGGCCGTCAATGTGGAAGCCACCATCATTCCTCCCGAGGTCGAGCCAATCCATATTCTACCCGAGCCTATCGAAGAAGAATTAACTGCCCCTGCGCGGGCTGATTTGTAAGGGGTAACCCGAACGGGGCCTCATGTAATTCTGAAAAACTTTATTCCCCTTGTAATAACTCTTTTCACGATCATATTTATGTGAATATTTTAATATATTTCTATTTCACTTTTCTTTTTGGTCCTTCATAGCTTGCTCCGATTGCTTTCCCAAGAACGACCACTCGAGGCCCGACTCCGAGCTAGGAGAAACACTTGTCACTGGGGGAATGTTACGTCCCCAGTCCGAAAAAACAGACTCGGTGGGACGTAACTCGACCCTGAGCTAAGAGAAACACTTGGCACTGGTGGAATGTTACGTCCCCAGTCCGAGAAGACAGACTCGGTGGGACGTAACCCGACCCCGAGCTGATAGAAACACTTAGCATTGAGGGAATGTTACGTCCCCAGTCCGAGAAGACAGACTCGGTGGGACATAACCTGATCCCGAGCTGAGAGAAACACTTGGCTCTAGGGGAATGTTACGTCCCCAGACAAAAAAGCTGACTCGGTGGGACATAACCCGACCCCGAGCTGAGAGAAAAAATTAGCTCTGGGGGAATGTTACGTCCCCAGACCAAAAAGCTGACTCGGTGGGACAGAACCCGACGCCGAGCTGAGAGAAACACTTGGCTTTGGGGGAATGTTACGTCCCCAGACCAAAAAGCTGACTCGGTGGGACATAACCCGACCCCGGGCTGAGAGAAACCATAATGGCCTCGGCGGAACAAATCCAACCCCGAGCCGAATAACCGAGTGGCATCGGTGGAACGAATCCAGCCCCGAGCCGATTAACCAAGTGGCCTCGACGGAACAAATCCAGCCCCGAGCCGACTAATCCTTGGGACTTATTCAGAAGGGAAGTGAATCAACCTTTGAAGCCCTATCGGATTTGGCATGGGCGTCCCCTTTCCATAGCAACGAAAAACAAAAATAAAAATTTTAGAAAATAAAATCAAAAAACGGGGGTGACTTAACACTTATCCCAAAGCAACAACACGGATGCCTCAAAACAGCGTCCCGTCCGAGGTCTCCAAAACAAAATTCTGAATCTCTCAATTCAGAGTCCCGGCGAACCAGGATTTGGATCAAAGAGCATTTTGGATTGTAAAGGCACATTCCTCTATACGTCAGGTCATTATGGAGCCTGCGTTTCATTTGAGGGCTCCTCCATACGACACTAGAGCAAGTATACGCCACGAGGGTGTAATCCTTCCTCGTGCTATGCTTCTCACGGATCCGAATGACCAAATAGGTAGGGATCAAAGAGTGTCCGAAACATTAAGGGCATGTTCCTCCTTATGCTCGGTAACACTGGAGCAAGCAAACGCCACGAGGGCATAATCCCTCCTCGTGTTATGCTTCACACGGATCCGAATGACCAAATAGGTAGGGATCAAATAATGTCCGAAACATTAAGGGCATGTTCCTCCTTTTGCTCGGTAACACTGGAGCAACCAAACGCCACGACGGCATAATCCCTCCTCATACTATGCTTCTCACGGATCCTAATGACCAAATAAGTAGGGATCAAAGAGTGTCCGAAACATTAAGGGCACGCTCCTCCTTATGCTCGGTAACATTGGAGCAAGCAAACGCCACGAGGGCATAATCCCTCCTCGTGCTATGCTTCTCACGGATCCGAATGACCAAATAGGTAGGGATCAAAGAGTGTCCGAAACATTAAGGGCATGTTCCATCTTATGCTCGGTAACACAGGAGCAAGCAAACGCCACGAAGGCATAATCCCTCCTCGTGCTATGCTTCTCACAGATCCGAATGACCGAATATGTAGGGATCAAAGAGTGTTCGAAACATTAAGGGCATGCTCCTCCCTATGCTCGGTAACACTGGTGCAAGCAAACGCCACGAGGGCATAATCCCTCCTCGTGCAATGATTCTCACGGATCCGATAGACCGAATAGGTAGGGATCAAAGAGTGTCCGAAACATTAAGGGCATGTTCCTCCTTATGCTCGGTAACACTGGAGCAAGCAAACGCCACGATGGCATAATCCATCCTCGTGCTATGCTTCTCACGGATCCGAATGACCGAATAGGTAGGGATCAAAGAGTGTACGAAACATTAATGGCATGTTCCTCCTTATGCTCGGTAACACTGGAGCAAGCAAACGCCACGAGGGCATAATCCCTCCTCGTGCTATGCCTCTCATGGATCCGAAAGACCGAATAGGTAGGGATCAAATTGTTGGATTCTATTAAGGTCCCAAGATCATAAACAAGCATGAAATATGTGTGAATACAAATCAACGAAGTTGCGAAATACTCACATCGATCGGTTGAGCGACGCGGAGGCAACCAAAATCAAATTTTGCCTCTTTGGACATTCACGGCAGTTCACTGCCACTGCCCTCCAAGTTCGGCCATGGGTGCTCCTTCGTCAAGCTCCGAGCTTCGTCGAACGATTCCCGGCTCATTGGTAGACTTCCCTATCACCTTTGCATGTCTCGTAAGTGTGCTAGCTATTGTGATTTTGCCATAAAATCCCACTCTTGCTTCCCTTCACTGTCTCGGCATTGAGCAAACCAGAGGACAGAAAAAATGAAGCCCTTTGCGTGAGAAGAGAGAGATGAAGAAGTGAGAGTGTGTTGGTTATTTTGTGTATCGAATACACTAATCAATTTCCAAAATTAATTATCTTATTTTTGCTTTCAAAAATCAATCAATAAATGCTCCAACCACTCACATAAACTTACATCAATCCATCAATCATGAATAGTGTCTGGCGTCAATCACTCAAAGTGAAAGACATCACTTGATTGACGGATGACGTGACGCTAGAAGCGACTAGCGATTTGACGCTTGATTTGACTTATGTGCCGCACTCGAATTCGAAATGCGAATGCGCTCGCAAATAATCTCGGGCTCGGGTTCGCTAATTCTAAATTAACGAATTTTCCGTTGCGACACAATTAAATGATTACGCCTAGCGAAATCATTATTCACGTCGCTAACGAATTAATTCTAAATTAATTCGTTCGCCCGAATTAAAATCAAATTATAATTCCGCGTCGAAATCCAATTTCGTTTAATATATCGAATATATTAATTTATCGATTAATTCCAAATTAATCGTTATCTCTCTTTAATTGATATTTTATCCCAGATAAAATATCTGCGCAATTAATCCCATATTAATTTTCTCTCTCTTCTAATTAATCCCAGATTAATTTAGAGTGCGAGTCATACGTCATCGGTGAATCTTCGGGAATCGACCCATGAGATCTCCGGATATGTTGGCAGTAAATTCGGTCATCGGACTATCCGAACACGTAAGTACCAAATACTATGTTTTACTGATTTACAAGACAAGGTTGGCTTCTAGCAAAGCGCCATGCCTACCCAATTCTCCAGAAATATCCTTACAGGAATAAAGGATCTATATCAGGCGTAGTATAAGTAGTATTGCGTATTTTATATCCAGTATCGAATGATCACGTGCTAGGTCTGGGGGTGGAATTGTGTCTGCCCCGTACGAAACACATGTCGGATGTCTGGTAACTAGTCTATATAATCGGATAAATATGACCTTGTCATTTTATCCCGATGACTGCAGTACTTAACAGTACTATTACCGTATCCTACGTGACCATCATCTCCATATGACTAGAGTGACACTTCCGTCCCGTTTCCAATTCGCAGATTTAATCTCGATTGAAGTCAGTATCCTGTTCAAAACAGATTCTGAACATCAATAGATATTTATATACCACACTAAGTATTTAAAATCTAATTTTAATACTAGTAGTGAACATTATGTTGACAAACATATTTGAAGTCAGAGCCTTGCTCGTCTTCAATTCCTTCATGTCTGCTTTGTCCAAACGGCAGTCACGCTTCCGTGATCCCGTTTGCCACAATTTAGGCAGACATTTTGGGATCTGTCCTTTATCTTCCCAGAAGATTATAATGATTTTACCTTTGCCCATTTTCAACATTCTAGAAGCCTTTGGCCAAGCCTTGACCTTCTAGGATATCGAAGTAAGGTGCGTCTTGCGCTACTTGCCTAATTGCAAACTTTTGACTTTGTCTCATTGAGAATAGTTATTAACTCTCCAAGATTTAACAATTGCAATTTAGTACTTCTAAAATCTAATTATAAATTTATGAAGATCCTTCAATTTCAGTATCATACTTTAAGGATCTAATCCTTAGTTCTGATTCAGAAATTAAGGAGTCTACTGCGGTAAGTATAATGGATTAAGCACTAAAGTTATCATTACATAAATCTTCCAAAGATTATGCTGTACTATTTGCTTAACTCCGGGCTTAGGCATAATGTGTTATTTTATCAAATAAAGTAACTTATTATTTTCTAGGACCACACTGAAATTTTATTCCCAATCTGAAAATTAAACCATTTAAATACATTTTCCCCATGATTACGTTTTAAATGTCAATCTTTCAATTTTATCTTGATTTTAATAGTCCAACTATTTAATCAACGATTAAGGTACTATTTATTATAATGATTACAATAGTCCAACTATTTAATCAACTATAATTTAATAAATTAAAATCAATTATATTGATTACTATAATCCAATTATAAAATCAATTATAAATGAATAGTTTGAATATAGTCCAACTATTTTTTAAAACAACAATTTAAATATTAGTCCAACTAACATTTAATTTATATGACGAATGATATTTGTTTGAGCGCGTATGACAAGTAATTAAACGAATATTGCGAATTCAATTCTTGCCTCCCACTATTTTTCGGCGAGCCTCTAACCCTCTGTTGAGTACTCGGGAAACCGTGTTTCCTAGCGGGCTAGGATCCCGTTAAATATCACACAATCTTGACTTTGGCCAAAAAATTGTATGATAATTAACTAGGTAGATCTCTAAGATCGATTGGATCCAATCCAATTCCTAGATCCGGTAGGGAGACCTCCAAGTCCGAAACATATATCTTATATATACCAATACATCCAATGTATTACCTAACCTTTTTCCTCTGAATCAACTAAGCCTTGGCTTTGGCACAACAAACTTAGTGATCCCAGTTAAGCGCGACCCATTGACCATGGAAAGCTTCGTAATCAATGTTGATGGACAAGAAGTGGTCTTGACTTTGGCCAACAAACCACAACTTGGACAAGACACCAATATGGAACAAAGCTCTCGTGATTCAAACACATCCTCGACGGACAAAGGCCTTGACTTTGGCCAACAAGCCAATGCCAGTCTCGGATCTTGAGTGAGAATCACTCAATGGAAGGAAAAACGCTTAATATTTTGCGAGGGTTTTTCGAGTGCAAATTGGCAACCAATTTATTATTTTTGTTAAGGTCTCATCATCATACACCCTTAAACATGCATTCTAAACACATAATAAAACGCATATGAATAAAATAATAATGATATGCGGATGGATATTTTACACATTGATCCTAGATCAAATCTCTCCATTTCTCTCTTCCGCTAGGACATGTATTACTTCTACCCGTTACACTACACTTCTAAATAAACCTCATTACATTGAGAGGAATATGTGAGAAGAGAATACAAAGAATAAGGAGGTGATAAGGCTGGACACGCAGGTCCAATTAATAAATCAAATTTATTACAACAATTTCTAAAATTGTCCCACCCATCTAATATCCATCCGATATACATTATTTATGCATCGCAACCATGTATTCACACAATCATGTTATCAATCAATCTAATCAAATTAATTAATCTGATAATTAATGATCATCCAATGTTCAAACAACGATTTGATTTTGCGCGAGTCAAACTCGTTTTGCGAATAAGTACTCAAAGTACATATTCTCGAATTAAATTAAACTGCATGATTAAATCCAATTTAATATGCATTCAATTCTAATTCGTTTATTTAATTCCAAATTAAACATTACACTTTAATAACGAACCTTTTACGACTTAAATTTCAAATTTAATCGTTATGGGTCTCAAAGCCCGATTAACGTCCAACGTCAATTTAATTAAAGTCCAATGGGCTTTTAATTAATTTCTTAAGGCGTGGACTTTTGGTCAACTCGGGTCAAACCGAATAACCAAAATCCAATCCGGGAGTTACCCCATAAGCCTATAAATCAATCTTGGCCCATTAGGCCCAATTAAACTTTAAAGGTCCATTAAGTCGCATTTGAGCTTTATGGAAGCGGTTTTGGGCCCAATTGGATCCAACCAATTTTGCCTAAACCCAACTTGGTACAACCAAGCCCAATAAGCCCAATTACAACACAACAAGCCCAAATCCAATTTAAGGCCCAAATAATTAAATCATAAAATTCCAAATTCCCAATTTAATTACCAAAGTGTATAACATGATTAATTACCCAAATTAACATTTCTAAAACATCAATATACACAATTAATCATGCTCATTAATATTAAATCATGTCCAACACAATTTAATTAAAATCAAACCCAATACATGCACTTGAAGTCTCGGCAACTAGGAGGATTTTATGTTCAATTTCAAATCCAATCCAATTGAATCCAATCCAACATTAAATCAACATTCCAATTGATTTCCAACACATCCAATGAATTAAAAATCAAAATTCCAAGACATCAAAATAGGGCATAATTTTCGGCCAATACCAAAAAATTGGGGAAATTTGTTCCAAACATAAATTCTTCAAATTGATCTAATCAATCCTCAATAAAACATGTTTTAAGCATACTCAAACATCCAATTTAATTAAAACATGCTCAAACACATTTTACCCAAATTTTAAGCCCTAAACTTTTTCATGCTCAAACCTTGCTCTAGATGCCATTGTTGGTTTCTATTAAGGTCCCAAGATCATAAACAAGCATGAAATATGTGTGAATACAAATCAACGAAGTTGAGGAATACTCACATCGATCGGTTGAGCGACGCGGAGGCGTGAGAAGAGATAGATGAAGAAGTGAGAGTGTGTTGGTTATTTTGTGTATCTAATACACTAATCAATTTCCAAAATTAATTATCTTATTTTTGCTTTCAAAAATCAATCAATAAATGCTCCAACCACTCACATAAACTTACATCAATCCATCAATCATGAATAGTGTCTGGCGTCAATCACTCAAAGTGAAAGACATCACTTGATTGACAGATGACGTGACGCTAGAAGCGACTAGCGATTTGACGCTTGATTTGACTTGCGTGCAGCACTCGAATTCGAAATGCGAATGCGCTCACAAATAATCTCGGGCTCGGGTTCGCTAATTCCAAATTAACGAATTTTCCGTTGCGACGCAATTAAATGATCACGCCTAGCGAAATCACTATTCACGTCGCTAATGAATTAATTCTAAATTAATTCTTTCACCCGAATTAAAATCTAATTTTAATTCCGTGTCGAAATCCAATTTCGTTTAATATATCGAATATATTAATTTATCGATTAATTCCAAATTAATCGTTATCTCTCTTTAATTGATATTTTATCCCAGATAAAATACCTCCACAATTAATCCCAGATTAATTTTCTCTCTCTTCTAATTAATCCCAGATTAATTTAGAGTGCGAGTCATACGTCATCGGTGAATTTTCGGGAAGCGACCCATGAGATCCCCGGATATGTTGGCAGTAAATTCGGTCGTCGGACTATCCGAACACGTAAGTACCAAGTACTACGTTTTACCGATTTACAAGACAAGGTTGGCTTCTAGAAAAGTACCATGCCTACCCAATTCTCCAGAAATATCCTTACAGGAATAAAGGATCTATATCAGGCGTAGTATACGTAGTATTGCGTATTTCTGTCCAGTATCGAATGATCACGTGCTAGGCCTGGGGTTGGAATTGTGTCTGCCTCGTACGAAGCACATGTCGGATGTCTGGTAACTAGTCTCTATAATCGGATAAACATGACCTTGTCATTTTATCCCGATGACTGCAGAACTTAAGAGTACTGGTACCGTATCCTACGTGACCATCATCTTCATATGACTGGAGTGATACTTCCGTCTTGATATCACACCCAACACACTACGATTCTCAATATACCCAGCATTGGCGTACACAGAACCTATTAAAGCCCTGGACGACCGCAACCAAAGTATATTGATTGTCGCAAGTATTAGTGGTGCATGTCTCAGGTTAAGACCAAATACATCTACCCTAATTTCGGACTTCCATAGACACATAGTCATACTACCAATGGAATTCTGAGGGAGTCTATCCAGAGCGAAGCTATTTCCCGTACCATCAGTAAAACACAACCTCCTATTACACTTGCATGAGTATCCTATACCCAAATATATGAGAACTATGTCGTTGTGCCCTTACAACGCACACACGTGTAATACTAGTCTTTTACGTATTTATCGATGTCCAATCTCGATAATACTCTGACTAGGGATATTTAATGATTTATCATTCGTGGACTGATACTGTCTCATATCATTCTCCGTCCAGGAACAAATCATAAGGACCTCTCATCATTTATACATCTAGGTGATCTAATCACAAATGATAAGAGAGAAATCTCCTTTGTCACATAGTTAATTTGTACAACAACATTATGATCTGTACAAATAGTGACGCTATGGGTCATAATTGTCCAACACAAAGAGTGTCTGAAACATTAATGACATGTTCCTCCTTATGCTCGGTAACACTGGAGCAAGCAAACGCCACGAGAGCATAATCCTTCCTCTTGCTATGCTTCTCACGGATCCGAATGACCGAATAGGTAAGGATCAAAGAGTGTCTGAAACATTAAGGGCATGTTCCTCCTTATGCTCGGTAACACTGGAGCAAGTAAACGCCACGAGGGCATAATCCCTCCTCATGCTATGCTTCTCACGGATCCGAATGACCGAATAGGTAGGGATCAAAGAGTGTCCGAAACATTAAGGGCATGTTCCTCCTTATGCTCGGTAACACTGGAGCAAGCAAACGCCACGAGGGCATAATCCTTCCTCGTGTTATGCTTCTCACGGATCCGTTGGTCAGACAAAACGTACGGGAACATTTTCCCCGTAGCTGTATTTCCCAAACCGGGCAGGCCGGTCATCTTACGGGGGAAATCCCTCCCCGCGATGATATTCACATGTCGGCAGTGTGCTCACTGCCTGGCCGTCGTAACTTCATGGTCAATATAATTATTCAAGTACCCATTATGTGTCAGGTCTTCCATTTGCTCCCGCTAGTCTTTGCATCCATTCGTCGTATGTCCCCTCAAATTATGATGCAGGGAATAGAATTTATTATTCCTCTTGTCAGGCGGGAATCTCCTGAGGTCAGGTTCTATCAAGAGACCTTTTCCCTGGATTTCCATGATGATTTGCCCGAGTGGTTTATTCAGAGGAATGTATGCCTCTTCCCCGGCCACATGGTTCACCTAGGTCGAGATTCTATTTTCCTGGTCATCCCGAGGTACCGTCTTGAATTCCCTTCGCCTCAAGGGTGGTTTTTTGAACTCCATATCTTTCATGCGGGGAGCTTCTGCCCTCATCGTCCTCTCTGATAGCTGTCCCCCCTCCGGGTAATTCTCTCATCATCTTCCAATAAAACAAACTTTCGGGCTGTTTCCAGAGCGTGGCATAATCCGGTGTACCCTGGATCCTAAGGTGAGTCCATAGCTTTCCGATTTTTAAGGCTCCCTTCAAACTCTCCAAGGCCTCGAGCGACTCATATCCTCCGACCTCGAGCACCATGCTATGGTACCGTTCAATGAAAGCCTTCATGGGTTCATTGTCCCCCTGTTTCATGAGCCTCAATTCCCCAATCGTCTTTTTTGGGACGCAAGCCCCCTTGAAGTGCCGAACAAATGACTTCCTGAGTTGTGCGAAGCTTCCGATGCTCCATGGGGCTAGACTTCTGAACCACAAAATGGAAGATCCCCCCAAGGTTAAGGGGAATACTTTGCAAAAGGCATCCCCTACTACTCCCTGGACCTCCATCAACAGGACAAAACTCTCAATATGGGATTTTGGATCAGTGTGGCATTTGTAGGGTGTCATTGCCGGCATGTTGAATCATCTTGGGAACTTTACCGACCTTATTTCTTCTGTGAGGGGAGATTCAACCTCGCCGTCCTGAGCATCTCCCGTATCCGTTTTGAGGTTCGCTCCCCACTTGGCCATTTCTTTTCTTAACCAAGATTTTATACTGCCATCTGTGTTACCGTGCCGCCTCCTGCGGCCTTCTTTGCGTCTGTCACTCCAGGTGCGACATTCCTCATGGCTTGAGATTTCCCGTTCAGTTTCACCATCATTCCTATCTCCCCTTCTGGTGTCGCGGGGCCATCATAGGAAGAATCTGGCGAATGTCTCCCCTCTTCTTGTTCCCACGTATCCTCCGTTTGTAAATCTTTTTCTACCACTACGGACCTCATCCCGTAGGGACCCTTCCTCATCGGTTCATCGTCATCACTCACATCTGCGACCCTTTTTCCTTCCGCTATTTCACCTCTCCTCCGACTGGCTCCGGCTTCAAGCTTCTCATTATTCGTTTCTTCCATCCTCTCTAGTCTGTTCATCATGGACTTCAACAGGTTTTGATTTTCCTCCATATCTTTCCTCGTATTTTCCTATATTTTCTCCACCCATTCTGCTGTTGAACTCCCCGACGACTGGCGATTTCCACCTTCTGCCATCGTCTTACCACGCGAGATGCTTTTCGTTGAATCCCCACAGACGGCGCCAACTGTTGATGGCTGATTTTGGTCTCAGGGGCAATAATGGTTTTTTACACTCGAGACAATCCTCCTCCAACTGTGAATTTGTTTTGTTTATGGGAAACCAAAAGCAAATTTGGCAAAAGATAGATAAATACACCAATCAACAAAGAGATTTAACGTGGTTCGGCGGATCAGATCCAACCTACATCTACGGGCACAGAACGAACAATATTTTATTACCGAAATATATTTCTCTGATCTGTTTTGTGTTTACAAGTCTAATTCTCTCTTGTTCTCTTCTCAACTCTCAATGCTCTCCATCCTCTACCTACAAGCAAGCTTTCTCATCCTATTTATAATAGCAAAGAAACAGTTTTCCTTTTCCCATAAGAATTCCTAGTCGAAACTACATTCACTTCCCATATCCTATTAGGACATTGACTTATCAACTTTTCCCCATGAAAGTAGGATAACTTATCTTCTTATCCGTAAAAATAGGATGTCTTATCTTCTGGAGCATATCCCGCCATATTCTCGGTCTTCATGAGGTCGGTCACAATGGTCTTTTGAACTGAGAATGCTGTGCTGTCGATCTGATAATGCCCGGTCATCCGATCTTATATGGTCGGGTTACAGATCATAAGTGCTCGGCCCCTAACTCATGTGGTCGGGTCGGTATTAATGATCTCGATCAACAAGGGAGTTTACCCTTTTTACCCATGCCGTATTGCTTAAATATCATAGGACCTGAAAATACCACCAACAGATATATTATTGATAAATATATGATCAATATTAATTGACATAAATCATTGTTAATAATATATTTATTCTAATTGAAGAAAAAATTCAGGATTCTGAATCACAAAAATGTGATAAAATATTGAAATTATTTGATTGACAAAAATTACAAGATTATTGGACATATAACCTATATGCTTAAAGTGATAAAACTTATATCATACATGTAGTCAATACTTTTGCAATCATAAAATCCCTTCATTCAACTTGAAATATACTCATTATCTATATACATATAATTGTAAAAATTATAAATAAATTTAAAATGGGTTTGTAATCCAGACACCTGAAGATGTCTAATGATAAAATGCCTCAAGTATGCAATTGAAGTAAAAAAAATTAAAATCATACACGTTTTACTTGTTAAAACTATAGTGATCCTAATATATGTTACTATATTGAATAATTATTATAAGTAGCATATGTTAATATCCACGTCATCATGTGATTTTACAAATTGAGTTTGCAGTTTTTTGCAAAAATATATTGATGATTTCAGAACGAAGAAGACTCATGAAGAGCTTATGAATTTATCTTTTAATTTGCATATGGAAATTAATCAAGCGAACTGATACATCAAAAATATTATTGAAATACATGGAGTATTTATTATTGAAAAGTTAATGTGAATAATTATCATTCATTTTCCCGGAACATGAAGTATTGTATATAGGTCCTTAAGTACCAAGTTTTGTTACAATTAAATAAAAGAAATTCATAATTATCCAGTTAGGATCTAAACCAGCTCATAATGAATAATTCAGCTTGTTAACTATTTAATTCATCATATTTCATCATATCTGAGATATGATATCATTTTAAAGGATGATCTGGATATGGATAGTTCTAATAAGATTTCATTCTTAAACAAAAATTTATTTTTTGATTTATTTCATCTATTCCATGACCGGAAAATAGGACACATATTACATCATGATTTTGAATGAGAATAGAAATTTCAAAAAAAATAGTAGTTCTATTCACTCTATCAATAACCAAGTCAAATATGGTGTATCAAAAGAAATTTTTATTTTCTACGTTTCATACGGATTGGATCAAAAACAATTATTGAATAAAATATTCAACTTCAAGAATGAATTGAAAAAGAAATCTTTATGACCTGTCTCCTATTTATTATGAATAGAATGAATCTTTTGTCAAAAAGATCAGAAAAATGGGTTTGGATCTCTTGCATGAATGATTTGAAAGATTAAAAAAATAGTGATTTTTATTAGTAACAACACAATGGATGCAACAAATTGATCTAGTGCAAACATATAATTTTATGCAACAAATGATAAAATTTTATTTAAAAAGATATGTACATGATGACATTCCCCAATCAAGATAGCCTGGCCACAACTTGAAACTTTTCAAGCGATCTAGCACAATATTTTACCTAAAGCACTCCCAATTAGATGACTAATCAATTAAAAACAATGTCAAATTGAGGGGAATCATAATTATTAAAGAATAGTTAATGACTTGAAGGAACCTATATGCATTACACTTTTTTTTATTCTCTAGGTTTTTGTCTATGCTATTGGTTTTTCCTAGTAATATTTTAATGAGATAATGTCGCGTTTCTTTAAGTTATAGTGAATGATATGCCATTTTCCTTCGCTAGTCTTTTCCCTATTGGATTTTTACTAACAAATATTTTAACGAGTCATATTCTCTATAAGATGAATATCCAAAGGGAAGTGTTATGAAATTATCAAATTTATGTAGATGCTCATCATGCAAACTTTTAACCTTCTGATAAGTGCATGAAAATGTACTTTGAATATCACTAATTCGGCTCGATTATCAAGTATTTGATCCTAATTATAGTTTATTTTATGTCTTGTTATTAGGAAGCAATGAAACATGGATCTTGGAGCAATTGTACGTGTTTCGGGACCTTACTGACGCATAAGAAGCACATGGGAAAAGCAAAAACGAAGAAAACACAAGTCCAGAAATTTCAACTGGCATCGCGACGCAACTTTAGCATGGAGCCATAATAGATGCCTGAGATTTTGGTGCCGCGAAGCCACTTTCCGGTGCCGTGGCCCCCCGGAAGATCCCAGAAACTTAGTTTAGTCGTGTTTTATGCGCATAAGGACTTCGTGACTTCTCTATATATACCCAAGCTCGTCCAAAACCCTAAAAAAAAAAGAGAAGAAATACACAAAAAAGAGTTGAAGTCACATATTTGAGAGAGAAGAACGAAAATACACAAAAAAAAGTTGAAGTCACTTATTTGAGAGAGAAGAACAAAGAAGCTTCAGGCCAGACATAATGTCTCTCCGATCTCTTCAGGTTGTTTCTCTTTCTTCTATAGAGAACTAATCTCCTAGGCAAAGCTAGGGATGAGCTCTTGTAATTAAGTTCTTATATTCATGTTTTTTGATTCCTAAATACTCTTCAACGGTTAATATAATTGATGATTTTTCATTCTTTATTATCTTTTGATTATGAACCCAGAGATTGTGTTTTACCAATTTGCATATAAGAATAGTCATGCTTCTTCTATGTGTGATTGGGGAACCCAGTTGTGATAGATAGGTCATAACGATAACATTGTGTGTTGTTAACATAGAGAAAATAATTCACCAGTTACCTTAGAATTTAATATGTGTTGAATTAAAATATCTTCCGATTGTTGGTTTGGGGTGTGAAACCTTCAATTGAGTAATAAAATGAATCAACTACTAAATATAGGGACTTGATACAAGAAGGATTCCCGACGCTTTGCTGCTTTTCTCTACTGACAACTCTTAAGTATTTTTCATAGTTTTTACTTTACATACCAATTAAATTCTTTTTCTTCAATTAAGTTATTGCTAATGTTTTCTTTAAGTGAACTAATTCCTTGTAACCATCTCTCTGGGGAATCGACACCCCAATTATACTGCGATAACCACAAGTACTTTTTAGGCATAATCAAATTTTGGCGCCGTTGCCGGGGAGACGGTTTGCAATCAACATGATGTTGGGGTTTTAGGCGGCAATTCCGGGTAAACGCAACGGAACGCGGAAAATCAAAATTTTCCGATTTCAATATTTTTTCTTGGGTAATTAAAATAAACTAATTTATTTTAATTACTCAATACTTAAAAAACTGAAATTTTACCAAAAAAAAAACAAATTTTTCATTAATTACCGATTAACCCATAAACTTTATATTTTAATCATTTTAGTCCTAAATTGTCAAAAATAAAATGATTTATACATGAAAATATAATTTTCAACTCAAGCAAACAGATTTTCTTGATATTTCCGAGAGGTCCCCATATTTTCAAGAATTTACAATTTGGTCTTTTTTGTTCAAAACATGTTAAGATCAAATTCAAAAATTCCTAAATTTAATATACATCAAATTACATCATATATATGAAAATCCCCAAGATTGGAGTGGGTTATGAACCCTAATTTTACAATTTCAACAAATTGATAAATTAACACCAAATTTATTAAATTTAACACTTCAATTCAATTCCCACCACACCAAACAAGTCTCACCATCATGAAACAACTCAAGAACAAATCTAGGTCATTTATGAGTGGCTAAGTAACTCTAGAATGGCAACTCACCATCAAATGGTTAAAAAATAATGATTAAGAAACAATTTCATGCAATCTTAATACATATACATGCTTCCATCTTTCTGTCAAGTTCCTAACCATCAAAATACATTCACATGAGAGTAGAGAAAAATATAAGCTACACATATTGAAGCCTAGAATCTTAGAAATATTTTTCATAAAGAAGAAAGTAAGGAAAAACTTACAAAAACCCAAGATTTCCAAGCCTTTTGCTTTCTTTCTTCTTTTTCTCTCAAGCTCTCTTTTGTATTTTGATTTAGGGTTCTTAGATAATGCAATAAAAAAAATTAAAACAAGGCTTATATATTTTTTTAAGCCATCAACGAAAATTGGAAAAAAGATTAGCCATATATTTTCAATTTTTATTTCAATAAAAAATGGATAAAGATTTAATTAATTTGTGGTGAAAAACCTTTTAAAATTTTAATATATATCACAAATAAACCAATTAAATCTAGCCATTTAAACCAACTAAAAATGGACATTTTATCCAATAAAAATAAGCCATTTTGCTTACTTTTAAAAAATAAGTAAGATATTTACTATTTAATTAATTTAATTATTCAACATTTGAATAATCAAATATAAATATCTTAAATATATGTATTATATTTACATTAAATAATCAAAATACATATATTAATTATAAATGTCAAATATCATAATTCGACATTTAACAAATGGCCGAAAGATCTCAAACACATGTATTATCGTTTAACCGTTAAGAGACTTATAAATAATCAATATTATTTATAAAAGTTGCCCTACTACCCTACGAGTATATCTCATTAGTGAGACTCTTTAGGTTCAGACATATCCGTCATGAAATCCAATTTCTTGTCCATAATCTACCCACCCGTAAATTATGACGAACACATATAAACTCTCTGAACCATACAGGTCGAGGTCACTGCATAAGTATAATCCTTCCGTCATAGGTATCCGGATTATCCCAAAGATATATATATAAACGTCAAATCTCTATAGGTATAATCCCGTCGACGATACTATTAGTAATCTCTTAATAGCACTTAGAACTTATTTCTATAGTGCACCACATGCCCATGGATTTAACAGATTTCTAATTCCATAATGGATACCTATGCTCTGTACACATAACTAACGGATCCTATCTTGATACGCATTGGATATCCTGAGGATCAGTCCACACCAAACGAACAAACGGAGGTCTGATCTAAATAGATCGGTGACGTGACTGCCATCAAAGTGTGGAGGATACCTCATACATCCACAGTGGTATCTCAAGTTGAAGGATCACTATGCTCATTCAACCCGAGAAGATTCTTATTGACGTTGGTGTACCATCTATTAAGAATCTTCAGTAAGTTATTCAATGTTTATCCGATATAAATACCTACGTGTCTATACGAGTCTCCCGAGACTCATGGTTCATTGAGAAACCATTAGAATCCAACATTCCAATATACGACACGTACCGATCTCAGCGGGTTTACTTACTGACCAAGTAATTGTAAACCTTGACCAGGAACAGTTAAAGAATGATATTGTTATGATACTGCTCAATGTCAGTTCCGACGCTTTTGTAACTGTATCATAACCAATCACTCTATGGTCATTTACATCTTTACCATATAATAAAATAATTGATATTATAGAAACTGTTTATTTTATTCATTAATAAAATATTTACAAGAGTATTTACAAGGAAATACATAAGAAATTGGTGCTCAGAGCACCAACCCTAACATAGGAGCAGGTTTGCTTGGTCAACAACAAAACGGTAACTTCTTTCCATATTTATTTTTTTTATCATTCATTCATTTATTTATTTTATTTCAATTTTAGTTTTAGTTTGGTTTTAATCTTTAGTTTTATTCTTTTATTTATGTTTCTCGTATTATTTGTATTTAAGTGTATACCTAGACTTAAGGATCAGTTGGGTAGATTTGTTAGAGTTAACGAGGAAGATTCAGACTCAGAAAGTTTATTTGACAATCTTTTTACCACACCATCTACATCTAGCACACAAAACATGAGTGAGTACGAGAGACCACCCATTAGGACTCTTGAGGAGTACCTCCACCTCACTCGCACAGCTACACCATCATGTAAAATGTTTCCCCATAATGCACCACATATAAACTTTAAACCTCGAATGATACAGTATCTCCCAACCTTTCATGGTTTGGAGAATGAGAACCCTTATGTGCATATTAGGGAGTTTGAAGAGGTTGTAGCAACCTTTCATGACCGATTCGGGACTACAGACACAATTAGACTTAAGTTCTTCCCTTTTACCCTTAAGTATAGAGCTAAAAGCTGGTTGTACTCTTTAAGACCTCGTTCGATAGGATCATGGGGTGACATGACACATGTATTCTTTAATAAATACTTCCCACCCCATAAGACTAATGCCCTGAAAAGACATATCTCTACCTTCTCCCAGAAAGACAATGAAACCCTTTATCAATCTTGGCAGAGGTTTAAAGAGATGTTAGCTAGTTTTCCTCATCACAGGTATGAGAGTTGGCGCTTACTGAGTTACTTTTATGACGATCTAACCCCTAGGGAGCGCAAATTCATTAAGACGATGTGCAATATCGAGTTTATACAAAATGACCCTGATGAGGCATTAGAGTATTTAAATGACCTAGCCGAAAAATCCCACACTTGGACTGGACCTAATTCCATGGATAGCACTGATAGGACACGTCCCACTCCTTCTAGCGGAGGCATACACCCCTTTAGGGAAGATGATAGTCTTACATCATACGTTGAGCTATTAACTAGAGAGATATGAGCTTTAAAATCCAAATATAGCAAGACTATCCATGCGGTAGCCCAGTTAGAACCTCAAGGGGTATGTTTTGTATGTAAGGGGATTGACCATTTGACCCAAGGGTGTCCTATATATGGTGAGATGAAGGAAACCTATGAGGAACAATTTAATACATTAGGGATGTACAAGAAACCATATACGCCTTATTCAAATACTTATTATCCGAGTTGGAGGAACCATCACAATTTTAATTAGAAACAAGAGTCTCATCAGCCTAGTCAGACACCACAACCTAAAGGTTATAATGCCCCCCAGTATCACATATCTACCATTCCTAGAAATTATTTAGAGGACATTGTGCATGCATTTATAGAGGCTCAGAGCAAAACCGATCAAAGGTTTGAGTCACTGATAACTCAGGTGGTTGAACTGTTGCTTTCTATTATAGTCCCAAGATCAATTTAAGCAATGAAAATGAATGAATACATTAAAGAAGTAAGGCAGAATCATACTTACAATGAACGGATTATGGAAGTGTTGATAACAAAATTTTTCTCCTTGTAGAAGCCCTCCAAGATTTCGGCCAAGGTCCCAATTTGTTGAAGATGAACAAGCTCCAAGCTTTGAGAGGATTCCAAGCTCTTAGATTGGTTTCCCTATCACCTTTGTATGATTCCTTGTTGGTGCTAGCCTTAGATGATTTGCAACAAATCTTCTTCTTCCTCCTTTAAGCTCATGGCAAATGGAAGAAAATGGAGAGAGTTTCTTTGATTGCAAATGGCGTGAATGAGAGACTGAAGTATGTGTGTTGACTTGTTAAATTTGATTTTTTTAAAATCAAATAAAATGATTTACCAAAGTTTTGGTAAAAGTCTTACACAAGCCATCAAGTTTGAGTGTTAAGCACTCCACCATCATTCCATCACCTAAAACCATCACCAAAAAGGTAAAAGGTTGACAAGTGATGTGACATGATGTGACTTATGGGCCCCACTTGATTCAAAATGCAAGTGGGCCTGCAAACACTCCCGGGCTCGGGTTCGCTAATTCTAAATTAACGAACTTTTCTGTTGCGACGTAATTAAATCAAATTTAATTAAATAATTATGCCAAGAAAAATTATTATTCGCGTCGCTCGCGAATTAATTCTAAATTAATATGTTAGCCCGAATTAAAATCCAATTTTAATTCTGCGTCGAAATCTAATTTCGTTTAATATATCAAATATATTATTTTATCGATTAATTCCAAATTAATCGTTATCTCTCTTCAAATAGTATTTTATCCCAGATAAAATCTCTCTTCGTAATTAATCCCAGATTAATTATGCTCGAATCATACGTCATCGGTGAATCTTCAGGAAGTGACCCAAGAGATCCCTGGATATGTTGGCAGTAAATCCGGTCATCGGACTATCCGAACACGTACGTACCTCGTACTACGTTTTTACCGATTTACGAGACATGGTTGGCTTCTAGCAAAGCACCGTGCCTACCCAATTCTCCAGAAATATTCTTAATTGAATATATAATCTATGTCAGGCGTAGTATACGTTGTATTGCGTATTACGATCCAATATCGGATGTCACATGCTAGGCCTGGGGCTGGAATATTGTCTGCCCCGTACGAATCATATATCGGATTACAAGCAACTAGTCTCTTTAATCGGATAATCATGACCTTGTCATATTATCCCGATGGTTGCAACCATTTAGAGTACCAATTCTGTATCCATGCGTGATCATCATCTCCATATGACTGAAGTGATACTTCCATCTTGACATCACACCCAATACACTACGATTCTCAATAAACCCAGAAGAGGCGTACAGAGAACCAGTTAAATTCCTGGACGACCAAAACCAAAGCGTATTGATTGTCGCAAGTACTAGCGATGTAAGTCTCAGGTTAAGACCACATACACCTACCCTGATGCGGATTCCCATAGACACATAGTCATACTACCAATGGGATTCCGCGGGGTCTATCCAGAGCGAAGCTGTTTCCGTACCATCAGTAAACACAACCTCCTATCACACTCCCATAAGTATCCAATACTTAAATATATGAGAACTATGTCGTTACGCTTCCATAACACGCACAAGTGCAATACTAGGCTATTCCGCATTATCGATGTCCAGTCTCGATAATACTACGACTAGAGATATTAAATGATTAAACCTTTATGGATTGATACTGTCTCATATCTTATAATCTGGAACTAATCATAGGTGTTAGACATTATGTCCCATAGCGTCACTGTTTGTAAATAATATTGTATTATTGTACAAAATTAACTATGTGATAATGAAATTGCCTTTTGCCGTTTTGTAATATTATTTACTTTGATATATAAATGGCGAAAGTCCATATGATTAATACCGGATTGAGATGATATGAGACAGTATCAATCCATAAAGGTTTAATCATTAAATATCCCTAGTCGGAGTATTATCGAGATCGGACATCGATAATGCGGAATAGACTAGTATTGCTCTTGTGCACGTTGTGAGGGCACAACGGCATAGTTCTCATATATTTAAGTATTGGATACTTATGCAAGTGCGATAGGAGGTTGTGTTTTACCGATGGTACGGAAAACAGCTTCGCTCTTGATAGACCCCGCGGAATCCCATTGGTAGTATGTCTGCGTGTCTATGGGAGGCCGCATCAGGGTAGGTGTATATGGTCTTAACCTGAGACTTACATCGCTAGTACTTGCGACAATCGGTAAACTTTGTTTTGGTGGTTGGGGACCTTAACCGGTTCTGTGTACACCTCTTCTGGGTTTATCGAGAATCGTAGTGTACTGGATGTGATGTCGAGATGGAAGTATCACTTCAGACATATGGAGGTGATGATCACGCAGGACGCAGAACTAGTACTTTATAAAAGGTTACAACCGTCGGGACAATATGACCAGGTCAGGATTGTCCGATTTAAAGAGACTAGTTGCTTGATGTCCGATATGTTTCGTACGGGGCAGACACATCTCCAGCCCCAGGCCTAACATGTGATCGTCCGATACTGGATCGATGTACGCAATACTACGGTATACTACGCTTGATATAGATCTAATATTCCAGTAAGAATATTTCTGGAGAATTGGGTAGGCATGGCGCTTTGCTAGAAGCCAACCTTGTCTTGTAAATCGTAAAAACGTAGTACGAGGTACGTACGTGTTTGGATTATCCAACGACCGTATTTACTGCCAACATATCCGGAGATCTCTTGGGTCGCTTCCTGAAGATTCACCTATGATGTTTGATTCGAACTTTATTAATCTTGGATTAATAACGGAGAAACTTTATCTTGGATAAAATGCCTTATTAGGAGAGAGAGAGAGATCGATTAATCTGGAATTAATCGATAAAATAATATATTCGATATATTATTAAACGAAATTAGATTTCGACGCGGAATTAAAATCGGATTTTAATTCGGGCAAACGAATTAATTTAGAATTAATTCATTAGCGAACTGAATGGTAATTTCGCAAGGCGTAATTTTTAATTCACGTCGCGACGGAAATTCGTTAATTGGAATTAACGAAACCGAGCCCGAAAGTGCTTGCGGACACATTCGTATTTTGAATCGAGTGATATCCGCAAATCACATCGCGATATCTCATTACTTAATACGAATAGATAGTGAATGTATCTAGTCACCTTTAAGGGATGATGCATTGTCTCTAATCTCAAAGTATGGTAATGATAGCAAATGATGGATTCATTTTGGAGGGAAAGCCATGCACGGTTTTGGAAGGATTTTTTGCATTAAAAAATTCTTTTGGTATTAGATAATCACTTCACTTTTCATTTTCCTTGGTCATTCACGTTTTTTGGCATGCAAAGGAAAGAAAATCAAAAGTGAAACACTCTCCTCTTCTCTCTTGCTCACGCACGCCGTGAGCTGCACCAACAAGGCAAAAAATTGTTTTCTCATTCTCCATTTTTGCTAGCACAAGCAAGGAATCAAAGGAGGTGATAGGGAAACCACCTTGGAGCTTGGAATACACAAAGCTTAGAGAGCTTTCAACTCTTTCCTCCTCTTGGCCGAAACTTCAAGGATCTTGGAGATCCACCTTTGTTCATCTTTTCATCACAAAAGCTTTGTAAGTATGATTCCGCCATGCTTCAAGTTTATTATATATATTCATTGTTGTATTTCATAAGCTTAATCTTTCCTTTGGGACTAATTATAGTAACCAACAATGGTATCATTGAGCTAGGTTTAAGCATGAAATATATTAGGTTAAAATTTGGGTAAAATTGATTGAAGCATGTTCTTGTGAAATTTGATGAATGAGTATGCTTACATGTATATAGAATGATGTTATATGGAATCAATTTTGAGAAAAATGCATTGGATGATTTTTCCCCAAAAATATAACCTTGGCCGAATGGTATGAACATTGGATGTGTTGGAATTTTTTGTGTACAAGATCATTGGATGACTTAAAACGTATACGGGACGTAGATTAGTAATTCAATCGGATTGAAAAACAAATCGACACAAAAAACTCACCTTGGCCGAATGTTAATGGACATGTAAAGGAGTTGTTTTGTTAAAATTAATGTTGGACATTATTTTGAAAAATAGATGATTAATAAATTAAATGGGTATTTTTGAAATATTTGGTTTAATATATTAATCTTGGTTTTACACTTTAATTAATTGAACTTTAATGTTTGGAATATTAAAATTTAATTAATGGGCTTAATTGGTGAATTGGGCTTTTAATATTGTATTTGGGCATAATGGGCTTGGTTGGACCAAGTAGATTTGGGCCAAAAGGATTGGATCCAATTTGGGCCTAAATCACTCCATTAAGTCCAAATATAATATAATGGGCTTTAAAAAAATTTAATTGGGCCTTATGGGCTTAAAATTGGTTTTATGGCATTTAAGGGTGATTCCTTATTTGAGCTTGGTAATTGGGTTTGACCCACATTGACCAAAGCCCAAGCCTTAATAAATCAATTGAAAGCCCATTTGACTTGAATTAAATTAAACATTGGATGTTAGTTGGGCTTTGAGACCCAATAGGATTAGATTTAGAATCTAAGTCTTTAAAGCACATTAAAAGTGTAAACATTTAATTTGGAATTAAATAATTGAATTAGTATTGAATACAAATTAAATTAGATTTAATAAGTAGTTCGATATAATTCGCGAATTCGTACCTTATATACTTATTCTCAATCGAGTTGGACTCGCGCAAAATCAAACCGTTGTTTGAACATTGGATGATCACTTAAACAAAGACTAATTAATTGGAATTAGATTGGTTGTAAAAGCATGTCTTGTTTGAAAATATATGTATGTGATGAATGAATAGTGTATATCGGATGGATATTAGAAGGGAAATGGTAATTTTAGAAATTATTGTAAATTTGGAATTTATAAATTAGACCTGCGTGTCCAGCCTTATCTCTTTATCTCTTTGTATTCTCTTCTCACCTAATTCCCCTCAATGTAAATGAGGTTTCTCTTATTGTATTATAGAATAGTGATAGCAGGGAGAGGAAAGGGAGTGATTTGTTCTAGGAACAAGTTGTTTATATATCCATCCGCATATCACTGTTAATTTACTTTACGCGCTTTATGATGTTTTAGAAGCATGCATAAGGGTGTATGATGATGAGACCTAACAAAGATAAATAAATTGGTTGCCAATTACGCGAAAATCCCTCTATTTATATTAAGCAAATATCCTTCCATTGAATGATTCTTGTTCAAGATCCGAAGTTGGCATTGGTTTGTTTGGCCAAAGTCAAGACCTTTGTCAATCAAGGATGTACTTGAATCATGAGAGTTTTGTTGCATATCGGTGTCTTGTCCAAATCGTGATTTTTATTGGCCAAAGTCAAGATCACTTTTTGTCCAATGACATTGATTACGAAACTTTCCTCGTCAATGGGTCCCGCTTAACTGGAATCATTAGGTTTGTTTTGGCCAAAGCCAAGGCCTAGATGATTCGGAGGATATGGTTAGGAAAATGTAATGGATACATTGACATTATACATATGTTTCAGACTTGGATGTCCACCTAACCGGATCTAGGAATTGGATGAGATCCAATTGATCATAGAGATCTACCTAAGTTAAATAGCATACAGCTTTTATTGGCCAAAGTCAAGGTTGTGTGTTATTTAACGGGATCCTAGCCCACTAGGAAATGCGATTTCCCGAGTTCTCCACAAGAGGGTTAAAGACTTGAAGAAAATAATGGGAGGCTATTATTGAATTTGCAATTTCGTTCAGATACTTAGCCTTACGCGTCTTTCAAAATTATTTCGTCAATATTTTAATAATTAGTTGGACTAATATATTGTTATTGCTTGTAACAGTTTGACTGTACCCATAACATCGTTGACTTTATAGTTGGACTATAGTTGTCAAGATGACTGGCAATGGTAATGTCCGCGACATAATCATGGGCGATAATGTCTTCAAAGGGACAAACTTTGCCGACTGGGAAATGAACCTCAAGATAGTGCTTGGGGCTGAGAGGGTGCTGTATACTATTCAGAGACCTCTCCCGCCTAAACCCACTGAGCCACTGGAGCTAGAGTTATGGAAGACTCATAGTGACGATTGTGACCAAGCTCAGTCAGTTATGCTAGCTGCAATGACCCAGCATTTCAGACGCCAGAACAGGGACTTGGATCCCTATAACATGATGGCAAGATTGCATGATCTCCACCGCACCAACAAGCGGATGGAGAGGTACGAGCTAGTAAGGAAACTCTTCCGCTCCCGGATGACAGACGGTGCATCAGTTGAGGCCCACGGGACTCAAATGATCGCTGACATAGATGAGTTAGCCAAGATGAGCATTGTCTTGGAGGCAGAGCTGACGATTGATATGCTATTACAATCGCTACCACCCGATACTTGGAAACAAATCATCATCAACTATAAGTTGATGGACACTGACGACACTCTTGGAGAGTTGTTGTCCGTGCTGAAGGAGTCCGAAAAGGAACTCCTAAAGGGGAGCAAGCGCGAGGCGCATTATGCATCGACCTCTCATGCGCCAAGGGCTGGGCCCAAGGCAATTGGAGGTGCAGGAAGAAGAAGTTCAAGAACAAGGGCAAGGCAAGTTGGACAGTGGCTTCTAGGAAGCCAAAGGACAAATCTCGCGACATCTGCCTCAACTGCGGCAAGAGGGGTCACTGGAAACGTGACTGCCGAATGGGCAAAGAGCAGAGGGAGGATATCAAGGCTGGCAAGGCTATCGCCTCTGGTATGTTGTTATTGAGATAAATATGAATACTTCTAGTTTTAAAAATTGGATTTTTGATTCTGGTTGTGGTGCTCATATTTGTACTGATGTGCAGGATCTGCAGGATAGCAGGGTGCTGGCGTCGGGGAGATGGATCTACGGGTCGGAAACGGAACACCAGTTGCTGTTTTGGGCCGTAGGGACTTTTGTTTTAGAACTGCCCTCAGGGCATGTACTTAAACTTTTGAACTGTTATTTTGTACCTAGTTTAACTAGGAATATTATATCTGTATCCTTGTTAACCCAGTAGGGTTACACTTTTGTATTTAGAAACACTGGGTTTTATTTATATAAAAATGATGCAGAAATTTGCACAGCTGTTGCAAATAACGGTCTTTATATTTTGAATATAAATGAATCTCCTAAAATGACAAACAAAAGGCTCAAAAGGAGTAATCTAAAAGATGAAGCTTATATGTGGCATTGTCGTCTAGGACACATCAACAAGACTCGCATCCCACTTTTCGAAGAGTGGGTACTTGGACGAATTTGATCCCAATTCATATGACGTCTGCGAATCTTGTCTTTTAGGCAAAATGCCTAAATCACCTTTTAGCGGTAAAGGTGAACGTGCCACAGAACTGTTGGCTCTCGTTCATACTGACGTATGCGAGCCCATGTCTAGCCAGGCTAGAGGTGGATTTCACTACTTCGTAACCTTTACAGATGATGCATCTCGTTACGGTTATGTGTATCTTATGAGACACAAGTCGGAAACTTTTGAGAAATTCAAAGAGTTTCGACACGAAGTGGAGAACAAACAGGGAAGAGTATTAAGACATTACGGTCAGACCGTGGTGGCGAATACTTAAGTTATGAGTTTCAAGATTACTTGAAAGAATATGGTATTCTTTCACAGTGGACTCCTCCTGGAACACGCAATTAAACGGTGTGTCCGAACGGAGAAACCGCACCTTGTGGACATGGTAAGGTCAATGATGAGTCGCACTTAGCTACCAATATCCTTCTGGGGATACGCATTAAACAGTGCTATACTTATTTTGAATAGGTACCGTCGAAGTCTGTTGAACAGACTCCATATGAGATATGGACAGGAAGGAACCAGGTTTCTCTTCCTGAAGATTGGGGATGCTGGGCATATGTTAAACGTTTGGAAGGTACCAAACTTGAACCCAAATCTGATAAATGCCTTTTCGTAGGATATCCTAGGGAAACAACAAAGGATATTACTTCTATCACCCACAAGAGAACAAAGTATTTGTTGCTCTACAAGCATTTTTCCTTGAGAAGGATTTTAGAAATGCAGTGGTAAGTGGGAGGAAAGTAGAACTCGATGAAGATCGTAGTGATACTGTTCCTGGCAATGAATCAACGACGGAACAAGAACAGACCGTCCGGGATGAGTCTGTACCACAAACTTCACATACACAAGGACCGCGTAGGTCGGAGAGAGTCAGAACAGTACCTGAGAGGTATGGGTTCCTGATCTCACCTCATGTAGATATTAATCTTATTGAGGATAATGAGCCGGCTACGTATGAGGAAGCGATACAAAATATCGATTCCGCTTTATGGCAAGAAGCCATGAAGTCCGAGATGGATTCCATGTACGCCAACCAAGTTTGGACACTGGTTGATGCACCAGAAGGCGTAAAGCCTATTGGATGCAGATGGATCTTCAAGAAGAAGACCGACATGGATGGCAACGTACAAACGTACAAAGCTAGGCTTGTAGCGAAGGGGTATCGTCAACAATATGGTATTGATTATGACGAAACCTTCTCACCCGTTGCCATGATTAAATCCATTCGGATAATGCTTGCAATAGCTGCATATTTGACTTCGAGATATGGCAGATGGACGTTAAGACCGCTTTCTTAACGGAAACCTTTTGGAGGATGTTTATATGCAACAGCCTGACGGTTTTATCGTACCAAGACTTGCAAACAAGGTTTGTAAGTTAAATCGATCCATTTATGGATTGAAGCAAGCATCACGGTCATGGAATCAGCGTTTTGATGAGATCATAAAAGAATATGATTTCGTGCAAAACGCAGATGACCCTTGTGTATACAAGAAGGTTAGTGGGAGAGCACGTACTTTTATTGTCCTTTATGTCGACGACGTATTGCTTATAGGCAATGACATTCCCATGCTAACGTCGGTGAAAGCTTGGCTTTCATTAAAATTCTCCATGAAAGATCTGGGAGAAGCAGCCTTTATTCTTGAATAAAGATCTACCGGGATAGATCTAGAAAGCTGCTTGGACTCTCCCAGAGTACATACATTGATAAAGTATTGAAGCGATTCAACATGGAACAATCCAAGATGGGATTTGTTCCAATGGTACGTGGTACCTCTCTGTCTAAGGACATGTGTCCTAAGACTCAGGAGAGAGAGACAACATGAGTCGGATACCGTTCGCCTCGGCAGTCGGATCGATCATATATGCCATGATATGTACACGACCTGATGTCTCATATGCTTTGAGCATGTGCAGTCGCTATCAGGCCGATCCAGATGAAGGTCACTGGATAGCAGTTAAGAATATCCTTAAGTATCTTAAACGAACTAAGGATGCTTTCTTAATTTATGGAGGTGGAGAACTTGCGGTATCTGGGTATACCGATGCAAGTTTCCAAACCGACAAGGATGACTACAAGTCGCAATCCGGGTACATTTTTTGTTTGAATAACGGAGCAGTGAGCTGGAAATCTTCCAAGCAAATACTGTTGCCGATTCAACAACAGAAGCGGAGTACATCGCTGTATCTGAAGCAGCAAAGGAGGCAGTTTGGATCCGAAAGTTCCTAATCGGATTAGGAGTAGTTTCGTTAGCAGCTGAGCCCGTTCCATTGTATTGTGACAATAACGGGGCTATAGCACAGGCTAAGGAACCAAGGTCTCATCAACGGTCCAAGCATGTTCTTCGACGTTACCATCTGATTCGGGAGATTATACATCGTGGCGATGTAAAGGTCGAGAAGGTCACATCAGATGACAACATTGCAGATCCGCTGACGAAGGCTGTTCTTCAGCAAGTTTTTGAACGACACATACATAGTTCGGGTATTAGATGCTTGAGTGGACTGGCTATAGGCAAGTGGGAGATTGTTAGACATTATGTCCCATAGCGTCACTGTTTGTAAATAATATTGTATTATTGTACAAAATTAACTATGTGATAATGAAATTGCCTTTTGCCGTTTTTAAATATTATTTACTTTGATATATAAATGGCGAAAGTCCATATGATTAATACCGGATTGAGATGATATGAGACAGTATCAATCCATAAAGGTTTAATCATTAAATATCCCTAGTCGGAGTATTATCGAGATCGGACATCGATAATGCGGAATAGACTAGTATTGCGCTTGTGCACGTTGTGAGGGCACAACGGCATAGTTCTCATATATTTAAGTATTGGATACTTATGCAAGTGCGATAGGAGGTTGTGTTTTACCGATGGTACGGAAAACAGCTTCGCTCTTGATAGACCCCGCGGAATCCCATTGGTAGTATGTCTGCGTGTCTATGGGAGGCCGCATCAGGGTAGGTGTATATGGTCTTAACCTGAGACTTACATCGCTAGTACTTGCGACAATCGGTAAACTTTGGTTTTGGTGGTTGGGGACCTTAACCGGTTCTGTGTACACCTCTTCTGGGTTTATCGAGAATCGTAGTGTACTGGATGTGATGTCGAGATGGAAGTATCACTTCAGACATATGGAGGTGATGATCACGCAGGACGCAGAACTAGTACTTTATAAAAGGTTGCAACCGTCGGGACAATATGACCAGGTCAAGATTGTCCGATTTAAAGAGACTAGTTGCTTGATGTCCGATATATGTTTCGTACGGGGCAGACACATCTCCAGCCCCAGGCCTAACATGTGATCGTCCGATACTGGATCGATGTACGCAATACTACGGTATACTACGCTTGATATAGATCTAATATTCCAGTAAGAATATTTCTGGAGAATTGGGTAGGCATGGCGCTTTGCTAGAAGCCAACCTTGTCTTGTAAATCGGTAAAAACGTAGTACGAGGTACGTACGTGTTTGGATTATCCAACGACCGTATTTACTGCCAACATATCCGGAGATCTCTTGGGTCGCTTCCTGAAGATTCACCTATGATGTTTGATTCGAACTTTATTAATCTTGGATTAATAACGGAGAAACTTTATCTTGGATAAAATGCCTTATTAGGAGAGAGAGAGATCGATTAATCTGGAATTAATCGATAAAAATATATATCGATATATTATTAAACGAAATTAGATTTCGACGCGGAATTAAAATCGGATTTTAATTCGGGCAAACGAATTAATTTAGAATTAATTCATTAGCGAACTGAATGGTAATTTCGCAAGGCGTAATTATTTAATTCACGTCGCGACGGAAATTCGTTAATTTGGAATTAACGAAACCGAGCCCGAAAGTACTTGCGAACACATTCGTATTTTGAATCGAGTGATATCCGCAAATCACATCGCGATATCTCATTACTTAATACGAATAGATAGTGAATGTATCTAGTCACCTTTAAGGGATGATGCATTGTCTCTAATCTCAAAGTATGGTAATGATAGCAAATGATGGATTCATTTTGGAGGGAAAGCCATGCACGGTTTTGGAAGGATTTTTTTTGCATTAAAAAATTCTTTTGGTATTAGATATCACTTCACTTCACTTTTCATTTTCCTTGGTCATTCACGTTTTTTGGCATGCAAAGGAAAGAAAATCAAAAGTGAAACACTATCCTCTCTTCCTCTCTTGCTCACGCCGTGAGCTGCACAACAAGGCAGAAAATTTTTCTCATTCTCCATTTTTGCTAGCACAAGCAAGGAATCAAAGGAGGTGATAGGGAAACACCTTTGGAGCTTGGAATACACAAAGCTTAGAGCTTTCAACTCTTTCCTCCTCTTGGCCGAAACTTCAAGGATCTTGGAGCTCCAACCTTTGTTCATCTTTTCATCACAAAAGCTTTGTAAGTATGATTCCGCCATGCTTCAAGTTTATTATATATATTCATTGTTGTATTTCATAAGCTTAATCTTCCTTTGGGACTAATTATAGTAACCACAATAGGGACTTTTATCATTTATATATTAATTAATCAAATTACAAAATGATAAAATGCAATTTCCATTGCTATATATTAATTTGTACAAAAACCCACAATGTCTTTTACAAATAGTGACGCGATGGGTCATAATTGTCTAACATGAACACAATAAGGAGATAAATAGTCAAGTCTCTAAGTGACTAATGTCCTGAGTGTGCAAGAACAATGAAAGTTTTCATCTGAAGCTCAACCAAATTCACAAAGGCAACACATGGCACAGGCTGATTATGAGGCATCCAATGTAAAAGGTTGTTATAATGCCATAATCACTAGGAGTGGTAAATAAATAGGCATAAAGGACACCTCCAACATTATAGGTGACTCCAAGATAGTAGTACAAATACTCATCAGGAACTAAAAGTCCACATATCCCCGTTAGAGTACATTTCCCTAAAGCTCTTAGGCCTATTGCGAGAGCTACAGATCCAAATGGTGAGATCCTATAACATCTAAAGCAAGTAAATATCAACATTCCTCTATTACATGTGATCAAATAAGTTCCTACATATGCGAAGGTTTTGAAGGATCTATGCACCATGAAGAGAAAACATCATATGAAAAAGACTACATTCTTGACAGAACAAGCAAGTGCAGTAATTGACCAAAAGGCCCCACCAAAATACAAAGATCCAGGATGCCCCACTATTGCTAGCCACATTGGCACATATGAGTTCGGCCAGGTTTATGATTTTGGTGCTAGTGTTAATCTTATGCCATATTCTATTTATCTGCAGCTAGGACTTGGAGAGATTAAACCTACATCTGTGGTTTTACAGTTAGCTGATCGCTCTATCAGAACACTGCTGGGAGTAGTTGAGGATGTTTTACTTTATATCGATAAATTATAGTATCCTGTTGATTTTCTGATTTTAGATACTTAATCTGTGGTTAAAACTGAGTCAAATATTCCACTCATCTTAGGTAGACCTTTTCTTTCTACAGCTAATGCCCTTATCAATTGCAGGAACGGTCTCATGAAGTTATCATTTGGGAATATGACACTGGAAGTGAATATCTTTCATGTCGAGGAACAACCACATGATGATAACAAGTATCACCATACATACATGATAGACACAGTCTTGCCAGAAACAGCCTCAATACAACATGACTCTAATCCTCCAAAACTGGAACTGACCTTAAAGAACCATAAAACGAGGAAAAGAAGAGTTCGTGCTCACTTGAAGATGATCATTGGAAAGTTTAAAATGAGGTTGAGCCAATTTGACCATATGTGCAGCCTAACATTTCAACCATCAGTAGACCATGGAGAATCCATGGATAAACAGCCACAGCCAGCCAAAAATTCTTGTTCATGTCTTAATCACCAGTGGAAGCCACCATGACCATTTGGGTGATTGCATCTGGCTGAAGACGTTAAACGTAGCGCCGGCGGGGAGGTAAACCCTTGCATTATTTTATTTTTTTTTATTTTATTATATTATTTACTTTAGTTTTATTTTATTGTGGCTAATTGCCTGTTTATTATTTGTATAAGCATTTATGCAGGTGTAGCACAAACCACACAGCCCATGCAACCAAAGTCTTACCAGCGGGAGCCTGATCAACTCCATGCACGGTAGTGTTGCTCCTCACTCTTGTTTCTTTCTGTTTATCTTACATTGAGAAAAAAATGTTTGATTTAGGTTAGGGGTGGTAATGTCATATGCTTTATGGAGTTGTTCGTGTGTTATATCTGTTGTTATATATATTAAAAAAAACACAAAAAAATTTTAGTCCTTAATAGTAAAGCATAAATCTAATGATGAGTATTGTTTATTTTATGATGAAATCTTAGAAACGATAAGTTCTTTAATGTAATTTTATCTGATGCCTTGAGTAGTTGATCTAGGTTAGACTCATAAGCACTTTAGCAGTAAAAACCTAGATAGTTGGCAAAGTGATTAGTTGAAGAAATTACATGTCAATGAATGACTGTTTGCTTAGATGTCTATCTTGATTTGCTAGTGTATGATGTATGGTATGGTTAAAAAAAAGAAAGAAAGAAAAAGAAAAAGAAGAAATTAAACCACCTATAACCGATAAGCGTGAAGCTACCCATGGGCGAGTGTTAGGACCACCATGAGGAGAAATGATACCTTAAAGGGTACGTGTGTTGAAAAAAAAAAAAGGATTTTGAAAAAGAAAAAAAAATTATACCATACTGCGCAAAGAAAAGCAATTACAGAGCACATTTGAGATATCTAGGTTGGTTTGACCCATCGGATCCCAATTTTTAAACAAAATCATTGAGTTGGCTTACCTAGGAGTCGAGTTCTGAATGAACCTTTACATACACACACTGTGAGGCTGGCTTATATGATTTATTCAAGGACTTGAATTTGAGTTGCTTTGAGTACTTTGAATGTTCTCTCGATTTCATTACTAGGCATTCTCTGAGGACAATAATATATGTAACAATTGAGACTATTTTATTTTTTTATTTTACGTGATTGCATATGTTTTGAATGGCGTTTGTGGGCGCCGTCGCTTTAAGACCTCAGGAGACTATAACTCGTCCACTAGGGCCACCTAGGGGTTTAAAGGCTTGTTGCATACTCTAAATGCAATCGTGATCCCTACGAAAGTGGCTTATATAGTTTTTCTTTTTTATTTATTTATTTTAGTTTAGTTCTTATTTTCTTTTTACGCTTGAATTACTAGAGACTAGCAATAAGCTGGTTGAGGGGGGTTGTGATAAGTTCATGAAAATGTACTTTGAACATCACTAATTCGGCTCGATTATTAATTATTTAATCATAGTTATAGTTTATTTTATGTCTTGTTATTCGGACGCAATGGAACATGGATCTTGAGCAATTGTACGTGTTTCGGGACCTTACGGACGCATAGGAAGCACGCGGGAAAAACGAAAACGAATAAAACACAAGTCCAAAAATTTCGACTGGTGTTGCGACGCCCATCTTCTAGCATCGCGACGCCGCTTCAGCATGGAGCCATAGTAGATGCCCGTGAGTTTGGTACCGCGGTAGATACTAGAAACTTAGTTTAGTCGTGTTTTATGCGCATAAAGACTCAGAGACTTCTTTATATATACCCAAGCTCGTCCAAAACCCTAAAAAAGAGAGAAGAAATATACAAAAAATTGTTGAAGTCACATATTTGAGAGAGAGGAACGGAGAAGCTTAAGGCCAGACAAGATGTCTCTCCAATCTCTCCAGTTTGGGTCTCTTTCTTCTATGGAGAACTAATCTCCTAGGCAAAGCTAGAGATGAACTCTTGTAATTAAGTTCTTATATTCATGTTTTTTGATTCCTGGATACTTTTCAACGTTTAATATAATTGATGATTTTCTATTCTTTGTTATCTTTTGATTATGAACCTAGAGATTGTGTTTTACCAATTTGCATATAAGAATAGTCATGCTTCTTCTATGTGTGATTGGCGAACCCAGTTGTGAGTGGTAATATTATTTTATGAGTTAATCTTCTACTACAGTATTGTCTGTGGGTATATTATCGACGTTAGATAAGTCATAACGATAATATTGTGTGCTGTTAACATAGAGAAAGTAATTCACCAGTTACCTTAGAATTTAATGTGTTGAATTGAAATATCTTCTGATTGTTGGTTTGGGATGTTAAACCTTCAATTGAGTAATAAAAGGAATCAACTACAAAATATAGAGACTTGATACAAGAGGGATTCCCGACGCTTGCTGCTTTTCTTTCTCTACTGACAACTCTTAAGTATTTTCATAGTCTTTTACTTTACATACCAATTAAATCATTTTTCTTTTATAGTTATTGCCAACGTTTTCTTTAAGTGAAATATTCCTTGTAACCATCTCTATGAGGAATCGACACCCCAACTATAATGCGATAACCGAAAGTACGTTTTGGGCATAATCACTTTCCCACTTACAACTTCTTACCTTTCCATCACTTTGTAAGTGCCATTGTATTATATGAATGATTTTGAAGCTGCAACACTCACGACTTCGATGCAAATTTGCAAAGTAAGATACAAAGGTCTCAAAGCAAAGTGAATTACGAAGATGGAGCTCAATGATGAAATGGCAAGACAAAGTCTCGTAGCTTAGGATTCTCTATGTGAGTGAGTCAATATCTAAATGTTTCTAAGCTCATATGACTCATGCATACTCATATAAAGTGTTAGGGTTGAGTACATAAACCTTTTAAATTGCCTTATCTGTTATTTATGTACTGATACCGGTATACCGATGTCGAGATCGACACATTAGTACCTGTAACCGGTATACCGATGACAGGAAGAACGAGACTCAAATTAGTCTATGGACACTTGCCTTCGAATGAAATGTTGAATGCTCCTCAAACGAAAGGTCTCTGGACACTTACGTTCGAATGAGATGAAAAGCACCCCGCAATGTCATATCTAGATGGACTAGCATACCGGTCAGCCTGCACTTTGCATAGTTACTAGAACCTGTAAGGCTCCATACAAGTCTCTATATCGGTCAGTAATCTATAGGTTTCGCGGATTAAATACTCAACGATAACAATTCAGTAGTCGTTTGAATCAGAAATCGGTATACCGGTCTCAGCACAAGGAAACGTGTCTGACCAAATGTTTACATATAAATTGGACACTACTTCATTTTGAGTTACTCCTAACACTTTTTGGAATATTTTCTTACATTCTTACAACTTCTAAATATCTTCTTACAAGAAAACAAAGAGAGTATTACATTTTCTCATTCTAACTCTCTAAATCAAAAGATCATAAATTTACATCTTCTCATTCATTTACCCAGCTTAGTTTAATTTAGATAATACACACATACTTAAATCTTTGTAATCTTTTGTGAGTTCCCGAATATTGTGTAAACATATTTTTCTTGTTCAAAACACTTGTGTGAAAGTCCCTTATGTTGAGAACTCTCAAGGGTGAAATTAGTGTAAAAGTTTGAAAGGAGCCTTTAAAGAAATACCTATCGCTGTAAAAGTTGTTGTGCCTTAGTGGAACCTTCAAGCGAGCTTGAAGAGAGTGGATGTAGGCAAGATATTTGGCCGAATCACTATAAAATCAATTTTGTGTTTCTCCTCTCTAAATTTATTTACTTTGCTATTGTTATAACTTTAAATTGGTTGTTTATAATATTTTGTAAAGCTTTTGTTATCTATAGCTTAAAATCATAAAGAATTTATTTTCCACAATTATTTTTGAAGTACCCAATTCACCCTTGTAGGTATTTTCAATTGGTATCAGAGCTTGGACTTCTCACAAATGATTTAATCATCCGAGAAGAGATAAAATAGCGTATACAAGTAATTCCTCAATGAATTTTGTGAAAGAAGTTTCAACAACTAGAACTCTACTTTACATTGGAGTTGACTATATTTATTGGAAGATGAGAATGTTGAACTACCTTCTTACCGTGTATATAAAGTCATATATAGTCATCACTAAAGGTTTAAAACTTCCTATGAAGAAAGACAAATACGGTATGGAAATACCAAAGGCTCAATCCAAATGGGTTGAAGAATACTACTTAGAAATCTCTAACAACGCAAAAGCACTCAACCACCTCTTCTATGTAATATATTGGAGTCAAATCAATAAACTAACAAATTCAATAATACATTTGAATTATGGAAATCATTGGAGATCGTAAATGAGAGAACTAGCCAAATTAAAGAGTCCAAGATTAATCAGTTCATGTGTGCTTTAGGAAAAAGCATTAGTACAAGTGATCAAGTCAAGAAGATCCTTAGGTCTTTTCCTAATGAGTATATGATTTGCACCGCCACCATCAAAGAATTTAATAATGCCAACACCTTGAAATTGGATGACTTGGTGGTATAATTATAGGAGTTTGAGATGAAAATCAAGAATGATTTAAGGGAAGAAGTAGAGAATAGAGGAAGAAAGAATCCAGCCCTTAAATCAAGTGTAAGAAAAGATGATAGTGAAAGCTCTAGTGATTATGGAGATAGTGATGGGGATGTGGCGCTCCTAACAAGAAATTTCAAGAAGTTCCTCAAAAATAAAAGTTTAACAAAGGAAAATTTAGATTAGAAATGAAGAAGGAAGATGAAAGGCTATGTAAGCATAAAAAGGAACAAATCACTTGCTTTGAGTGCACGAAACCGGGCCATAAAGTTACCGATTTCCCAATGAAGAAATCCAAGGGAAAATTAAAAAAAAAAGCAATGAAATCAACTTGGAGCGATAGTGATTCAAGTTCTTATCAGAGGAAGAGGATGAAAATAAAACAAGAAAACTTTCATTTATGGCTATGGATGATGATGATCTATTGGATGAGAATGAAGAAGGAAATATATATGACTCCTCCGAATATGATGAATTGCTTGATACATTTAATGAATTGCATGAATTATATGATTCATAAAGAAAGAAGCATAAATTACTCAGAAAGGAACATTAATTATTATTACATGCTCATGAATCAATTGTAGAGAAAAATAAAGTGCATAAAAAGAAAATTATATACTTAAATGATGAAAACATAAAACTTATAAAAAGCATATCAAACATGACATTTAGTTCAACTAGTACTTGTCAATGAAACACCTTGAAAGATGAAAATATTACATTAAATAAATAGGTTGTTGATTTGCATACCATGGTGACCAAATTCACTTTGGGAGAGAAAAATCTCAAAATATTACTTGGCTCTGAAAAGTGTGTATTTAATAAGGGAGGATTGTGATATAAACCTTACATTAAACAAAAGTTTTTGCAAAATTATTTTATAAGGGCATCCATGTCATCATATATACATACTTCTAGTGATGCAAATACCATATGACATGTATGAAATATGAAAGGACATAAGATATATGATTTTATGTACAAAAAACCAAATGTAAATGTTGCATTGGTTCCGAAAGGAACTAAGACTAACTCCCAAGGACCCAAGAAAATTTGGGTATCTAAAAGTATGTGATTTTCCTTGAATATGTGAAGAATAAGATCAATGGAAAATGGTTCCTCGATAGTGGGTGCTCAAGACATATGACTTGGGATTACTCAAGAATTTCTTCTTTCAATTGCATCAAGGATGGTGGATCGGTCACATTTGGTGACAACGGTAAATGTAAATCCTTAGTTATGGAAACATTGGTACCGTTTCAACCACTTTGATTGAGAATGTCTTATTGGTTGATGGTCTTAAACATAATTTACTAAGTTAGTCAGTTATGTGAAAAATGCTATGTGGTTGAATTTGATGCATCAAAATATAAAATATTTGATAGTAAATCATATGACACATTGATCAAAGATCATTGGACTCAAAATATTTATTTGATTGATATTGAACATAACATGCATCATGCAAAATATTTGAGTGTATTAGATGACAATACGTGGTTATGGCATAAGTGATTATATGATGCACACATGAAATTGATTTCTAAAATCTCCAAAAAAGATTTAGTAAAAGCACTTCATAAGTTAAAGTTTGTGAACATTATGAACTTGGAAAACAAACCAAAAGTTCTTTCAAAGCTAAAAAAAATTTCTCCTGTTTAAAACCCCTATAACTATTGCATATGAACTTATTTGGACCATTTAGAACTACGAGTTTTGGTGGCAAAAGCTATGCATATGTAATAGTTGATGATTATTCTAAATTTACATGATTTTTCTTTTTAACTCATAAAAATAATACTTTCAAATCATTCACAAAGTTTTGTAGACAAGTTCAAAAGGAAAAGATTATAATATTGTTTTCCTGAAAAGTTATCATGGGGGAGAATTTGAAAATGAACTTTTTGAAGATTTGTGCATAGAGCATGGCGTAAAGTATAAATTCTCTTGTGCTAGGACACCTCAACAAAATAGGGTTATTGAGTTCAAAAATAGATCCTTGTAAGAAATGACTTGGACAATGCTTAATGAACAACACATACCAAACTGGTTTTGGGTCAAAGTGGTTAACAATGCATGTTTCGTGACTGTAGGCACTGCATTTTGCATATAAGTCCCGATGATGAGTCTCGTACGGAGGCACTACTCTTTAGGTTGTTAAAGTCGCGGGAAACGAATTTTGGAAGGGGAAATTCAGAATAAGTATGTCATCGGATTCAATTTACATATTCACTGCTTTTGTTCGTGCTGCGTTCTTGAACACGTTCGAATGTCTAGCAGATTGCGGGCATTCGTGTAGCGTTCGAATCGGCATTAAAATGGTGTCAGTACTTCTGGTTTTGTTGCTAGTCTCACGACCCAAGCCCATTTAGCCCACCAAAACCCACCCAAAAAATAATTAAAACATTTAAAAACATGTCACAAATTAAAATAATATCCTTCCTAAATTAAATAAATCACATCCCAATCTAAATAATTCACATACCAAAATAAACAAATCAAACCAAATCTCCTCCCTAACTTAAGAAGATTTTTCCTTGTGAAATACTAAACAAAATATTCCCCCCATAATTACTTGATCCATTCATATTCAAACAAGAGAAACCCTAGCCTTTGCCTATAAAAAGAAGCATAAACCAACCTTTCACACCCTAGCTCAATCTCACAAACACACAGCTCTAGCACATGCATACAAATCACTGAAAATTCTGCAAAGCATTAGCACCCTTGTCTCTCCTAGCATCACACGTCCAACAACAACCAAGAAACTTCACGCAAAATAGTCCCAAATCACCCCAAAACAGTGAACAAATCACCCCAAAACAGTCCCTTAATACAGTGAAAACAGTGACAAGAAAATACAGTGAGAACAACAAATAAACAGAGGAAACGACGACTCAACACAGCGAGGCAACTAATGAGAGCAGTAGACCAGTGAACCGGAGGAGTTGCGGAGCATCAATCATTCTGATGGCCGTATAACGTATTTTCGAGAGACGAATTAAGAGGTTAGACCTTGAGGGCACTTTTCCTATTTATTTTCATTCATCTTTTAATTGTTTTATTTATTTTCTTTGCATGAGAGTCGTTTGTAGATGCATGTTGTGGCCTTTGAATGGATGGGAAAATGTGTCGTCTCTTGTGGTATATAGGATGGAAACCCATACGTAAATTTCGTAGCCGAATTCGAATGGACGGTAGTGCGGTCTGTACTTGGGAAACAACTCCACGTACCACTTGAGCAAACGACACATGTTTCACTTTGCTTTTGTATCTTGTTCGTTTGTTATTCGCATTTTATCATTCCGCCATTTACTTTACGTACGTTGTGTGTTTATGCGTTGAAGATATAGTGCGCATGGGCAAATCAAGTTGGATTAAAGGTCCTCCATTTTGAGGGATAAAAACCTAAGGGCTACCTTTGCCACGACGTTTTGCTGTGCCGGACGAAGTATGTTTGGTTGAATGTGAGATATGCTCAACCGAGCATATAAGGTCCTATATTGTTGTCTTTATCTTTTATGCATTGTGATGTAATGCGCATGGGCTAGCTAGGGTGGATTAAAGGTCCTCTATTGGAGGGAAATGCCTGAAGGCTACCTTTACCACGATGTTTTGCCTCGCCTTTTATTATGTCATTTACCCTTTGCATATCATTGCTTTATTTACGCATGCATTGCATTCTTGTGCGCATGGGCTAACTAGGGTGGATTAAAGGTCCTCTATTCGAGGGAAATGCCTAAAAGGCTACATTTTCCATGATATTTTGCCGCGCCGGACGAGGTGCACCCGATTGAATGTGAAATGTGTTCTATCGGGAACACGAGGTCCTACATTGTGTATTTGTTTATCCATATATATGTTTGTGTCATTTCGGATGCCATTTTTTGGAATCTCGTTCGAACGCTTTCCAAACGCTACACGAACGTAAGCATTTTGTCTCATCTCGTTCGAACGCATTTACAAACGCTACATGAACGTATGCATTCTGTCTCATTTCCATTCAAACACGTGTCAGAACGCTACTCGAACGCTTGTATTCTGTTTACCTTTCGAACGCGTTTACGAACGCTACTCGAATGCGCATGCATTTTATTGTATCATGCATCAGGTCTCATCCTGTTCGAACGTATTATCAAACACTATACGAACTCGGACATTCTGTTTATTGTTCGAATGCGTTATCAAATGCTACTCGAATGCTTGCATTCTGTTTATCGTTCGAACGTGTTATCAAACGCTACTCGAACGCTTGCATTCTCTTTACCGTTCGAACGCGTTTACGATTGCTACATGAACGAGCACACACTGGACAAATTCCTTTATCATGTTTCATGCATGTTTGTTCCCCTAGTCATTCCTTTCCCCATCATATGTTTAGTTAGCTCCCTTCAATATTTATCACTTAATTTCCTCTCTTTAATATGCATGCTTGTACAATGATTGTTTATTTGCGTCTCTGTGTTTATCAATATAATGTGTATATGAAATTATATGCTTGCCGTTATTCCAATTTATGCATGAACTTAGAAGTAGATTATCCTTGGAAATATATGTTGCTTAGGCTTGGCTAGATTATTGCACAAATCATATCATTACAAGTGGCATAAGTAAGGGACCATTCCGAACCCAACGGTTTGATGTCTTCCCTTGCGAGGGGTGAGTGCGGCCTTAAATCATTTTCCCGATTCACACCGGGTGGCGACTCCATGTTATTTCTCCGGTTTAGTTCCCCCGTGGGCTATTCTGTACTCCCAACCGGGCCGCGAGCCCGGAACAGCGTCGTCCACTTCTGTGTCCTACAGTCTGGCGACTCAACTGGGGATAGAGAATTGGCCCCGAAATAATGCCTTGTAATGATTGTGATTTGTACTTTAATTAACCGTGTTTACCGTGGGTTGAAAGGGGTTTAATCAAAGGCACTTTTAAGGCTAGGTAATGATTTGGTGTCTTCCCTCATTCACTACCTTTCTATAAGGAAAAGCTGCGAAGGCACCTAGATAATCATATACTTGTAGCCAACCGTGATGGACTAATTTTGAGGACTCGTTGTTTATTCCTGTCACCAAGCGATAAGAGCCTAAGATGCTTGGGTTTTTAAGAGAGTTCGCTCCGCCCTCTCTCTGGGGAATCTACAACGGGAAATCCATTTGACAGTCAGTCACGCACCATAACTCGTTGGCACGTACCGTAAGGTATAAAAAAGGTGTGCTCACTTGGTTGCTCGAACCCTTGAGTAGGGAGACCTAGTTGTTAGCAATCCTTTGCCAGCGAGAGTCTTTGTTAACACTTCCACAAACCCACACGTAGACCGGAGTTGTATGACCTATAACAACTATTTCCTTGTGCTTGCGGACCATCCTCATTTGGATGCAGTTGGACTTCTTGTTAGAAATGCGAACTTGTTGGACCATTTAAACTGGGACGAGCTCGTATCCTATGAAAATTGGGCCAAAAGCTTCTGAAATGTCGATAGGCCGCTCTCTAGAAAATATTGCTTTATGTTTGAATTATCTCTTTATGCTTGGGACCATCATCATTTGGATGCAGTTGGACCTCTTGTCAGAAATGCGAACTGGTTGGGCTATTTAAACTGGGATGAGTTCGTATCATATGACAATTGGGCCAAAAGTTTCTGAAATGCCGATGGGCCATCATGTGTTTGGGCTCTTTATCATTTGAAGTTGTTTAACCATGTTGTCGCAAATGTGTAAACATGTTGGGCCTTTTCAACTGGGACAAGTTTGCACCTTGCAATAATGCGATTGAAGCTTTAAAATGACAATGGGCCGAATTATATGTTCCATACATCGCACGTATCTCATGCATCTCATGCATACACACATTATGTTAACTCTCTTGTGTCTTAAGAGCCATCATAGATATCCGTTAGGTTAGGGAAAATGGAAGACTTGTTAAAAGGCCAATAGAAAACATGAGCAATCAGAGAATGAAACATCCCGTATGGATCAGTTGGAAACCAATCTCACCAAGGTTACTGAACAGTTGCAAGCCTTGACTACTGCTATGGCTAATCGGGCTATGCCCCGTGCTGGGGGAAACTCTGAAAATGTGAGGCATGAGGAGCCTCCGAATAGGTTGGGGGATGACATCCCTATTTTTGATGATGACATGTCGGAATATGCCGCGGGAATGATAGCTGGGTCCCAGGCCGAATTACAAAAACTCAGGGACCAGGTAGAGTCAGTTACCCGTAAGATGAAGGGTAAGGACAAAGACTTACTAGATTATGAGGCGATGACCTTTGAAGAACAGTTGCCAGCTCAATTCAAGATGCCATATATGGCCAAGTTCAACAGGAATGGGGATCCGAGGGTCCATCTCCGATAGTATGTTTCAGTTATGAGTTCAGTGGGCCTGTCAAAGCGCCAAGTTTAGAAGATGTTTGGGATGTCGCTCGAGGGGGCACCCGTGGAATGGTATCATAACCTGGAGAGGAAGATCAATGAGGATTGGAGGGAACTGGCAGACACCTTTCTAAAACAGTATATTACAGACTTGGAGATTGACTTATCGCTTCGGGACTTGGAGAATACCAAGCAGAAGCCGGAGGAAAGTTTCAAAGAGTATGTAGATCGCTGGAGGTGCCAGCTTCTGAAAATACAGACTCATCCTTCGGAGAAGGACCAGATCAAAATGATCATCAAGGGCACCAAACCCTCTATTTATGGCAAGCTGAGGAGGATGACCTCCATGATTGCTAATTTTTGACAGTTAAGGGAAATTGTCATGGACATTGAAGAGGAAGAAACTGAGAACAAAAAGTTTTATGGCCAGAATAGAATGACTTTTGGGGGGCCTTCTGAGACCAAGCCCGCTACTGCTGAGGTCGCTACCGTCAGAAACAGGCGGTTCTCCGATCTTGGTAGACCTTTGTCAAAGGTGTTTGAAAAACTAAAGATGCAAGGACTTCTAAAACCTTTGGAACCTAGGCCATTTCCGAACCCTGTGCCACCGTACCTCAACCTAAACCTGTACTGTTACTTCCATCAAGAAAAAGGCCACGACACCGATAACTGCACCCGCCTTAGGCATAAGATCCAAAACCTCATTGACTCCCATAAAATACCTGACCCTGAGAAAGAACAGCCCAACACATACCATAACCCCCTGCCTAACTACCACTCTGTTCCACCACCCACATACATGACCAACTCTGGCCTACCCGAAACTTTTGTCCTCCAAACTCTCAACCACCGAGCTTCTTGCATGGAGATAGAAGATAGCAATAGTGGAGAACCATAGGCTGAGGAAGAAGACAATGCCGCAGACAATGAAGATGTTTTCCCTGGCTTATTTGATTACAATCCTGCATTTTTGATAAAGACATTGATTTTGTCTACTTGTTCGAACCTTTTTCTTAATAATAATAAAGACGTTCATTTCACTTACTTGCCTGAGCCTCTACCTTTCAAGAAGAACAAGATAATCATTCAGGAGTTGGCTTCTCAATATGTGAGTTTGAAGGGAGAACTATATGAGAGACGACTTAAGAGAGGTTTCAAAAAGAAAAAAGAAAGCGGCAAATGCAAGCCAACAGAAGCAAAGCAACACATCGGTATCAGTTTCGGGGATGAGTCCTTGGGGCGAGGCCCACATCAGCATTGTCAACATCAGCATCAGTTTTGGGGCGAGGCCCACATCGGTATCAGTTTCGGGGATTAGTCCCTGGGGCGAGGCCCACATCGGCATTGTCAAAATCAGCATCAGTTTTGGGGGCGAGGCCCGCATCAGTATCATTTGGGGCAAGGCCCATTAGTATCAGTTTGAGGTTGAGGCCCACATCAGTATCAGTTTGGGGTTGAGGCCCACAACAATCAGTATCATTTTTGGGGTTGAGGCCCCATCATCAAACAACAATTTTTTTGGGATGGAGATTGTTGGACAATTATGACCCATACGTCACTATTTGTACAGATCATGGTGTTTTGTGTACAATTAACTATGTGACAAAGGAGATTGCTCTCTTATCATTTGTGATTAGATCACCTTAGATGTATAAATGATGAGAGGTCCCTATGATTTGTTCCTGGACGGAGAATGATATGAGACAGTATCAGTCCGTAGGATAAATCATTAAATATCCCTAGTCAGAGTATTATCGAGATTGGACATCGATAAATACGTAAAAGACTAGTATTGCACTTGTGCGCGTTGTGAGGGCACAACACATAGTTCTCATATATTTGGGTATTGGATACTCATGCAAGTGTAATAGGAGGTTGTGTTTCACCGATGGTACGGGAAACAGCTTCGCTCTGGATAGACCCCCTCGGAATCCATTGGTAGTATGACTGTGTGTCTATGGAGTCCGACATCAGGGTAGGTGTATTTGGTCTTAACCTGAGACTTGCACCGCTAATACTTACGACAATCAATATACTTTGGTTGAGGTCGTCCAGGGCTTTAACCGGTTCTGTGTACGCCAATACTGGGTATGTTGAGAATCGTAGAGTATTGGGTGTGATGTCAAGACGGAAGTATCACTCCAGTCATAGTGGAGATGATGTCACGTAGGATACGGTATTAGTGCTCTTAAGTGCTGCGCGGCCATCGGGATATTATGACTAGGTCATGTATATCCGATTATAGAGACTAGTTACCAGACATCCGACATGTGCTTCGTACGGGGCAGACACAACTCCAGCCCCAGGCCTAGCACGTGACCATCTGATACTAGATCGATATGCACTATACGATGTATACTACGCCTGATACAGATCATTCATTCCTGTAAGGATATTTCCGGAGAATTGGGTAGGCATGGTGCTTTGCTAGAAGCCAACCTTGTCTTGTGAATCGGTAAAACGTAGTACTTGGTACTTACGTGTTCGGATAGTCCGACGACCGTATTTACTGCCAACATATCCGGGGATCTCATGGGTCGCTTCCCATGATTCACCGATGATGTATGACTCGCACTTTAATTAATCTGGGATTTTTTCGATGAGAGAGAAAATTAATCTGGGATTAATTACGGAGATATTTTATCTGGGATAAAATATCGTCTAAAGAGAGAGAACGGATTAATTTGGAATTAATCGGTAAAATAAATTAATAGTTAAATTTGATTTTTCTATTTAATTTATTCGAATGGGCTAAAATTAATATATCGGATATATTAATATGAATTGGATTTCATTACGAAATTAAAGTCGGACTTTAATGCGAACGAACGAATTAATTTAGAATTAATTCGTAAACGACGTTCGTAATATATTTGCGAGGCATCGATATTTAATTAAATTAGATTTAATTATTTAACGACGGAAGTTCGTTTAATCGGATTAAACGGAACCGAGCCGCGGCAAATGTTCGTAGAGATATTTGAATTTTGAATTCAAATATGTGGGGCCCATGTGTGGTAGGTGTACCTACCACCCAACTACCTTGTTTTGCTTTTGAAAAACCATTTACCCACACCTACCAAGTTTAGGGTAAAAGGTGAAATGGTTTTACCTAAAGGTAAAAACAAAATATCTCTACACAACCATCCCTCTTTCTCTTAGTAATACAACTTTCTCTCTCCAATCTATCTCTCAAAGTGGCGCCCAAGGGGCTGTGAAACTGTCCAAAACGTGACAGTCCAGAGAGAAGAAGCTTGATTTTGTGGCAAGATCCAAGTGCTAGTACACTTCTAAGAGGCATACGAAGGTGTTAGGGAAACCCACCCACGAGCCGGGAATCAAACGACGAAGATTGAGCTCCAAATCTCAGATCCAAAACTGAAAATTGATGGCAGTGGACTGCACTGCAGTGGCGTGGAAAGGGAGGCCAAAATCGTTTTGTTGTTGCAAATCGTCTCAACCGATCGATGTGAGTATTCCGCTATCTCTCCTTTGATGTATTCACACATGTTTTCATGCTTGTTATGATCTTGGGACCTAAATAGAAACCAACAATGGCATCAAGAGCCTAGGTTCAAGCATGAAACTTTTAGGGCTTAAAATTGGGTAAACTTGTTTTGAGCATGATTTGATTAAATTGGATGTTGAGTATGCTTATAACATGTTTAATTAAGATTGATTGGATCAATTTAATGAAATAATGATTGGATCAATTTTTCCCCAAATATTCATGTTGGCCGAATGTAGAACATTATGGAAATCTTGGAATTTTTTCATTTTGATTCATTGGATGAGTTGAATGATGTTGGATAATGTTAATTTAGATTGAATTGGATTTAATTTTGATTGAACAAAAATCCCTAATTCCTTACCTTGGCCGAATGTGGATGCCCTTTAATGTCTTGGTATTTTTTGATTTTGATAATTGGATGTGTTGGAAATCATTCGGGATGATGATTTAATGTTAATTTGGATTTGATTGGATTGAATTCGGATTTGGACAAAAATGCATCCCTTGGCCGAGACTTTGAGCATGGTGAATGGGTTTGATTTTTTCATTAATGTGTTGGACATGTGATGATGATGTTGAACATGATTAATTGGACAAATTGATGTTTTGGAAATATTGATTTGGGTGATTAATCATGTATACACTTAGGTAATTAAATGTGAAATTGGAATTTGTGAATTTAATTAATTGGGCCTTAAAATTGGATTTGGGCTTTTAAAGTTGTAATGGGGCTTATTGGGCTTTGTTGTACAAAGTTGGGTTTAGGCAAATTGGATTGGATCCAATTGGGCCCAAAACCACTTCCATAAAGCCCAAATGCGACTTAATGAACCTTTAAAGTTTAATTGGGCCTAATGGGCCGAAATTGATTTCTGGCTTATGGGGTTACTCCTTGATTGGGCTTTGGTTGCCAAGCCCATGCCTTAAAGAAATTAATTAAAGCCCATTGGACTTGAATTAATTGACGTTGGACGTTAATCGGGCTTTGAGACCCGTAACGATTAAATTTGGAATTTAAGTCGTAAAAGGTTTATTAATAAAGTGTAATATTTAATTGGAATTAAATAGTGAATTAGTATTAAATACATATTAAATTGGATTTAATGTTGTAGTTTAATTTAATTCGAGAATTCGTACTTTGAGTACTTATTCGCAAAAACGAGTTTGACTCGCGCAAAATCAAATCGTTGTTTGAACATTGGATGATCACTAATTATCAGATTAATTAATTTGATTAGATTGATTGATAACATGCTTGTGTGAATACATGGTTGTGATGAATGAATAATGTATATCGGATGGATATTAGTCGGGTGGGGGCAATTTTGGAAATTGTTGTAATAAATTCGATTTATTAAATTGGACCTGCGTGTCCAGCCTTATCACCTCTATTCTCTTTGTATTCTCTTCTCACCTATTCCCCTCAATGTAAATGAGGTTTCTTTAGTAGTGTAGTGTAACGGGTAGAAGTAATACAAGTGCTAGTTTGAGAGAGAAAGTGAGAGATTTGATCTAGGATCAATGTGTTAAGTATCCATCCGCATATCATTATTATTTATTTTCATATGCGCTTTATTATGTGTTTAGAATGCATGTTTAAGGGTGTATGATGATGAGACCTAAACAAAGATAATAAATTGGTAGCCAATTTGCACGCGAAAAACCCTCATCAAATATCATGCGTTTTTCCTTCCATTGAGTGATTCTTACTCAAGATCCGAGACTGGCATTGGGTTGTTGGCCAAAGTCAAGCCCTTTGTCCGTCGAAGATGTGTTTGAATCACGAGAGTTTTGTTCTATATTGGTGTCTTGTCCAAGTTGTGGTTTGTTGGCCAAAGTCAAGACCACTTCTTGTCCATCGACATTGATTACGAAGCTTTCCATGGTCAATGGGTCGCGCTTGACTGGGATCACTAGGTTTGTTGTGCCAAAGCCAAGGCTTAGTTGATTCAGAGGAAAAAGGTTAGGTAATACATTGGATGTATTGGCATATATAAGATATATTTTAGGATTTGGATATCCGCCTACTGGATCTAGGAATTGGATGAGATCCAATTGATCTTAGAGATCTACCTAGTTAATTATCATACAATTTGTTGGCCAAAGTCAAGATTGTGTGATATTTAACGGGATCCTAGCCCACTAGGAAACACGGTTTCCCGAGTACTCGACAGAGGGTTAGAGGCTCGCCGAAAAATAGTGGGAGGCAAGAATTGAATTTGCAATATTCGTTTAATTACTTGCCATACGCGCTCATTCAAATTATTCGTCATATAAATTAAATGTTAGTTGGACTAATATTTAAATTGTTGTTTTAATAAGCAGTTGGACTGTATTATAGTTGATTATATAATTGGATTATAGTAATCATATATTTGAATTAATTAATTTCAATTTACAGTTGATTTTATAATTGGATTATAGTAATCAATGTAATTGAGGTTAATTGATTTAAATTATATTTGATTGTATAGTTGGACTATAATAATCAATATAATACATAGTACCACAAATCGTTGATTAAATAGTTGGACTATTAGAATCAAGATAAATGAAAGATTAGTGTTTTAAAACATAATCCTAGGTGAAAATGTATTTAAACGACTATATTTTAAATTGGGAATAATTTCAGGATGGTCCTGGAAATAAATAATAAGTTACTTTATTTGATAAAATAACCTATTATGCCTAAGCCAAGAATTAAGCAAATAGTAGAGCATAATCTTTGGAAGATTTATGTGATGATAACTTAAGTGCTTAATTCGATATACTTGTCATAAATCTATGTTTAGATTTAAGAAGTATTAAAATTGCAATAAATAACTCTTGGAGGGTTAAAGACTATTCTCGAGGAGATAAAGTCAAACTTTGCAATTAGGTAAGTGGCGCAAGGCGCACCATACTTCAATATTCTAGAAACCCAAGGCTTGGCCAAAGGCTTCTGAAATATTTGAAAGGGCAAAGGCAAAATCATTATGATCTTCTGGGAAGATAAATGACATATCCTAAAGTGACTGCCGTTTGGATATGGCAGACACGAAGGAATTAAAGAAAGGGCAAGGCTCTGACTTTAAGAATGTTTGTCAATATTATGTCTATTACTAGTATTAAAATTGGATTTTAAAATACTTAGTGTGGTACATAAATTATATGGATTGATGTTCAGAATCTGCTGTGAGCAGGATACTGACTTCAAGCTGAGATTAATCTGCGAATCGGAAACGGGACGAAAGTCGCTGTTTCGACCGTAGAACCCTAAGTTTAGGAACTACCTTTTGGGTATGTACTTAAATTAGGAACTGTTATAATGTAACTAGTTTGACTAGAAACATTATCTTTATATCAGTGTTTAATCCGTTGCGGATAGACCTTTATATTCTAGAACACTAAAGTGTTTCATTATATAAAGAATGATATTAAGATAAACACATTAGATGTGAGTAACAGAATTTATATTTTGAATATAAATAAAATCTCAAACATATAAAATGACAAATATATAGCTCAAACTGATTTGATCAGTAGAGACTTATTTGTGGCATTGTGTTGTCTGGACACAATCAAACAAGACTCGTATATCCACACTTTCGAAGAGTGGGTACTAGGACTAATTTGATTCTATTCAAATAAAGTCTACGAATCTAGTTTATTGGGCAAAGTGCCTAAAACACTATTTACTTGGTAAAAGTGCTAGTGCCACCGATCTGTTAGCCCTATTCATAGTGAAGTAAGTGGGCCCATATCTAGCAATGCTAGATGTGAATATGAATATTTCGTGACCTTAACGGATGTGGCATCACGTTATGGTTATGTGTTTCTTTTGAAGAACACAAATCGATAACTTTTAGAGTTTCGACACGAAGTAGACAAACAGATCGTCTAAAGTATTAAACCGTCGCGGTAAGACCGTAATGGAAAATACTTAAGCAGTAAGTTTCAAACATACGTGAAAGAGTATAGTATTCTTTCAATGAGGACTCCTCCCGAGACACGTCAGTTTGACTGTGTGTCCGTACGGAGAAACCGAATTTGTTTGGACATGATAAGGCTAATCATGAGTCGCTCTGAGCTACCATTTCCTTCAACGGATATGCATTAACAGTGCAAGACTTATTTTGAATAAGGTTCCATAATAATCTGTTTGACAGATATCATATTAGATATGAACGGGAAAGAAACCGGGTTTCTCATTCCTGATGATTTGGGTATGCTAGGCATATGTTTGGATAATACCAAACTAAAACCCAAATAGGATAAGTGCCAATAATAGGTCATCCTAGGGATACCATAAGTATAGTACTTGTACATCTCACGAGAGAACAATGTTATTGTTACTCACCATGCGGTTTTCCTAAGAGGAATACCGATATGCAGTGGTAAGTGGGAGGATGGTATAACTCGATGAAAATCGGAGTAATACTGTTCAAGGCACGAAGTCCTTAATGGAACACAGATAGTTCATCAATGATGAAACTATACCATTAATCTTCGAATACACAAGAACCGCGTAGATCGGAGAGAATCAGAAAACAACCTGGGGTATGGGTTTCTGATCTCACCTCATAAAGATGTCAATCTTGTTGAGGTAGACCAACCGACTACGTTTGAGGAAGTGATACAAGGTATCGACTCCCTTTTATGGCAAAGGCCATGAGTCCAAAATGGATTCCATGTATACCAACTATGTTTGACACTAGTTGATGTACCGCAAGGCATTGTGCTCATACTGGTACAGTATAAGTCTTCAAGGAAGACATACATGGATGGCAACATACCAACGTACAAAGCTAGGCTTTTAGCGAAAAGGTATCGTTATCAACATTGTGTTGATTACGGTTCAACCTTTTACCTGTTGCCACGGTAAATCCATTTGGATAATGCTTGCTGAAATTGTACATTTATGAAATGTGTCAGTTAAAGATCAAAATCGCTTTCCTTAAACGGAAACCTTTTGGAGGATGTTTATAACATCCTGACGATTTTGTGTACCTAAACCAGCAAACTAGGTTTGCGGGTGTTCGATCCATGTCCATTTTGGATTGAAGCAAGCATAAGGTTCTTGGAGCTGACGTTTTGATGTAATCATAATGGTTTATGATTTAATTCAAAACGAAAATAATTCTTGTGTATATAAGGAGGTTAGTGGGAGCGCACTGACAATGAATGTCCTGTATAAAATAATGATATATATGTCATTTCTTGGAAATGATATTCCCATAAAACAATCGGTGAAAGCTTGGCTTTCGAGATAATTCTCCGTAGAATTCTTAGGAGTAACAACCTTTATTCTAGGAATAAAGATCTATGGGATAGATTTAAAGTTGTTAACACTCTCTGAGAAATTGTACATTTAAAATGTACGTGACCTGGTGTCTCATACGCTTTGAGCATATGGAGTCACAATCAGACCAATCCGAGTGATAGTCACTGGATTGAAGTTAGAACATCCGTTAGTATCTTAGAGAACTAAGGATGCTGTCTTATTCTGTGGAGATGGAGAACTTGAAGTGACTGGGATCGCTGTAGCAAGTTTCCAAACCGATAAAGACGACTATAAGTCGCAAACGGTACTATAAAGTTTGAATACCGAACAGTGAGCTGGAAATCTTCCAAGCAAGATACTGTTACCATATAAACAACAAATACGGATTATTGCTGCAGCTGAGGCAGCAATAGAAGCCATTTGGGTCGATAATAAATCTAATTAGATTAGATATAGTTCTGTTAGCGGCTGAGCTAGGCGTCAGCACAGGCTAAAGAATTAATGGTCTCATCAACGATCCAGATATATACTTCGATATTCATCTGATTCGTTCGGATCATACATCATGGCGATGTGATGATCGTATAAATCGCATCAGACGATAATCATGTAAATCCGCTGACGAAAACCTTTTCTCAGCAATTTGAGCCAACCGTACATAGTTCGGGTGTTAGGCACTCGAGTGACTGGCTATAGGCCAAGTGGGAGATTGTTGGACAATTATGACCCATAGCGTCACTATTTGTACAGATCATGGTGTTGTTGTACAAATTAACTATGTGACAAAGGAGATTGCTCTCTTATCATTTGTGATTAGATCACCTTAGATGTATAAATGATGAGAGGTCCCTATGATTTGTTCCTGGACGGAGAATGATATGAGACAGTATCAGTCCACGTAGGATAAATCATTAAATATCCCTAGTCAGAGTATTATCGAGATTGGACATCGATAAATACGTAAAAGACTAGTATTGCACTTGTGCGCTTGTGAGGGCACAACGGCATAGTTCTCATATATTTGGGTATTGGATACTCATGCAAGTGTAATAGGAGGTTGTGTTTCACCATGGTACGGGAAACAGCTTCGCTCTGGATAGACCCCCTCGGAATCCCATTGGCAGTATGACTGTGTGTCTATGGGAGTCCGACATCAGGGTAGGTGTATTTGGTCTTAACCTGAGACTTGCACCGCTAATACTTACGACAATCAATATACTTTGGTTGAGGTCGTCCAGGGCTTTAACGGTTCTGTGTACGCCAATACTGGGTATTGAGAATCGTAGAGTATTGGGTGTGATGTCAAGACGGAAGTATCACTCCAGTCATAGTGGAGATGATGTCACGTAGGATACGGTATTAGTGCTCTTAAGTGCTGCGCGGCCATGGGATATTATGACTAGGTCATGTATATCCGATTATAGAGACTAGTTACCAGACATCCGACATGTGTTTCGTACGTACGGGGCAGACACAACTCCAGCCCCAGGCCTAGCACGTGACCATCCGATACTAGATCGATATGCACTATACGATGTATACTACGCCTGATACAGATCCTTCATTCCTGTAAGGATATTTCCGGAGAATTGGGTAGGCATGGTGCTTTGCTAGAAGCCAACCTTGTCTTGTGAATCGGTAAAACGTAGTACTTGGTACTTACGTGTTCGGATAGTCCGACGACCGTATTTACTGCCAACATATCCGGGGATCTCATGGGTCGCTTCCCAATGATTCACCGATGATGTATGACTCGCACTTTAATTAATCTGGGATTATTTCGATGAGAGAGAAAATTAATCTGGGATTAATTACGGAGATATTTTATCTGGGATAAAATATCGTCTAAAGAGAGAGAACGCGATTAATTTGGAATTAATCGGTAAAATAAATTTAATAGTTAAATTTGATTTTTCTATTTAATTTATTCGAATGGGCTAAAATTAATATATCGGATATATTAATATGAATTGGATTTCATTACGAAATTAAAGTCGGACTTTAATGCGAACGAACGAATTAATTTAGAATTAATTCGTAAACGACGTTCGTAATATATTTGCGAGGCATCGATATTTAATTAAATTAGATTTAATTATTTAACGACGGAAGTTCGTTTAATCGGATTAAACGGAACCGAGCCGCGGCAAATGTTCGTAGAGATATTTGGATTTTGAATTCAAATATGTGGGGCCCATGTGTGGTAGGTGTACCTACCACCCAACTACCTTGTTTTGCTTTTGAAAAACCATTTACCCACAACTACCAAGTTTAGGGTAAAAGGTGAAATGGTTTTACCTAAAGTTAAAAAGCAAAATCTCTACAACAACACATCCCTCTCTCTAACTAATACACACTTTCTCATCACCCATCTATCTCTCAAAGTGGCGCCCAAGGCGCTGTGAAACTGTCAAAAACGTGACAGTCCAAGAGAGGAAGAAGCTTGATTTTGTGGCAAGATCCAAGTGCTAGTACATTTCTAAGAGGCATACGAAGGTGTTAGGGAAACCCACCCACGAGCCGGGAATCAAACGACGAAGATTGAAGCTCCAAATCTTAGATCCAAAACTGAAAATTGATGGCAGTGGACTGCACTGCAGTGGGCGTGGAAATGGAGCCCAAATCGTTTTGATTGTTGTCGTATCGTCTCAACCGATCGATGTGAGTATTCCGCTATCTCCTTTGATGTATTCACACATGTTTTTCATGCTTGTTATGATCTTGGGACCTAAATAGAAACCAACATGAGTCCCGGGGGCGAGGCCCACATCGGCACCAGTATCAGTTTTGGGATGAGTCCCAGGGTTGAGTCCCACATCAGCATCATCATCAGTTTTGGGGATGAGTCCCAGGGTCGAGGCCCACATCACCGACAGTTTTTGAACGTCACATCACATGATCTACTTCGACCTAGTGCAAGAAGTGAAGAACAAAAAGCTAAACAAAGACTGGGGACGACCAGTCTACCACCTCGCGAATCAGGGACGTAACGAGATATTGAGTCACGAAATCAAGGAAGACTGAGCAATCACCAAAGATAATTGACAGAGAGAAATTATAAGCAGGCCCAGGGGGCGACCAAAAACAGTTACAGACGAAGGACACCAAAGAGCAGAGGGAAGACCCTAACCCATCGGAATGGGAAACATAACCATGTATACTGCATACACGTCACATGCACGAAATTTTTGTCTGTTGTTGTTTACAGGTTTTGAAGAAAAGGAAAAGACAGTAAAGACAAACAGTTTCGGAATAAAGCCCACAATCAACCAATTCGGGAACAAAGCCCATATTCAGTACAGCCAGGGAACAAGCCCACTCACAATCAACAGATCAGGAATAAAACCCACTTTCAACACAGCTCGTGGATAAAGCCCATGGGAATAAAGCCCTATCTTGATACAGTTTGGGAATAAAGCCCAGGGGAATAAAGCTCTATCTTGATACAGCTCGGGAATAAAGCCCAGGGGAATAAAGCCCTATCTTAACACAGTTCCGGAATAAAGCCCAGGGGAATAAAGCTCTATCTCAACACAGTTCAGGAACAAAGCCCAGGGGAATAAAGCCCTATCTTTACACAGTTCGGGAACAAAGCCTAGAGGAATAGAGCCTACTTTCAACACAGTTCAGGAACAAAGCCTAGAGGAATAAAGCCCATTTTCAAAACAGCTCGGGAATAAAGCCCAGGGGAATAAAGCCCTCTATCAACGCAGTTCGGGAACAAAGCCCATATTCAATATAATTTGGGAACAAAGCCCAAATGTCAAAGCATCTCAGGATAACAAGTAAGTTAAACAACAGCTGGCGAGCCAGGTAAGTAAAAATGCATGCATAACTTTGATAAGATTGTCATTGTCACATAATGCACAAGTCCCATCAAAGTGGGGGCGACTGTAGGCACTGTATTTTGTATATAAGTCCCGATGATGAGTCTCGTACGGATGAACTACTCTTTAGGTTGCGAAAGTCGCGAGAAACGAATGTCGGAAGGGGAAATTCAGAATAAGTATGTCATCAGATTCAATTTACATGTTCACTACTTTCGTTCGTGTTGCGTTCATGAACATGTTTGAACGTCTAGCAAATTACGGGCGTTCGTGTAGCGTTCGAATCGGCGTTCGAACGGTGTCGGTACTTCTGGTTTTGTTGCTAGCCTCACGACCCAAGCCCATTTAGCCCACCAAAACCCACCCAAAAAATAATTAAAACATTTAAAAACATGTCACAAATTAAAATAATATCCTTCCTAAATTAAATAAATCACATCCCAATCTAAATAATTCACATACCTAAATAAACAAATAAAACCAAATCTCCTCCTTAACTTAAGAAGATTTTTCCTTGTGAAATACTAAACAAAATATTCCCCCCATAATTACTTGATCCATTCCTATTCAAACAAGAGAAACCCTAGCCTTTGCCTATAAAAAGAAGCCTAAACCAACCTTTCACACCCTAGGTCAATCTCACAAACACACAGCCCTAGCATATGCATACAAATCACAGAAAATTCTGCAAAGCATTAGCACCCTTGTCTCTCATAGCATCACATGTCCAACAACAACCAAGAAACTTCACGCAAAACAGTCCCAAATCACCCCAAAATAGTGAACAAATCACCCCAAAATAGTCCCTTAATACAGTGAAAACAATGACAAGAAAAATAGTGAGAACAATGAACAAAGAGAGGAAACAACGACTCAACACAGCGAGGCAACAAACGAGAGCAGTAGACCAGTGAACCGGAGGAGTTCATCAATCCTTCCGACGGCCGTATAACGCACTTTCGAGAGACGACCTAAGAGGTTAGGCCTGAGGGCACTTTTCCTATTTATTTTCATTCATCTTTTAATTATTTTATTTATTTTCTTCGCATGAGAGTCGTTTGTAGATGCATGTTGTGGCCTTTGAATGGATGGGAAAATGTATCGTCTCTTGTGGTATATAGGATGAAAACCCAGACGTAAATTTCGTAGCCGAATCCGAATGGACGGTAGTGCGGTCTGTACTTGGGAAACAACTTCACGTACCACTTGAGCAAACAACACATGTTTCACTTTGCTTTTGTATCTTATTCGTTTGTTATTCGTATATTATCATTCCGCCATTTACTTTACGTACATTGTGTGTTTATGTGTTGAAGATATAGTGCGCATGGGAAAATCAAGTTGGATTAAAGGTCCTCCATTTTGAGGGATGAAAAGCCTAAGGGCTACCTTTGCCACGACGTTTTGCCGCGCCGGACGAAGTATGTATGGTTGAATGTGAGATATGCTCAACCGAGCATACAAGTTCCTATATTGTTGTCTTTATCTTTTATGCATTATGATGTAATGCGCATGGGCTAGCTAGGGTGGATTAAAGATCCTCTATTAGAGGGAAATGCCTGAAGGCTACCTTTACCACGATGTTTTGCCGCGCCTTTTATTATGTCATTTACCCTTTGCATATCATTACTTTATTTATGCATGCATTGCATTCTTGTGTGCATGGGCTAACTAGGGTGGATTAAAGGTCCTCAATTCGAGGGAAATGCCTAAAAGGCTACCTTTTCCACGATGTTTTGCCGTGCCGGACAAGGTGCACCCGATTGAATGTGAAATGTGTTCCATCGGGCACACAAGGTCCTACATTGTGTATTTGTTTATCCATATATTTGTTTGTGTCATTTCGGATGCCATTTTTGGCAATCTCATCGAACGCATTTCCACACGCTACACGAACGTAAGCATTCTGTCTCATCTCGTTCGATTGTGTTTACAAACGCTACATGAACGTATGCATTCTATCTCATTTCTGTTCGAACGCATGTCAGAACGCTACTCGAACGCTTGTATTTTGTTTACCATTCGAACGTATTTACGAACGCTACTCGAACGCGCATGCATTTTATTGTATCATGCATCAGGTCTCATCTCGTTAGAACGCTTTATCAAACACTATACGAACGTGGATATTTTGTTTATCGTTCGAATGTTTTATCAAACGCTACTCGAACGCTTGCATTCTGTTTATCGTTCGAACGCGTTATCAAACGCTACTCGAACGCTTTCAATCTGTTTACCGTTCGAACGCGTTTACGAACGCTACATGAACGCGCACACACTGGACAGATTCCGTTATCATGTATCATGCATGTTTGTTCCCCTATTCATTCCCTTCCCCATCATATGTTTAGTTAACTCCCTTCAATATTTATGCACTTAATTGCCTATCTTTAATATGCATGCTTATACAATGATTGTTTATTTGCGTCTCTCTGTTTATCAATATAATGTGTATATGAAATTATATGCTTGCCGTTATTCCAATTTATGCATGAACTTAGAAGTAGATTATCCTTGGAAATATATATGTTGCTTAGGCTTGGCTAGATTATTATACAAATCATATCATTACAAGTGGCATAAGTAAGGGACCATTCCGAACCCAAAAGTTTGAGGTATTCCTTTGCGAGGGGTGAGTGCGGCCTTAAATCATTTTCCTGGTTCACACCGGGTGGTGACTCCATGTTATTTCTCCGGTTTAGTTCCCCCGTGGGCTATTCCGTACTCCCAACCGGGCCGTGAGCCCGGAACAACGTTGTCCACTTCTGTGTCATACAGTGACCAATAGAGTAGTAGTGGGAAAATGCATTGACAAAACCCTTATGAGTTATGCAAAGGTAGAAAAATAACCATTTCATTTTTCAAAATATTTGGTTGCAAATGTTTTATTTTTAACACAAAGGATAACCTATGAAAGTTTTATTTTAAATCCGACATTAGAATTTTCTAGGATACTGACCAGCGTAAACACACGCGTATAACGCAAGCGCACGTATCGTTCAAGTAGTATAAAAATATCTATCCCACAAGGACTTAATTCCTACTATTGTTATTAATTATTGAATCTATTTATTTACAGATATCTAATTGAGGGATAAGAGAATGATTGCTTGATTGATTTGGTTGATTGTAGTTTTGCAAAATAAATAAATAAATAAAAAGACAAAATAAAATACTAAGGAAAATAACAAAAGACACAAAGATCTAGGGTTGTGAATCATTCTAATATCTTTTAAAAGATGAAGTGATTATTTTATGTTTGTGTAATAAATCAGTTTACTAACCTGGAACACTAAATTATGCAAAAGCCTCTGTCGATGGTAAGACGCAAATACCCAGTTTAACCCAATTGAACCATATGTTTATGTCAACCAAATTATCTGGATTCATTAAGTTTAAGTTCCAATTATTGCTACCCCCGCCCGACAGGTATATGTCTATCCTGTAAGGAAATCTATTAAAGGGTTATCTATCCTCAAAGAAGATCGTGGGCTATTAAGTCTAAGGCTGAAAACCTAAAATCCCTATGTCTAGTTCATTTTAGATTTACCTGATTAATCTTATTGGTGATCAGACAACAAGAAGCATTAAGCTTAAGACTTAATAAGTAAACTTTTAAATCACCCAAACTATAAAAATAACCCCTTATAAACCGGTGATATTAGAATTCATCACAACCCCAGATAACTAACACATAACTAGGGCTAATAAGAACTTAAAAGTAAAAGACATAAAGTAAAAGCTGAAAAGTAAAATAAAATAAAATAAAATGCTAAGGTAAAAGGAATTACTTTTACTATTTACTATTTTAGATATCTCCCATAAAATAATATATAAACTTGTGATAATATTACCAACCGACCAATCTGGCGGTATCCTTTATTAGTCAGGTTTAAACCAGATTAAAATGAATTACCAACCGACCAATCTGGCGGTATCCTTTTTAAGTCAATATTTTAAATAATGAATATATTATTTTTAAGGGAGATTAATCTAAATAGTAACAGTAAAAGAATACCTTTCACCCTAGCTGGGGAAGTTACATTCTCATGGTGAATAGTAAAAACTGTAAAAAGTAAAAAGTAAAAATTAAATTACTATTATTACAAAAAGTAATTAAAATTATTTACAAAACTAAAAAAAATTAAAAAAAAACTAAAAACTAAAAACTAAAAGAATCTAGAGAGAGAAACTCTCTCTTTATATAGAATAGAAGAGGGAGAGTGGTACAACAAATTCTGAAATTTGAAGCTGAATTTATAGGCGCGGGTAGGCTTCGGGCGTCGCGACGCCAAGGGCTTTGGCGTCGCGACTCCGGAACAGTGACACGTGTCACGCGTTGATTTGTCGGTTTCAGATTCTTATCCGATGACGTGGCACTGTTCATGATAACTCAATAATTATGATGATGTCATTGATGACGTCATGATGATGTGGCGGTGACGTCATGATGATGTGGCAGTGGTGATTGTCGGCAATTTGAGATGATGACATGTGGCAAGCGCACGTTAGTAGATCTCTGTGATGGTGACACGTGGCACGACGTATTTTAGCAAAACAATTTCTCAGATTTTGACACGTGTTCAGGCGCACGTTAGCAAAGAGTCGGCGCACGTTAGGCGTCGCGACGCCAAGGGTGAGGGCGTCGCGACGCGCTCAAAATTACGATTTTGCCCTTTTTGCCAATTTTCACTGTTTTGCTCCAAATTACTTCCAATGCTTTCCCAACTTTATTTATCTGCAAAATAACACAAAACACATCAAAATATTCACAAAACTCAAGAAACTATACAAAATATTAGGTTAAATGAGTGGGAAATAGTGATATAAATACCACTAATCAGATACTCATCATTTAGCAAAGCATATAAAATGTACAATAAAAGAACTATGATAGTTGAAGAGATATCTATGCATGTGAATTTTGATGAATCTAACAACTCTTTATCTAGAAAAAAATCCTTGATAGGAAAGATGATGATGATAATGATCTCTTGGGAAAACAAATGAATGATCTACACTTAGATGATCCCAATCACCACTTACAAGTTGAGGATCATGCACAACATGAAGGTAGTGATGAGCCTCCTCAATAAGATCAATATGATAATTCTCCATCTCTTCCTAAGGAAATTAAATATGCTAGAGTTATGAAGTCTCATCCTAGAGATTTGATTATTGAAGGTCAATCCAAGAAAATTTTCACTAGGCACATATTTAGAAATTTTTTTAATCACATAGGATTCATATAGCCTAAAAGTTTCTTTGAAGCAAAAAAAGATGATAATTAGATCATGGCCATGCAAGAGGAACTAAATCAACTTGAGAGAAATAAAGTGTGGTATCTAATTTCTAGACCTACTCATCAAAGTATTATTGGAGTAAAATGAATTTTTAGAAACAAACTTGATGAGTCAAGCTTGGTTATTTGAAATAAAGCGAGATTAGTGGCTCAAGGCTGCAACCAAGAAAAATGAATATATTATGATGAAACCTTTGCCATCGTAACTAGACTTGAAGCCATACGTATCCTTTTGGCTTTTGCATGTCACAAAAATTTTACTCTTTATCAAATGAATGTAAAAAGTGCATTTTTAAATGGATACATTATGGAGGAAGTTTATGTTGAACAACCTCCCGGTTTTGATAACATCGATTTACCTAATCACGTGTATAAATTACTAAAATCACTCTATGGACTCAAGCAAGCACCGAGAGCATGATATGATAGGCTTAGCTATTTTCTTTTAGAAAATGGCTTTGCCATGGGTAAGGTTGACACTATACTTTTCATTAAGCATAAGCATGATGATATCATAGTAGTACAAATCTATATTGATGATATTATTTTTGGTGCTACTAACCTCTCATTATGTGAGGAATTTTAAAAATGTATGAGTAGTTAGTTCAAGAAGAGCATGATGGGAGAACTCAAGTTCTTCATAGGAATGCAAATTGTTCAAAGAAAGGATGAAGTGCTCATCAATAAAGTTAAATATGTCAAAGAACTACTAAAGAAATTCGATATGAAATCAAGCAATCACCATTCAACTCCCATGAGTTCCACATTAATGCTTGATAAAAATGAGGAAGGTAAATTGATAGACATTAAATGGTATGGAGGTATGATTGGATCCCTAATTTACTTAACCACTAGTAGACCCGATATCATATTTATTGTTTGTATGTGTGCTAGATTCCAATCTAGTCCTTATGGAACTCATTTTTGTATCGTAAAATGAATTTTTAGATATTTTTTGGGAATCATTAATTTGGGTCTTTGGTTTCCAAAAGGTATAGCTTTCGAATTGGTTAGCTATACCGATGCCGATTTTGGGGGGTGTAGATCGGATTGAAAGAGTACACGTGGTACTTGTTACATTATTTAGCAAGAAATAAAATAACGTTGCCCTTTCCACTATTGAAGCTGAATATATTGTGACAGGTAGTTATTGTGCTCAAATGCTTTGGATGCAAGTGCAACACACACTTAAAGACCGGAATCGATAAGGCTCTATATCGGTCTCTATATTGGTCTCCATACCGGTCAATAATCCAATAGGTTTCGTGCATTAAATGCTCAACGGTAACTATTTAGTATCCGTTTGTATAAAAACGGCATACCAGCCTATGAAGTCCGGCATACCTATTGGAAACTACTTCATTTTGAGTCACTCCTAATATTTTATGGAACATTTTCTTGTATTCTTTTTCTAAACAACTTTTTACAAGAAAACAAAGAGAACATTACATCTTTTCATTCTTTATCTCTCGAAATCAAAAGCTCATAAATTTATATCTTTTCATTCATTTAGTGAGCTTAGTTTCAATTAGGTAATACACTCACACTCAAATCTTTGTAATTTTTTGTGAGTTTTCAAATATTATGTAAACACATTTTTCTTGTTCAAAATACTTGTGTGAAAGTCCTTTGTATTGAGTAGTGAGAACTCTCAATGGTGAAATTATCTCTATATATACTGCTATTTACTATTGCTGCGTAAGTTTTTGCACTTTTTATCTTTCGATTTCACGCAGAATATCTGGCCAGACTTACACTAAGTCCAGCCATTTCTATTGCCTTTACTAACAATGATTGTGTAATTGTTTACTTTAATCTTTCTTGTATGATATTATATTTTAAAGACATGTCTATGTCTCTTTTCGAATCTAAGTATTATACTGGCATCAATAAAGGACCCGTTTTGAACCCAAACGAGTTTACGGTCGGCCCTTGCGAGAGGTGTAGTGCGGCCTTAAATCATTCATAATGTTTTATACTGGGTGGCAAATACTTTATTCTTCGGTTAGTCTCCTGTGGGCTATCCGAACTCTCTATAAGCTGCGAGCCCAATAATGTCATAGTCGCTGATGTTATAGGCTTACTAGTAAACCCCAATTCGCTCTTACTGATATACATGCCACATAAGATTTTTAGATCTTAGTCATCCTTGGAGAAAAAATAAATTATTTAACGGTTGTCCAAAACCTATAAGCATGCTTAACGGTTTATCTAGATTTGACATACTTTTCCAACATCAGAGTCTCGCAAATACCAAGCCCGAGAAGCATCCTAATAATAAAGACATTAATCGCAGACGTCGACCTGAAGAGTTGAATTAGACTGGAAGGAGCATTTTCTTCGAGCTAGAGTACTGGGGGAGTCTGAGTCTGCGACATAATTTAGATATGATGCACACTGAGGAAAACATATGCAAAAATTTAGTTCGCACATTGTTGAACATTCCGGGGAAAATAAAAGACACTGAAAATACACGTTTGGACCTACAAAATATGAAAATTCACAAATATCTACACTTGTGATCCACTCCTAAAGGCTATGTCAAACAATCTGCTTGTTACGTCCTAACTTCGGCTGAAAAGAAATCATTATGGGAGTGGTTGAAAATTTTCAGATGGGTATGCATCAAATATAGCAAGATGTGTTAGAGATGACATAATAACTAGGTTAAAAATTCATGATTGTCACGTGCTTCTGGAAATTTTTCTTCCCGTAGGCATTCATTTAATCCTTCCACCACAAGTATTTGACACAATTATGGACTTGTGTGGTTTCTTCAAACAATTATGTCATAGGCCTTTAACCATGTCAGAGATTGATGAACTTGAGCAAGCAATCGTCCTCATTGTTTGTCAGATAGAACAAATATTTCCACATATATTTTGTTATGTAATGGTTCACCTGATAATGCATTTACTCACAGAAGCATAAAAAGGGGTTCATGTTCACTTCAGATGGATGTACCCCGTAGAAAGATAAGCTTTTGTATATAAATATTAATTCTTGTCACACACACATACATTATATTAGTTTTGTGGCTAGATATCTTAGGGCATTGGGAGCTATAAGCAATATGAATGAAATAAAACGCGACCAAAAAAGTCAATTGTTGAGGCCTATTTAGAAAACTAGACCCTAATATTTTGTTTGATGTACTTGAAGAATATTGAAATAACATTCAATCGTTAGACTGGAAACTACGACGGGGTAGAATATGAATCACATTATGTCTTTATTTTCCATCAAAACTGCAGACCCCTCGGGAAGATGACTATTAAAATACTTAGAATGGAGGAACAACGAATTCAATTCCATCACCATCTAAAGTCGATCGATGTTCAACGTGCTTGGTACAAAGATAATTGATAAGTGCATGAAAATGTACTTTGAACATCGCTATTTCGGCTTGATTATCATGTATTTTGATCTTAATTATAGTTTATTTTATGTCTTATTATTAGGAAGCAATGGAACATGAATCTTGGAGCAATTTCACATGTTTCGGGACCTTACGGACGCATCGAAAGCACGCGAGAAGAGTTAAAACATAGAATTGACGAAACTAGAAAAAACAACTGGTGTCGCGACACCCATCTTCTAGCGTCCCGACGCCGCCTCAGCAAGTCACCATATTATTTTCCCGAGAGTTTGTCACCGCGGCGCCCCAGAAAAGTCCTAGAAGCTTAATTCAATCGTGTTTTATGCATATCAGGACTTCCATATATAAACCTAAGCTCGTCCAAACTCTAAAAGAGGAGAATAAATACACAACAAAGAGTTGAAATCACTTATTTGAGAGAGAAGAACGATAAAGCTTTTTGCCAGACAGGATGATTCTCCGATCTCTTCAGGCTGTGTCTCTTTATTTTATGGAGAACTAATCTCCTACGCAAAGCTAATGATGAACTTTTGTAATTAAGTTCTTATATTCATGTTTTTGATTCCTGAGTACTCTTCAACGTTTAATATAATTGACGATATGTTATTCTTTATTATCTTTTGATTATGAACCCATAGATTGTGTTTTACCAATTTGCATATACGAATAGTCATGCTTCTTCTATGTGTGATTAGGGAACTCAGTTGGGACTGGTAATGTTGTTTTATAAGTTGATCTTTTGATGCAGTATTGCCTGTGGATATATTGTCGACGTTAGATAGGTCATAATGATAACATAGTGTGTTGTTAACATAGAGAAAATAATTCATCGATTACCTTAGAATTTAATATGTTTTTGATTGAAATATCTTCTGATTGTTGGTTTGGGATGTGAAACCTTCAATTGAGTAATAAAAGGAATCAACTATTGAATATAGGGATTTGATACAAGAGGGATTCCCGACGCTTTCCTGCTTCTCTCTACTGATAACTTTTAAGTGTTTTTCGTAATCTTTAATCTAAATTTCCAATTAAAACATTTCTTTAATTCAGTTACTACTAACGTTTTCATTAAGTGAATTAGTTCCTTGTAACCATCTCTTTGAGGAATCGACACCCCAATAATACTGCGATAACCGCAAGTACTTTTTGGGCGTAATCAAATTTTGGCGCAGTTACCGGAGAGACGATTTACAATCAACAGGAGCAGGTTTACTTAGTCAACAACAAAGCAGTAACTTCATTCCATCTTTATTTTTTTTAATTATTTTTATTTTTATTTTATTTATTTTAATTCTGTTTTAGTTTTAGTTTTGGTTTTTAGTTTATTTTAGTTTATTTCTCGTTTTATTTGTGTTTAAGTGCATGCCTAGACTTAGGGATCAGTTTGGTAGGTTTGTTAGAATTGAAGAGGAAGATTCAGATTCAGAAACTCCATTTGAAAACCTTTTTGCCACACCACCTAGATCTAGCACACACAACATGAGTGAGTACGAGAGACCACCTATTAGGACTCTTGAGGAGTACCTCCATCCCACTCGCACAGCTACATCATCATGTATAATGTTTCCTCCTAATGCGCCACATATAGACTTTAAACCTAGAATGATACAGTATCTCCCAACCTTTCATGGTTTGGAGAATTAGAACTCTTATGTGCATATTAGGGAATTTGAAGAGGTTGTAGCAACCTTGCATGACCGATTCGAGACTACAAACACAATTAGACTTAAGTTCTTCCCTTTTACCCTTAAGGATAGAGCTAAAAGCTGGTTGTACTCTTTAAGACCTCGTTCGATAGGATCATGGGGTGAGATGACACGTAAATTCTTTAATAAACACTTCCCACACCATAAGACTAATGCCCTTAAAAGACAGATCTCTACCTTCTCTCAGAAAGACAGTGAAACCCTTTATTAAACTTGGGAGAGGTTTAAAGAGATGTTAGTTAGTTATCCTCATCATGGGTATGAGAGTTGGCGTTTAGTGAGTTACTTTTATGACTGTTTAACCCATAGGGAGCGTCAATTCATTGAGATAATGTGCAATGGTGAATTTATCCGAAATGACCCTGATGTGGCATTAGAGTACTTAAATGACCTAGACGAAAAATCTCACACTTGGACTGGACCTAATTCTTTGGATAGCACTGATATGACACGTTCCACTCCATCTAGCAGAGACATACACCACTTTAGGGAAAATGATAGTCTTAGAACACAGGTTGAGCTATTAACGAGAGAGATATGAGCCTTAAAAGTCAAAGATAGCAAGACTATGCATGCGGTAGCCCAGTTAGAACCTCAAGAGGTATGTTTTGTGTGTAAGGGGATTGACCATCTGGCCCAAGAGTGTCCTTTATATGGTGAGATAAGGAAAATATATGAGGAACCATGCAATACCCTAGGGATGTACAAGAAACCTTATACACCGTACTTAGATACTTAAAATCCTGGTTGGTGGAACCACCCAAATTTTAGCTGGAAACATGAGTCTCATCAGCCCAGTCAGACATCACAACCTAAAGGTTATAGTGCCCCCCAGTATCACACACCTGCCATTCCTAGAAATTCTTTAGAGGACATTGTGCACGTATTTATAGAGGACAAAGTAAAACTAATCAAAGGTTTGAGTCACTGATAGCTCAGATGGTTGAAGATAATAAGGAGATAAAGAGTCAAGTCTCTAAGTTGACTAATGTCTTGAGTGTGCAAGAACAAGAAAAGTTTCCATCTCAGGCTCAACCAAATCCTCAAGGATAACACATTGTACAGACTGATCATGAAGCATCCAATGTAAAAGGTGTTAATGCCATAATCACTAGGAATGGTAAGGAAGTAGGATTGTAGGACACCTCCAACATTATAGGTGACCCCAAATACGTTAGTACAAATACTCCCCAGGAAGAACAAGTGCCACACATCCCAGTTAGAGTACATTTCCCTCAAGCTCTTAGGCCTACTACAAGAGCTACAGACCATAATGGTGAGATCCTAGAATATTTAAAGCAAGTAAAGATTAACCTGCCTTTGTTACATGTGATCAAACAGGTTCCCACATATGCGAAGGTTTTAAAGGATCTATGCACCATGAAGAGAAAACATCATGTGAAGAAGACTGCATTCCTGACAGAGCAAGCAAGTATAGTGATTGACCAGAGGGATCCACTAAAATAAAAAGATCTGGGATGCCCCACTATTACTTGCCACATTGGCACATATGAATTTGGTCAAGCTTTATTAAATTTAGGTGCTAGTGTTAATCTCATGCCATATTCTATTTATATGTAGTTAGGACTTGGAGAGATTAAACCTACATCAGTGATTTTACAGTTAGCTGACCCTTCTATCAGAACACCGCGGGGAGTAGTTGAAGATGTTTTACTACAAATTGATAAATTCTATTACCCTGTTGATTTCCTAATTTTAGACACTCAATCTGTGGTTAACACTAAGTAAAAAATGCCTCTCATCTTAGGTAGACCTTTTCTTGCTACAGCTAATGCCCTTATTAATTGCAGGAACGATCTCATGAAGTTTTCATTTGGAAATATAACACTAGAAATGAATATCTTTCATGTTGAGAAACAACCACAAGATGATGATGGGTGCCATTCTAGATATCTGATAGACACAGTCTAACTGGAAACAGCCTCTACACAACATGAATCCAGCCCTCCCGAATTGGAGCTGATCCCAAAGAACCGTAAAAAGAGAAAAATGAGAGTCAGTGCCCGCTTGAAGATGATCCCTGGAAAGTTAAAAATGAGGTTAAGCCAATTTTTCCATATGTGCAGCCTCAAATTTCAACCATCAATAGACCCTAGGGGATCCATGGATGCACTGTCACAGTCAGACAAAAATTCATTTTCATGTCTTAATCACCAGTGGATAACGAAGAAGAAAGAACATGGGAATACCCGGTCCGCTACATGGAAGCCACCATGACCATTTGGGTGATTGTGTCTGCCTGAAGAAGTTAAACTTAGTGCTAGCGGGGAGGCAACCCTTGCATCTGTATTTATTTTATTTTTATTTTTATTTTCTCATTTTCTTTACTTTAGTTTTATTTTATTGTGTGCTAGTCGCATGTTTATTATTTGCATGAGTATTCACGCAGGTTTTAGCGCAACCCACACAGCTTACACAACCAAAGTCTCACCAGTAAGAGCCTGATCAACTCCATGCGCAGTAGTATTGTTCAGTACTAATGTTTCTTTATATTTATCTTATATTGAGGACAATGCAAGTTTTAGGTGTGAGGGTGTACGCATGTAGTGATAATATCTGTTATAAACAAATTATTAGTTTTTAATCCTTAATAGTAAAACATATGTCTAAGGATGAATATTGTTTGTTTTAGGATGAAATCTTAGAATGTAGGAAACGATTTCCCTCGCGCAGCGAAAGCGATTAGGCTCACGGATCGAACTTGCAAAATTTTTCTGCTCTTCCCTTTGCTTGGCCAAACCACACCAGTGGATTCACTGATGTTTTGGACAAAATCTCAGATCCGGAATAGCCATGAAACAGTCCCCGAACAGCCCTTGAACTGCAGTGAAATAACAGACTGTTTTGGACACGTTATGGGCGCGAACTGCACCCAGTTTCAGGTCTGATTTGCGCCACTCACTGCTCAATTTCAGATCTGATTTTTCTCCAAAAATCAATCCTAACACAGCCCTAAAATTATCCTAAAGTGTTTCCCAAAATCCCGAATGAAAACCAAACAAAACGGAGCTCCCTGAGAACTTGTATCTGCGCAAATTGCAGGGATTCTAGGGGCTGGTTGCCGTGACTTGTGTTAAGTATTTGGGGATGTTTTTTCAACGTCGCGAGGTCTTCCGAACTTTATCTCGACACTAACGGAGGGTAGTGTGGGCTACACTCACAAATTAATCTCTAAACGGTTTAGAGAATAATCACACACCAAAAGAATTCTCAACTCTTGAGAGCTTGGAGAAGGAGATGGAGGCAAGGTTTTTTTTTTCTTGGATCAGAAAAATTAAATCATAATTTTTGTTTTATACTTATGGTTAATTCGTTTCATTAAACAAATCAACCACTAGTCTCCCATTGCTCTTGAAATTTGGCCAAGGGGGGATTAGGAATCCTTGTTTTTTTTGCTTCCAAAATAACAAATCCTACTCCCTTTAGGACTCCAAATTTTCGGCCAAGGGGGATTTAATTTGGATTTGATTTTGTTTCCAAAACAAACTAATCTTATCCCTAATATGACTCCAAAAATTCGGCCAAGGTAGAGGACAATTAGATTTGATTTTGTTTCCAAAACAAACAAATCATATTCCTTATCCAATAAGGAATCCTACCTTGTAATAATCCTTAGCCTTATTAAATTCTATCATATATAATTTAATGTTCTAATTTAATAATTATCATATATAATTATTAATACTTTATATTAACTTTTAATATAAAGTCTCATGTGTGATATAATTATTATTAATCATATTAATAATATTTATTCCTTTTGTGAGTATATAATAGGACCATCCAATGATATTAGCTCCGCTATAGTAAATCGAGCTAGCACGGGGACCAAGTGGACCTACGGTTCTGAGCTCCAGTAATATCGAAATATTAATTAAGCTCTTAATTAAATATTACGAATTATGAACTCCGGGTTATTCCACTAAAAGCCCGAAGTTGCATCTCATCGCTGTAGATGAAATATAAGGCCGAACAAAGTCGGTGTCCACCGATAAGTCATTGCATACGAATTGATCCTTCACGAATATCTCGTAATTGGAGCCGGGTCATAATGTCCGTTATACCCCTCTAATTATTTTATCTTAAGTACCATTGATTCTCTAACGAACGATTCATTCATAACTGTTATGAATATTAATCTTTCTATTCGTAATAGAAAGACTTGAGCGCTCTAATCGTTCAAGTACCGAATCAACCCTTAAGAGTGATATTCATCTACTTCTTACAAGAAGGAGTGAATTCCATGTCTATGTAAAATGTTCCCAGCTACATAACAGACTATGCCCCCAAAGTACGTGGTTATTGGTTGGGATTGCTACACCAACCTCACCTTTGTAAATCAAAGGACACAACCCGTTATGCAGGAGTTCGTAGTATACTCAGGATTAAGATCAATCCATATATGACCATCAAGTAGATCGAAATGACTTTCTTTGTTTAACGGAGATTATAAGAATGTCATTTCTATCTAGGCCCAGTCCTATATGATCACATCATATAAGGTGCCTCCATTCTCATGTCTCTACATGGACGATCCGGATTAAGATCGTCATCCAAATATAGAATGGACCGCAGCTATAGATAAACAAACCAAACAAAGTACCCGGTTTTTTGCTCTCTTTGGACTATTTAAGATTACTAACTTCAGTCTTAAATCCTCTGGTGCATGACGTTCATACACCAAGTCTGAAGGTACATAAGTAATCTACAGTATTTATGAAGATATACAATATGCGATATTGAACAAACAATTAGATAAATGAATAATGCATCCTTTTATTTCTAAACACATGAAGCCGTTTACATCACATGTAGCTCTAGGGCATACATCCCAACAATCTCCCACTTGCACTAAGCAAATGGGACATGTCTCACAAACCTAGACCATCTATGTGACCATCAAACACTTTAGTCGGTATGGTCTTTGTAAACGGATCAGCAAGGTTTTCTGCGGATGCAATCTTTTTGACGGTAACGTCGCCTCTCTGCACTATCTCCATGATGAGATGATATTTTCTCTCTATATGTTTTCCCCTCTTATGGCTTCTTGGTTCTTTGGAGTTTGCCACTGCTCCATTGTTATCGAAATAGAGGGTGAGTGGTTTATCCATATCTGGAACAACTTCCAGATCTCCCAAGAATTTACGGAGCCAGAATGCTTCTTTAGCTGCTTCACAAGCCGCTACATATTCAGCCTCCATGGTGGAGTCGGCAATGCAAGATTGCTTTATACTCCGCCGAACAATAGCCCCACCACCTAGGGTGAACACTGATCCAGATGTTGATTTCCTGGAATCGACATATGTCTGAAAATCAGAATCTGTATATCCTCTTAGGATCATATCCTCTCCAGAATATACTAGCATATAATCTCTCGTTCTCTTTAGATATTTGAGAATGTGTTTCACAGCCACCCAGTGATCCAATCCCGGATTTGACTGAAACCTACTGACTACTCCCACTGTAAAACAGATGTCCGGTCTCGTGCATAACATGGCATACATGAGACTACCAACTGCTGAGGCGTATGGGATATGTCTCATTTCCTCAATGACTTGAGGTGTCTTAGGAGACTGTTCCTTCGACAAATGAATTCCAAGCCGATAAGGCAGATTGCCTTTCTTGGAATTCTGCATCCCGAATCGCACAAGAGTCTTGTCGATGTAGGATGCCTGAGACATAGCTAATAGTCGTTTCTTGCGATCTCGAAGTATCTGGATCCCAAGAACATAACTTGCATTTCCCAAATCTTTCATTTGGAATTGCTCAGCTAGCCAGGTTGTTACGTCTGATAATATTCTTACATCATTCCCAATAAGTAAGATGTCATCAACGTATAAGACAAGAAAAACCACCTTCCCGTCAATGACGCGCTTTTATACACAAGGCTTATCAACATTTTGCTCAAAATTATAAGACTTGATTGTTGTATCAAATCTTATATTCCAAGATCGAGATGCATGCTTGAGTCCATAAATGGACCTTTGCAGCTTGCAAACTTTTTGCTCTTGACCTTGGGCGGTGAACCCTTCTGGTTGTATCATATAGATACTTTCATCAAGATTGTCATTCAAGAATGCAGTCTTGACGTCCATTTGCCAGATTTCATAGTCATAATATGCGGCTATGGATAGAAGAGTGCGGATGGATTTTAGCATAGCTACTGGCGAGAAAGTTTCCTCATAGTAAACTCCCTCTTTCTGGGTATAACCCTTGGCCACTAGTCTAGCTTTGAAGGTCTGTACCTTCCCATCTGATCCCCTATTGCTCTTGTAGATCTACTTGCAACCTATGGGCTTCACTCCATCAGGTTGGTCTACAAGTTCCCAGACTGAGTTGGAGTACATCGACTCCATCTCCAGGTTCATGGCTTTGAGCCATTCTTCTTTGTCAGGATCATCCATTGCATTGTTGTAGGTCAATGGATCATCTACACCATCGCTGGAGGCGATAACTTGTGCCTCTCCAACCCCTAAGTAGCGATCAGGTTGTCGTACAACCCTCCCACTACGTCTGGGTGGTAGATCATTCTGACTTGGAAGTATCTGACTATCAGATGTCGAAGGTGCTATGTATTTGTTAACTTTTGTTGACGATGACGTGCTGGTTGAACCAGTAAGTAACTCATTGAGTAACATTTTACTATGAGGTTTGAACTCCCTCATGTAGTCCTCCTCTAGAAATGTAGCATTTTTCGATACAAATACTTTGTTATCATCGGGACTGTAGAAGAATCCTCCCCTAGTTTCCTTCGGGTAGCCTACAAATAGGCACACCTGAGAACGTGGTTCCAACTTTGTAGTCTTATTCTTCAGCACATGTGCTGGACACCCCTTGTAGGCATTGCATTTTTGCATGTGAAACCCGATGATGAGTCTCAGTTGGAGGCACTACCTTTTTAGCTAAGGATATTGCGGGAAACGGAGGTCGGAAGGGGAAATTCAAAATAAGTACGTCATCAAGTTCATCTCATAAGTTCACTGTCTTCGTTAGTGCTGCGTTCGTTACTTTGTTCGAACGTCAGGCAAATTGCGGACGTTCGTGTAGCGTTCGAATTGGTGTTCGAACGGCGTCAGTGTTTCTGGTTTTGCTGCTAGCCTCGCACCCCAGCCCAATTAGCTCCCCAAAGCCCATAAAACACATCCCAATTTAATTAAATTAAACATTAAATATTAAATAAAATATTTAAACCATTTACCAATTAAATAAAACACAAAATATAATCATACCTAATGAGATAAATCAAATATATTAACTTCCTAACTAAACAAATCACATACTAAATTAAAAAGATGTCATGCCTAATTAAAATCAATCATAACCAATTAAATATTTTGACGCCAACCCTGCAATGTTTGTTGGGTCAGTTCAGAAAGAAGATTTGCAGATATCTTTTTCTGAGGATGAACTCCCGCCGGAAGGGAGAAATCATAATAGGCCTCTATTTATCAGGGCCGAAGTGAGGGGCAAGAGAACTTCATGTGTGATGGTGGATGACGGTTCGTCCATCAATGTGTGCCCATTGAAAATTCTGGCAAGATTGGGTATGAAAGCAACAGACTTGGACCCCTCCAGTATGACTATTAAGGCTTATGATGACAGTAAAAGGGGAGTTGAGGGTACCTTTGTGGCTATGGTCAAGGTAGGCCCTATTGAAGATGAAGTTGAGTTTACAGTGCTGGACATCCCAACCACTTTTGCCTTATTGTTGGGAAGGCCTTGGTTTCACAAACTTGGGGGCGTGCCTTCCACTTTGCATCAGATGATCAAGTTCCTGTATGAGGGAGAAGTTGTTACTATCCGGGCTGAGGTAGATAATGCCGTGGCTGCCTTGGAGATACAACCTTTCACAAGGTTTCAGGTGTCAGCTACTTTTGAGGAGTGGGTGGATCCTAGGGTGGCTAGGATCATGAAAAAAATGAAGTTTGAGCCGAGTGAAGGTTCAAAATTACCAGATTTCAGAGGACAGACTACTCGGAAGGGTTTAGGGTACAAGTCTGATGAAGAAAAGCCGAAGGTCAAGAAAAAGGGCCTGAAACTGATGGAATGTTTTGTGAAAGCTTCAGGATATCAAGGGGAGCCTGAACCTGTGGAATTTAATGGGATTGTGGTACCTGGATTTGAGATCTTCCAGGATTTGTTGGGTGAGAAACCGCTGATTAAAGAAGCTGTGGAAGCAGAGAATTGGGAAGAAGAGTTGATGAAGTTGGAGAGCCTGACTCTGGGAGAGGATGAAAAGCCTGAGGAAGACCTGATTGCAGGGGAAGAAGTGTCTATAGATGATGAAGACATTTACCTTCCTGATTTGTTTGAATGTACTTCCGCATTATCCAATAATAAAGACATTTCTTTTGCTTACTTGCCTGAGTCATTTCCATTTACTCTGCATGAATCAAGCATATTTGATATCAGTTCGGCCAGAACTACTGCATTTAACTTGGGTACACTTGAGAACCCCAAGGAAATTCTGGTTGCAAGTGAAGTTACCTCTGAAGAGAGGGAGAAACTAGAAGAAGTGTTGGTCAGATACGCCAAAGTATTTGCTTGGTCCTATGAGGACATGCCTGGAGTAGACAGAAACATTGCCCATCACACAATACCAACTTATTCGAATATGAGGCCAGTAAAATAGAAACTCCGACGGATGAGACCAGAATGGGCTGAGAAAGTCAGAGAGGAAGTTAAGAAACAGATAGATGTGGGGTTCCTGGAAGTAGTAAAATATCCAGAGTGGTTGGCTAATATAGTGCCGGTACCAAAGAAAGATCGGAAGGTCAGAATGTGTGTAGACTACAGAGATCTCAACAAGGCTTGTCCGAAAGATGATTTTCCTCTGCCGCATATAGATGTTCTGGTTGATAGTGCGGCTTTATCTGCTATGTATTCATTTGCAGATGGATTTTCAGGTTACAATCAGGTTCTCATGGCTGAGGAAGATAAACACAAGACTGCATTTGTTACCGAGTGGGGTACTTATTGTTACAAGGTTATGTCGTTTGGACTTAAGAATGCGGGAGCTACTTATCAGCGGATGGCCACTACACTTTTCCATGACTTGATGCACAAAGAGATTGAGGTGTATGTGGATGACATGATGGTAAAATCAGAGACAAGAGTTGGGCATATTGAAGCACTGGAAAGGTTCCTTCAGAGGGTTGACAGATACAACTTGCGGCTTAATCCCAAGAAATGTGTTTTGGGGTGACATCAGGGAAATTGCTTGGTCATACAGTAGGAATGGGCGGAATAGAGGTAGACTCCGAAAAGATCAAGGCAATCACATAAATGCCTGCACCGAGGACAGAAAAAGAAGTCAGATCATTCTTGGGGAAGATTCAGTACATCAGTCGGTTCATCGCCAAGTTGACATCAGTATGTGAGACTATCTTCAAACTATTGAGAAAAGATCAGCCAGTGAGATGGAATGAACAGTGTCAGACAGCCTTCGACAAAATCAGAGAGTATTTGGTAAAGCCTCCTGTATTGAAACCTCCGAGACCGGGCAGACCTTTGATATTGTATTTGGCTATAGAATCAGAAGCACTGGGGGCCATGATGGTACAGGCTGATGAGACAGGAGTAGAACATGCAGTCTATTATCTGAGTAAGAAGATGCTCCCGTATGAGGCTCGGTATCAAGAAGTTGAGAATATCTGTCTTGCAGTGGTATGGGGATCAGTATAAGTTTGATCGTGATAGTGACCCCCGAAGGGGAGACTTTGCCTTTGGCCAAGAGGTTGACATTCAGAGTGACTAATAACATGGCCGAGTATGAAGCATGTGCTTTTGGTTTGACAGCATCGATAGCCTTGAAGGCCGGGAGTGTGGAAGTCTACGGAGATTCTATGTTGGTAGTCCAGCAGATGCGAGGAGAATGGGAATTGAAAGAAGAACGGTTGAAACATTACCTTTTTCACCTCAGAAAGTTGGCACAGGTTATCCCCGAGTGTAAGTTTCAGCATTTACCGAGAGAAGAGAATCAGATGGCAGATGCATTGGCTACACTTGCAGCAACTTGGGAAAATCCAGAAAAGTTAGTGATGAGACCGTTGATACTGACAACAGCGAGCAGACCTGTTTATGAGATAGAAAGAATTCTGGGAGTTGAGGTCGACGACGGTAAACCTTGGTATTATGACATTCAGAGGTATCTGGAACATGGTGAACTCCCGGAAGGGGCTGGCAGAAAAGACATAATAGCCATTCAGAAGTTGGCTTCCCAGTATGTGATTTTGAAAGAGGAACTGTACAAGAGGCAGGCAAACGGTATCCAGTTGAAGTGTTTGAGAAAAGAAGAAGCTCAGCATGTAATGGAAGAAATACACGCCGGGGTATGTGGTCCGCACATGAACGGGTTGAATCTGTCCCGCAAGATAGTGAGACAAGGTTTTTATTGGTCAACCATGGAAACAGATTGCGCGAAGATGGTGAAGCACTGTCATGACTGTCAAGCACATGGTAATTTGAATCACTTACCACACACAGAGTTACACGGGCTGTCAGAGCCGTGGCCTTTCTCAGCATGGGGAATTGATATGATTGGAGAAATTCGACCGAATGCGTCAAATGGGCATCGCTTCATAGTAGTGGCAGTAGATTACTTCTCGAAGTAGGTTGAAGCCGAATCATTCTGTAATGTTACAGCAAAGCAGATGGCAAAGTTTATAGCTCGGAACCTCATTTGTCGGTATGATATGCCGCATCATGTAGTGACAGACAACGGGGTCCAGTTTCAAGGAGAGACGAAGGCAATGTTACAGAGGTATAGGATAGGCCACCACAAGTCATCACCGTACAGGCCGCAGGCAAATGGGGCAGTTGAGGCAGCCAACAAGACTATAAAGACAATTTTAGCCAAGATGACAGAAAATTGCAGAGATTGGGCTGAGAAACTACCATATGCTCTGTGGGGGTACAGAACATCAGTAAGGACAGCAACAGGGGCCACACCTTACTCTTTGGTCTATGGAATGGAAGCAGTATTGCCGGTAGAAGTGGAGATACAGTCTATGAGGGTATTAACAGAGGCAGAATTACCAGAACAGGATTGGGCCGCACAGAGGTTTGATCAGTTAGCACTATTGGATGAGAAGAGAACGAAGTCTTTGTATCACATGCAGTTGTATCAGAAGAGACTAGCCCGGGCATTCAACAAGAAAGTACGTCCCACTAAGATCAGAAAGGGTGATTTGGTACTTAAGCAGTCGAAGTCGTCGACGACAGATCCAAGAGGAAAATTCAGACCTAACTTGGAAGGACCTTACATAGTGCAGAAGGTAATGGGAAATGGAGCAGTGAAGCTATCAGATTTGGAAGGAAACGAGTTCACCGAGCCGATCAACGTAGACAGATTAAAGCAATACTTTGCCTGAGGGAGAGAAGACCGAGCAGTCACTACGGGAATTGGCAGAAGACCTAACCCAACGGAATCAGAAAATCATTCATGCATACACGTAACATTGCATTCTCTTCGTGTTTGTTTTTTTGTTTTCGCAGGTTCGAAGAAAGGAGAAAGCGGCATAAATGAGCCAAACAGCGTCAACGCAATTTCAGTCTTTGGGGATGAGTCCCAAACGGGCGAGGCCCATATCATGTCGGCTTGTGGGCGAGGCCCATATCAGCTTGAGGGCAAAGCCCCGTTGTCGGTTGTAGTTTCGGGTCGAGGTGCCCAGGGTCGAGGTGCCCACTACATCATCAGTTTGAGGGCGAGGTCCCTATTGTCAGCGGTGTTGGGTCGAGGTGCCCAGGGTCGAGGTACCCACTACATCATCAGTTCGAGGGCGAGGTCCCTATTGTCAGCGGTGTTGGGTCGAGGTGCCCAGGGTCGAGGTGCCCCCGTTGTCAGTTGTAGTTCCGGGTCGAGGTGCCCAGGGTCGAGGTGCCCACTACATCATCAGTTCGAGGGTGAGGTCCCTATTGTCAGCGGTGTTGGGTCGAGATGCCCAGGGTCGAGGTGCCCCCGTTGTCGGTTGCAGTTATTGGGATGCGTCCCAGGATCGAGGTCCACTTGCAGCACCAACTCAGCTCGAGGCATCAGACGAGCCAGGTAAGTGAAAATGCATTGCATAACTTTGATAGGATTGTTCAAAGTCACAAACTGCACAAGTCCCATCAAAGTGGGGGCGACTGTAGGCATTGCATTTTTGCATGTGAAACCCGATGATGAGTCTCAGGCACTACCTTTTTAGCTAAGAATATTGTGGGAAACGGAGGTCGGAAGGGGAAATTCGAAATAAATACGTCATCAAGTTCATTTCACAAGCTCACTGTCTTCGTTAGTGCTGCGTTCGTTACTTCGTTCGAACGTCAGGCAGATTGCGGACGTTCGTGTAGCGTTCGAATTGGCGTTCGAACGGCGTCGGTGTTTCTGGTTTTGCTGCTAGCCTCGCACCCCAGCCCAATTAGCTCCCCAAAGCGCATAAAACACATCCCAATTTAATTAAATTAAACATTAAATATTAAATAAAATATTTAAACCATTTACCAATTAAATAAAACTCAAAATATAATCATACCTAATGAAGATAAATCAAATATATTAACTTCCTAACTAAACAAATCACATACTAAATTAAAAAGATGTCATGCCTAATTAAAATTAATCATAACCAATTAAATATTTTGACTCCCTAATCTAGCCAAGATTTGTCCCCCCTCAATCCTTGACTTTCCTTGCTCAACACCAAATCAAATCCTCCTTTTAATGCCAAATCCCTTCCTTGTGAGACAAGGTGAAGCCCTAACCCTTCTCTATATAAACAACCCCTAACCAAAGCCATCCCACTCCTAGTTCACGCCCATCACAAGAAATAAAAGAAGAAAAGAATTTCCAACCCCTAGCTCATACACATAATACACACATAACTCACACAACTCACAAGAGAAAAGGAAATAACCCCAAGCCTTCACATTAAAAGCAACTTCACAAACCAATCAGCCCTAGACATCCATAAACCTCACAAATCTTCTCCACTCCATAACCGAAAATAGCAGCCCCCTAAGCCTCCACCCATTACCGAAAATTACACCCCCATAAACACCTTAGATCACCGAAAAATATAGCCCCAAAACAGTCCTCACAAGTACCGAAAATCACAGCCCCATACAGTCCCTAAAAAACTTAAAAACAGTCATATAAAAACTGCATTCATAATCCTTAAAATAATCACACAAGACTGCACTAAGAACCCACACAAAGACTTGGAACAGTCCGTTAAAACGTCAAACATGTGACCTGAATAGTGAGCAGCAAAACAGAGGCCGAACAGTAGCAGAACGGAGTTCAAACCGCAAGCACAACAGCAAAGCGGTGAGCTAGGACGCTAAACCAGTGAACAGGAGAAGTTGAGGAGCTGTACCCTTCCGACGTCCGTGAAACGCAAGCCTGAAAGTTGGCAAAAAAAGGTTAGACCTGAGGGTATCTTTCACACTCACTTTTTGTACTATTTATTAAATATTGCTTGCGTGATTGTCATGTTGAAATGCATGTTGTGGCCCTTGAGTAGATGAATATGCATGGATTGTGAGATGTTGTATGTTGTGGCTGTGGAATAAAATGAGAGATGTGTCAACTCTCGCGGTATATCGGATGGAAACCCGGACATAAATTTCATAGCCGATTCCGAATGGACGGTAATATGATCTGTACTCGGGACACAACTCCATGTACCACTTGAGTAAACGGCACTCTCTTTTGTTTTGTGTTGCTTTGGTTTATTTACATTTCATCATTTGAATTTTGCATGTTGCTTATGTATGCATGATTCAATCGAGCGCATGGGCTTAGTAAGTGGAATGAAAGATCCCCTATGGGGAGGGGTTTAAAGCCCTTTACCACGATGCTTTGCCGCGCCGGTTGATGTGTGTTCGGTTGAATGCAAGATACGTTCAATCGGGCATACTAAGTTTGACATTATTGCGTTTTATTCTCTGTATGCATGACTCAATCGATCGCATGGGCTTAGTAAGTGGAATGAAAGATCCCTATGGGGAGGGGTTAAAGCCCGTTACCACGATGCTATTCCTTACCGGTTGATGTGTGTTCGGTTGAATACAAGATACGTTCAATCGGACACCAAGTTTGATGTTATCACTTTTAATTCTTGACATGCATGATTCAATCGAGCGCATGAGCTTAGTAAGTGGAATGAAAGATCCCATATGGGGAGGGGTTAAAGCCATTTACCACGATGCTCTGTCACGCCGGTTGATGTGCGTTCGATTGGATGTAAGATGTGTTCAATCGGGCATACTTGGTTTGATATGATTGTCTTTATGTTTGCATGCATGATGTGATCGAGCGCATGGGCTTAGAAAGTGGAATGAAAGATCGCCTAGGGGGAGGGGTTAAAGCCCTTTACCATGACGTTTTGCCGCGCCTCGCATTGTACTATTCGCCATTTATGTATTGCGTCTCATTTCATGCATCAGGTCTGTTCTCGTTCGAATGCGCTTACGAACGCAACTCGAACGCGCAAGCATTTTGCCTTATCATGCATCAGGTCCCATTTCCGTTCGAACGCGATCATGAACGCCATACGAACACGAGTATTCTGTTTCATTTTTGTTCGAACGCGTTCACAAACGCCATACGAACGTGAGCATTCTGTTTCATTTCCGTTCGAACGCGTTTACGAACGCTACTCGAACGAGAACCTTCTGTTTACCGTTCGAACGCGTATACGAATGCTTCATGAACACCCACGGTAAACAGATCCTCTTGCATCACATTGTGACATGTCCATCTTAGCACATAGTTACCCCTTTTTTACGTTATGCATTGGTATTACCTCTCTAGTTGTCTATTTCTGTTATGCGCTTAAATATCTTTTCTTAATATGCATGCGGGTAAGAATGCTATTTGTTTGCGCTTCTGTGTCCACCAATGTGTTCATTAACTTGTATGCTTGCCGGATGATAATCCTTATGTATGCAAATTGAGACATAGATTACATGCAAATAGGCTGTATGCAAATTCGAATATGTGTTACATATAAATTTAGATGAACTTGTTGATGTATGTATGTGGATTTAGAAGCATGATATTCTTAGAAATAAGTGTTACTTAAGCCTGATTAAATTATCATATAAATCCTTTCATTACAAGTGGCATAAGTAAGGGACCATTCTGAACCCAACGGTTTGAGGTCTTCCCTTGCGAGGGGTGAGTGCGGCCTTAAATCTCATTTTCCCGGTTCACACCGGGTGGCTACTCCATTACTCTCCGGTTTAGTCCCCCGTGGCTACTCCGTACTCCCGATCGGGCCGCGAGCCCGGGACAGCATGCGTCGCCCAGTTTCTGTGTTCCCACACCCCTATATGCGGAAATGTCGTAAACTAGCTTTATGACCATTCCACAACTCTAAGGGAGTCTTAGGAACAGACTTAGATGGAACTACATTAAGGATATACATTGCGGTTTGCAGTGCATATCCCCAGAATGAACTAGGTAGTGAGCTATAACTAAACATAGATCTTATCATGTCTAGTAGGGTTCGATTTCTCCTTTCTGCAACACCATTTTGTTGTGGTGTTCCAGGTGCTGTGAGCTGGGATATTATCCCGTGCTCAACTAAGAATTCCTCGAAGTCTCTGTCGATGTATTCTCCTCCACGATCCGATCATAGAGTTTTGATTGTCTTACCTAATTGGTTCTCAACCTCAGCACAATACTCTTTGAACTTTTCAAAGGTATCTGATTTGTGATGCATTAAGTAGACATACCCATATCTTGAATAGTCGTCAATGAACCACCTCGGGCTTTTACATTCATCGGTCCGCAAACATCCGAATGTATTAGCTTTAGTGGTTGATTGGCTCTTATACCTTTTCCAGAAAAAGGTCTCTTGGTCATTTTTCCTTCTAGACAGGACTCACAAACTGGTAAAGTCCCGAGCTTTAATTGGTTTAAGGCTCCATCCTTTATCAATCTATTTATTCGGTCAAGGTTGATGTGACCAAGTCTAAGATGCCATAGATATGTGTCATCGTGAGAAATCTTTTGCCGTTTTGTTTTTGGTTTTTCAACCTTAAACATTTCAGTGTTGAGCAGTGACTTATGCGTTAACGGTCTTAACACATACAAGTTATTTTCTGAGTTTCCTGTGCATATAGTCAATCTATTTCTACCAATAATAACCAAATTGCTATTAAAGAAATAGAATAACCATCATCCATAAGTCTAGAAACAGAAATCAGATTCCTGCGGAAACCATGAATGAATAACACATCGTTCAAATTTAAATAACTATTATTAATAAAACTTAAACTAGAAACTCCCACTGCTCTTGCTGAAACGGCATCCCCTGTCCCGACTCTCATGGTGTAGTCACCTTCAGCAAGGTCCCTCCATGAATCAAGTAGCTGTAAAGAAGAACAAACATGGTTAGTGGCCCCAGAATCAATAATCCAAGCGGATTTGTCATCCTACACCAATAGAGATTCAATAACGAGTAAATCATATTTACCTGTTTCCTTTTTCTCCTTTAGCTCAGCAAGGTATTTATGACAATTCCTTTTCCAATGCCCATTCTTGTCGCAATGGAAACATTTTCCTTTGGGCTTGGAATCCTTGGAGCCTTTCTTGTTCTTCTTTTTCATGGCTTTACCTTTAGCCTTTCCAGTGCCTTTCTTCTTATTTTTTGCAGATTTAGAAGATTCGGCAACATTTGCCTCTGCATTGGATTTACGAGGATCCACCAGCATGGACTCGTAATGGGTGAGCTCATTCAGCAGTTGGGTCAAAGTAAAAGTCAACTTGTTCATAACATAGTTGCTCTTAAACTGCAAGAAACTCTTCGGAAGAGTTTCCATGATCATGGTCACCTGGCTACCCTCGTCAATACGAGCTCCATGGGTTTCAGCAGTATTGAGATAAGTTATCATCCTTAAGACATGCTCTCGGACTGATGTCCCATCCTTCATCCTAGCAGTCATCGCTGAGACCATGGCCTCATCGCGTTGACGCTCCGAAGGTTGCCCAAACATGCCCTGCAATGACTCCATCATCTGTGATGCTAGAGCCATAGGTTCATGCTTTACAGCAAGAACCTCAGACATCCCTGCTAGCAAGTAGCAACGGGCTTTCTCATTTGCTGCGACCCATTTCTGATAGGTATCGCACACAGCTTGGCCGGTATTTCTGGCCGGCTCAGGAGGACGTTCCTTCGTCAGGACAAACTTTAGGTCTTCACAGACCAGGATAGCGTTCATGTTACTTTTCCATTTTACATAATTTTCTCCGGTCAACTTATCATTTGAGAGAATGGAAATAATTGGAGAAACCATGGCTGAAAATAAAATAAACATGCATTTAACATTCATTCATCGCATATTAAAATCATCAAAAAATTTTGGCATAAAATTAAACGTGATGCATGAACCATGAATAATGAATAAGAAACCTAAAAGAATTACTATGCCACGGAGATCTATCATCCCACAAGTAAGTGCCGCCGTAGGGTAGGTCAAGTACTCGCATGATAGATTGAGACAATCTCAGCTGTTTTAATATATGCGGGAATAACTCTTATTCATATATTAAACAACTACCGTTTTTTTTATCAATGAGTTTCATTAACAGTTAATAACTCCTTTGTGAAGTGCCGCCGTAGGGTAGGTCAGTTCATAAGATACATCTATGATCCCTATCCTTTCGGAACCCAAACTTGATATTGACCCAAAATGGACACCATCCGTAGGGGGGCGAAAACAAAGCCGTCTCGAGCAGCGGAAGCGATTAGGCTCACGGATCGAACTTGAAAATTTTTTCTGCTCTTCCCTTTGCTTGGCCAAACCACACCAGTGGATTCACTGATGTTTTGGACAAAATCTCAGCTCCGGAATAGCCTCGAAATAGTCCCCGAACAGCCCTTGAACTGCAGTGAAATAACGGACTGTTTTGGACACGTTATGGGCGCGAACTGCACCCAGTTTCAGGTCTGATTTGCGCCACTCACTGCTCAATTTCAGATCTGATTTTTCTCCAAAAATCAATCCTAACACAGCCCTAAAATTATCCTAAAGTGTTTCCCAAAATCCCGAATGAAAACCAAACAAAACGGAGCTCCCTGAGAACTTGTATCTGCACAAATTGCAGGGATTCCAGGGGCTGGTTGCATTGACTTGTGTTAAGTATTTGGGGATGTTTTTCAACGTCACGAGGTCTTTCGAACTTTGTCTCGACACTAACGGAGGGTAGTGTGGGCTACACTCACAAATTAATCTCTAAACGGTTTAGAGAATAATCACACACACCAAAAGAATTCTCAACTCTTGAGAGCTTGGAGAAGGAGATGGAGGCAAGGTTTTTTTTTTCTTGGATCAGAAAAATTAAATCATAATTTTTCTTTTATACTTATGGTTAATTCGTTTCATTAAACAAATCAACCACTAGTCTCCCATTGCTCTTGAAATTCGGCCAAGGGGGTATTAGGAATCCTTGTTTTATTTTGCTTCCAAAATAAACAAATCCTACTCCCTTTAGGACTCCAAATTTTGGGCCAAGGGGGATTTAATTTGGATTTGATTTTGTTTCCAAAACAAACAAATCCTATCCCTAATATGACTCCAAAAATTCGGCCAAGGTAGAGGACAATTAGGATTTGATTTTGTTTCCAAAACAAACAAATCATATTCCTTATCCAATAAGGAATCCTACATTGGTAATAATCCTTAGCCTTATTAAATTCTATCATATATAATTTAATGTTCTAATTTAATAATTATCATATATAATTATTAATACTTTATATTAACTTTTAATATAAAGTCTCATGTGTGATATAATTATTATTAATCATATTAATAATATTTATTCATTTTGTGAGTATATAATTGGACCATCCAATGATATTAGCTCCGCTATAGTAAATCGAGCTAGCACGGGGACCAAGTGGACCTACGGTTCTGAGCTCCAATAATCTCGAAATATTAATTAAGCTCTTAATTAAATATTACGAATTATTAACTCCGGGTTATTCCACTAAAAACCCAAAGTTGCACTCTCATCGCCGTAGATGAAATATAAGGCCGAACAAAGTCGGTGTCCACCGATATAGTCATTGCATACGAATTGATCCTTCACGAATATCTCGTAATTGGAGCCGGGTCATAATGTCCGTTATACCCCTCTAATTATTTTATCTTAAGTACCATTGATTCTCTAACGAACGATTCATTCATAACTGTTATGAATATTAATCTTTCTATTCGTAATAGAAAGACTTGAGCGCTCTAATCGTTCAAGTACCGAATCAACCCTTAATAGAGATATTCATCTACTTCTCGCAAGAAGGAGTGAATTCCATGTCTATGTAAAACGTTCCCAGCTACATAACAGACTATGCCCCCAAAGTATGTAGTTATTGGTTGGGATTGCTACACCAACCTCACCTTTGTAAATCAAAGGACACAACCCGTTATGCAGGAGTTCGTAGTATACTCAGGATTAAGATCAATCCATATATGACCATCAAGTAGATCGAAATGACTTTCTTTGTTTAACGGATATTATAAGAATGTCATTTCTATCTAGGCCCAGTCCTATATGATCACATCATATAAGGTGCCTCCATTCTCATGTCTCTACATGGACGATCCGGATTAAGATCGTCATCCAAATATAGAATGGATCGCAGCTATAGATAAACCATAAACAAAGTACCCAGTTTGTTTTGCTCTCTATGGACTATTTAAGATTACTAACTTCAGTCTTAAATCCTCTGGTGCATGACGTTCATACACCAAGTCTGAAGGTACATAAGTAATCTACAGTATTTATGAAGATATACAATATGCGATATTGAACAAACAATTAGATAAATGAATAATGCATCCTTTAATTTCTAAACACATGAATCCGTTTACATCACATGTAGCTCTAGGGCATACATCCCAACATAGAAATGATAAGTTCTTTAATATACTTTTATCTGATGCATTGAGTACTTGATCTAGGTTAGACTCTTAATCACTTAATGATAGGTTTTTAGTAGTGAAAACCTAGGTAGTTGACACAATGACTAGTTGAAGAAATTTCATGTCGATGAATGACATTTTGCTTAGATGTTTATCCCGATTTGCTAGTGTTATGATGTATGGTTTGGTTAAAAAGAGAAAGAGAAAGTATCAAAAGAAAGAAATTAAACCACCTATAACCGATAAACGTGAAGCTACCCATGGGCGAGTGTTAGGACCACCATGAGGAGAAATGCTACCTTAAAGGGTAGGTGTGTTGAAGAAAGAAAAGAAAAAAGTTGAAAAAAAGAAGAAAAAAGAAAAAAAAAACATACCATACTGAGCAAAAAAAAGCAATTACAGAGCACATTTGAGATATCTAGGTTGGTTTGACCAATCAGATCTTAATTTTTAAATGAAATCATTGAGTTGGCTTGCCCAGGAGTCAAGCTGTGAATGAACCTTTACACACACACACTGTGAGTCTGACTTAGATAATTTATTCAAGGACTTGAATTTAAGTTGCATTGAGTACTTTGAAAGTTCGCTGATTTCATTACTAGGCATTCTTTGAGGACAATAATATGTGTAACTATTGGGTCTATTTCATTTTGTTATTGAATGATTGCTTGTGTTTTGAATGACGTTTGTGGGTGTCGTCGCTGCAAGCCCTCACGAGACTATAACTCGTCCACTAGGGTCACCTAGGGGTTTAAAGGCTTGTTGCATACGCTAAATACAATCGTGATCCTTACGAAAGTGGTTTAGATAGTTTTTATTTATTTATTTATTTTTAATTCAGTATAGTTCTTATTTTTTTTACGCTTGAATTGCTAGGGACTAACAATAAGTTGGTTGGGGTTGTGATAAGTGCATGAATTTATACTTTGAACATCGCTAATTCGGCTTGATTATCATGTATTTGATCTTAATTATAGTTTATTTTATGTCTTATTATTAGGTTGCAATTGAACATGAATCTTGAAGCAATTACACATGTTTCGGGACCTTACGGACGCATTGGAAGCACGCTGGAATAGCTGAAACACAAAATTGGTGAAACCAGAAAAAGCAAATGGCATCGCGACGCCACCTCAGCAAGTCACCATACTGTTTGCCCGAGAGTTTGGCGCCGCGGCGCCCTGACAAAGTCCCATAAGCTTAATTCAGTCGTGTTTTATGTATATAAGGACTCATGGACTTCCTTATATAAACCTAAGCTCGTCCAAACCCTAAAAGAGAAGAATAAATACACAATAAAGAGTTGAAATCACATATTTGAGAGATCGTGTTTTACCAATTTGCATATAGGAATAGTCATGCTTCTTCTATGTGTGATTAGGGAACCCAAATGTGACTGATAATGTTATTTTATGAGTTGATCTTCTGATGCGGTATTGTCTGTGGGTATATTTTCGACGTTAGACAAGTCATAATGATAACATAGTGTGTTGTTAACATAGAGAAAATAATTCATCGATTACCTTAGAATTTAATATGTTTTTGATTGAAATATCTTCTGATTGTTGGTTTGGGATGTGAAACCTTCAATTGAGTAATAAAATGAATGAACTACTGAATATATGGATTTGATATAAGGGGGATTCCCGACGCTTTGCTGCTTCTCTCTACTGATAACTTTTAAGTGTTTTTCGTAATCTTTAATCTAAATTGCCAATTAAAACCTTTCTTTAATTCAGTTACTGCTAACGTTTTCATTAAGTGAATTAGTTCCTTGTAACCATCTCTCTGAGGAATCGACACCCCAACTATACTGTGATAACCGCGAGTACTTTTTGGGCGTAATCAATAATCCATACATTTTCTGTCATCAAGCACATCCTGTCATGTATTTGGATGACCCAAATTTTGGGAATGGATGGAAATCCTTGGAAAAATTATACCAGAAGGATATTTGGGACGTTCAAAAAAAATAAAATGCCATCGATGATCACTTCGAAAAGGATGTTGAGCACGACGATGCCGAGAAAATATTTCAGTTGCCAAATATTTTACAGAATGATATTGTCACTATTCAGCTTACCCAAGATGCATTGATGCCATTGAGGTGATCCAAAATGAGGATGATGACCAATAATAAGTTGACAACAGAGAAGAAGATGTAGTCGAAGACGAGTTTATGTCAGACGATAAAACCGAGAAGACATCTAATTGTGATTAATAAATTTATACAATTTATATATTTTATTAAAATTTAGTAAAAAATTTAAAATTTTATAATATCATATTTAAAAAATAAAAAATATATATACTATTTAGCGTTGCAGGATAATTTTTAGCGTCGCCAAAAGTATAGAGGAAAAAATAAAAAAATTTAATTTTTAATTTCAACATTTAGAGTCACTGACTAAGTGAGTGATGTTAAATGTACAATATTTAGGGTCGCCACTTATTAGCGACGCTAAAGGTCAAAAGTATATTTTTAGTATCTCTCGATGTGACGACACTAAAGTTTTTTTATAATAACGGCAGAACAACCATATGCACACATCTCTCTCAACCACAAACATTCTATCCCACGTTTCTTTTTCTTCACTTTGGCATTCGGTTCTTTATAAGGTTAGTTCTTAATTTGAAATTGTTGTTTGTTAGATTAGGTTAGCATTAGGATTGTATGGGAAATTTTGAAATCTCCATACAACCCTAAACACTTAGTATGCCAATAGCATACCAAGTGTGATGAGACAAACAACCACTTTTGGTGCCTTATTTAAGGCACTACAGTAGTGCCTCGAATGAAGTACTAACAGTGCCTCACTTAATAAAATTACTTTAGTATTTGAAAATGGCCTTTAACTTACATTTAACATAACTGACAATTTTTTATTTTCAGGTGGCCCATAGACAACGCAAGAGATCCGCTCCATCCACCGACAGTGTGGCAGATTCCACCTCTGAGCCATTTGCTCAGGCCGATAACCCGACCTAATAGTAAGATAATCTCGGGATCATACAAGGGGTTTAGACTTGGCACGCCACTTGAAGGGCCACAGAAAAATATCGATTTGCATATCTGACGATGGAAATAGATAATTGGGCTACCATAACGTAAAGTTCAATAACTTAATTAGGACTATTGCACGATGTGATGCTCCCCAACAGTACACATACTAGACAAAGATACAGAAGCGAACGTGTCACGACTTGTTCGCGGTCTTGTTAGTATGTATCAATTCAAGCATGAATTTTATTTTTTATTTTTTTAAATGATACTTTTAACTATTGTGTTTTTTGTGCAAAAACGGTTCGACATTGACTTAACCACTTCGAATATGGTCAAGTACGTCGACCATTGCATGGATAAGTCGTACTCGAACTACTGCATGATGAAACTCAAGCACATATTCGACGAGCATGGTGTGATACTGCATGATGAAACTCAAGCACATCTTCGACGAGCATGGTGTGATTGATTCTATTTCTCATCGACCGCATTACATTAGTGAGGAGGATCAGGCGTATGTGTAGCATGTGGGCTTCAGAGGAAGACGCAGTAAGTTTTAAATTTCCATAATATTTATTTCTACGATCATTTTGAAATAAAATAACAACTAACTTCTTTTTTGTAGAAAATTTATGAGCAGAACAAGTGAACCGGCAGAATCTGCGGTTCAACCATGTTGGAGGCTCGAAGCCATTTTCCACGCATGGCGAGGAATACTCTGAGGTAAGTATATATACATTAACTTAACTGTATTTTAATAATATTTAATTATTAATTAATATTTCCTCTGCAGCAAAGCAGCACATGAGAGGTGTTGCAGCCCCTCCCGATGTCGGATTTTTTTCAGCTCACCCACTGCACTCAAAATAAAGATTGGGTAAACGATGCCGCCCGAGAGTGCTATATAAGTGTTTAATTACATAAATTATATAAAATTTCAGAATTTTCCATTATTTTTTAACTAACACGAAATCTTAAAATGTAGGAACATATGATGGAAATCCAGACACAGAACCTCATATAGGGCTTACAACTTTTGGCTGATGAGGAACTTTCATGTCAAGTGTTCTAAAGCACCACTTCTTACAACATCGGGCTTGGCACTCGTCGGAAGGTGACAACGACTACTTCTCAATCGTCCGACTCCTTATAGGAGGTCACTGTCTTGAGGGAGCAGTTAAAGCCGACTCAAGACCAGTTGGATATACAGAATGCCGAGATGAGGAGGCAGAATGCCAAGATGATAAGGTAGAAGGAGGAGCATGATCGGGAAATGACGAACTTGTGGGAGCTTGTGGAGAGATTGCTCACTCAATTTGATGCTACATGATCGACCTCCACAGTTCCTTCAGGCCTGAGATATGCAACACCGACCTTGACCAATCGTCCTGTATGATTTTTTATTAAATGTAGTAAATTTTTTTATGTAATTAAAAATATATTTATATATATAATAATAATTTTAATTTAATTTTCAATTTTCTAAATTTAAAAATTGAAATATTATTAAAATATATGTGTAATTATCAGTAATTCTATATATTAATAATATTTTATTTTTTAATAATTTTAAATAGAATTAATTAGAATCGCCACTAAATGTCTGCATTTAGCATCTCCAACACAAATTTCGACATTAATAGTTATCCATATTTAGTGATGCCAATGTGTCGACGTTAAATGTCCACGATCTTCAGTGTCGCTTTTGTTTTTCTATGCGAAATTGTCCATTTTCTCTATCGCCATCTTTCGGCGCAAAAATTTTTCCACCGACTTTTATATTTTTTAGTTTCGATATTTGGCGACACTGAAAAACCGTATTATTATAGTGAAAATAACAATATACAAAATCTGAACATCAATACACATACGCACTTAAAAAAAAAAATTTCCAATAAAGATGTCTTCATTTTAATAAAATGAATAGCAAATTAAAAGATAATAAAAACACACAATCCTCTTATATATATATATATACTAGATATTGCCCGTGCATCCGGCACGGTGTTACAGAATTTACAGAGAGATTAAGATTCTGTTATTTAATTTGTTTGTTAATTTTCCGAGATATTCTATCATGAAATGATTTTATTTTTTAATTAAATGATTTTATTTTTTAATTTATTTGGAAGTTTTCATTTTCCTTTAATATATGATTTTATTCTTTAATTTATTTGGTAGTTTTCATTTTCTATTTTTATAGAGATTCTATAATGGAATGATTCTTTATCAGCTATTAGATTATAATGAAATGGTCTGAGCTGCCATTAAGCCACATAAAGATAGTCTTTAGATAGATTATCTCTCTTAATCATAACCATTGGTTGCCTTCTCTTTCTTCTCACACATTGTGCTTTATAATATAGATATATATATATATATATATATTATATATATATATATATATATAAAGTGTCCCCTTCTGCGAAGAAAGGTTCCAATGACAATGAAACAAACATAAACCTACATGCCATTATTTTATTTCTTACATCCTTCCATATCTGCATCATTTATTATGCCCGTAAGCATGTGCTTCGCTTTCCCAAATTCATGAGCAGAACAAGATGAACCGGCAGAATCTCCGTTTCAACCATGTTGGAGGCTCGAAGCCATTTTCCACGCATCACGAGGAACACTCTGAGGTAAGTGGATATACATTAACTTAATTATATATTAATGATATTTAATTATTAATTAATATTTCGTCTGCAGCAAAGTAGCACATGAGAGGTGTTGCAGCCCCTCCTGATGCCGAAATTTTTTCCAGCTCACCCAATGCACTCAAAATAAAGGTTGGATAAACGATGCCGCCCGAGAGTGATATGTAAGTGTTTAATTAAATAAATTATATAAAATTTCATTGTTTTCCATTATTTTTTAACTAACATGGAATCTTAAAATGTATGAACATATGATAGAGATCCAGACATAGAACCTCATATAGGGCTTACAACATTTGGCTGATATGGAACTTTCACGTAAGGTGTTCTAGAATACCACTTCTTACAACGTCGAGTTTGACACTCGTCCAAAGGTGACAACGACTGCTTCTCAATCGTCTGACTCCTCAGAGGAGGTCACTGTCTTGAGGGAGCAGTTAAAGCCGACTCAAGACCAGTTGGAGATGCAGAATACTGAGACGAGGATGCAGAATGCCAAGATGATAAGGTAGAAATAGAAGCATGATCGGGAAATGACGAACTTGCGGGAGCTTATGGATAGATTGCTCACTCAATCCAATACTACATGATCGACCTCTACAGTTTCTCCAGGCCTGACAGACGCAACACCAACCCCGACCCGATCGTCCTGTATGATTTTTTATTTAATGTAATAAAAAATATATTATATATATAATAATAATTTTAATTTAATTTTTCAATTTTCTAAATTTAAAAATAAAATATTATTAAAATATATATGTAATTATCAATAATTATATATATATATTAATAATATTTTATTTTTAATAATTTAAAATAGATTTAATTAGCATCGCCACAAAATGTCTGCATTTAGCATCGACGACACAAATGTCGACACTAATAGTTATCCATATTTAGTGACGCCAATGTGCCGACGTTAAAAGTCCACAATCTTCAGTGTCGCCTTTATTTGTCTATGCGAAATTATCCATTTTCTCTATCGCCATCTTTCGGCGCAAAATTTTTTCCATCGACTTTTATATTTTTTAGCTTCGATATTTGACAATACTGAAAAACCGTATTATTGTAGTGAAAATAGCAATATACAAAATCTGAACATCAATACACATACGCACTAAAAAAAAAAAAAAAGATTCCAAAAAAGATGTCTATAGCAATGAAAAGATAATAAAAACACACAATCCTTTCTCTCATATATATATATATATATATATATAAATAAAAAGTGTCCCCTTCCGCGAAGTAAGGTTCCAATGACAATGAAACAAACATAAATCTACAAGCCATTATTTTATTTCTTACATCCTTCCGTTCTGCATCATTTATTATGCCCGTAAGCATGTGCTTCGCTTTCCCAAATTATTATTACAGTATTATTATTTTATTTAGTCTTGACCTCTCTGAAAATTCGAACAAATCAAGCTTCTTGAGATGCAAACGTTTTTTCAACCTGTAAAAATAATATCAAGGACCTTTTGGCGATCAGGAAGGGACTTGGACACGCTCTCCTTTTCCGAACACCTCTTAAACCAAGCTCCGAGCTTGGGGACTTCTGCCTCTGTGCTGAAGTTGCCGAGTGTCTCCAAGGCACAAAACCAGCTATACGAAGTAACAAGTGCAATGTCTACATAACCAAATGTCTCACCACCAAAGTAAGCCTTGTCTCCAAGCTCCCTTTCCAACACATTAAGACTTTCAATGAATCCCTTCTTTCCTTCCTCTTGCTCTTTTCCTGTACTGAACAATATTTTCTTCCCACCTTCAAATAGCTGCATCATCCAATTCCAAAATGTAAAGGGGAAAAAAAAACAAAAACAAAAATCAAACAATGCTTATAATGTGATTAATGAATACCTTTGTGTCAATATAATCAGCCCAGAACCTAGCTTGAGCTCTCTGGTAAGGATCAGAGGGCATCAGCAATGGAGTTTTGTTGTCATTCCAAACTTCATCAATGTACTGCACAATGATCAAGGACTCACAGATGGGTTTGCCATTGTGGATGAGAACCGGGATCTTCTTGTGAACCGGGTTCATTTGCAGAAGAAGAGTGCTCTTATTCCACACGTCTTGTACACTGGTCTCATACTTTATGCCCTTCTCAGCAAACGCTATCCTGCATCTCATACCAAATGGGCTTGACCAGAAATCCAACAGAACAAGCTCTTCCGCCATTTTCACTCACTTTTAGATCACTTTAATTGTTTTTGTTTAGGTTCATTGGCATAGAGAGGCTTGAGTAGCTATTTATAGAAAATCATTTAGAATTGGTTCACAATGTGCTGTTTCTTCACATGCTTTTTATTTTATTTTATTTTAATATAAAACGAATCCCATCTCATGCGACTTCCAGATGTGTCAGTGCCATGAAATATTTAACCAATTTCTCAGAATTTTCTTCAAGCTTAACTATTTAAACGCACATGCATTTCACACTACAAGAATTATGACTTTTAGCGTCCAAACATTTAGCGTCGAAATAAATTTTGACGCTAAAAATCACTTTTAGCGTCGTAATTAAAATTCGACGCCAAATATCAGGAATTTAGCAACGAAAATAATTTTCGACGCCAAATATTCAACTTTTGTCGTCGAAAACTGTTATCGACGCTAAAAGTACACTTATAGCGTCGAAAAATATTCGACGCTAAATTATTTTACTATTCCAATAATTTTTGGCGCTAAATGTTATACTTTTAGCGTCAAAACTACTAGTCGACGCCAAAAACAAGACATTTAGCGTCGACTAAGTGGCGTCGCTAAAGGTTTATGAAGATTCCACCGACAATCATTTAATCTTTAGCGTCTAAATTTATGTCGACGCTAAAAATCGGACATTTAGCGTCGAATAAACTATTTCGACGCTAAATATAACAACAATTAGCGTCGAATTTATTGTTTCGACGCTAAATATAGATTAAAATGCAGAATGCCACCAACCATTCTCCCCCTCTGTTTTGTCTCTCATTCTCTTCATTTTCATCCTATGAAATCTCAGAATCTGTCCTCTGCAACCTCACAACTCTCCTACAAATTTTCAATAAAATTGTAATCAATTTTCCATAAGGTAAGTCTTCTTTTATATTTCTTTATTAATTATTTTTCAATTTTTATGATTATGTTTATATATACTTTTTGTTAGTGGTTTATGTTCATATATGTAGATTAAGTTAATTAATTAACTAAATAGAATTTTTCTGTAAACTATTTACTTTATCAACTAAATATATATGTATATGCTTAAATAAATAATTAATGAATTAGTAATGTTGATGAGTGTAATATGATATTTAATAATTATATTATTATATTTAGGTATTTCGCTTAAATGGATAGAAATTGGATGAGCTCGCTGGATAGATTGAGTGTTGAATATCGTAATGGAGTGTATGAGTTTATGGAAGTCGCAAAGCAACACATTGATGCAAAAGGTCGTGTTCGGTGTCCATGTGCAAATTGTTTGAATAGAAAAAGAAACGGTTAGATGAAGTTCATAATCATTTATACATGCCAGGAATATCACCAACTTACCGTACGTGGATTTATCACGGTGAGCAGTATCATTCTCAGTCACGGTTTATTGATTCCGGTGAAGGGAGCAGTAGTTACAATCAACCTGTAAACGATGAGATAATCGATGCTTTGCATGACTTACAAGGTCCACAACTTGGTCATAGTGTCAGTGGTGACATGCCAGTGTTAAGTGGAAATGATCAAAATTTATTTAGTGAACTACTTGATGAGGCAAAAAAAATTCCATTTGAAGGTGCTGGAATGTCGATCTTGAATTTCGTTGTGAAATTATTACACATTAAAGTGATCAACAGAATGACCAACAAAAGTATTGATATGATGCTAGAGTTACTGGGCCAAATGTTACCGGTTGGAAGCGAATTGCCTAAGTCGTACTACGAGGCAAAGAAAATGTTGCGTGATCTGGGATAGGGTATGAATCCATTCATGCTTGTAAGTATGATTGTGTATTATTTCGTGCCGAGTATGAATCACTTGAATATTGTCCGATATGTGGTGAAAGTCGGTACAAAGTCCGTGGTACGGGGAAGAAAGTGCCTCAAAAGATATTGCGATATTTCCCTTTAACGCCCAGGCTGCAGAGATTGTTCATGTCACGACACACAGCGACTGACATGATGTGGCATCATGAAAAGAGGATCGGTGCAGAGGGCATACTTAGACATCCTGCGGATGGAACCGAGTGGAAGGAATTTGATGACATGTACCCCCGTTTCGCTGAGGACCCCCGTAATGTCAGGTTAGGTCTTGCCTCTGATGGTTTTAACCTTTTTGAGAATATGTACAACTCTTATAGCATGTGGCCCGTTATCATTTTTCCATATAACTTACCTCCATGGAAATGTATGAAGGATCCGTTCATGTTTATGTCATTGTTTATCCCTGGTCCACGTTCCCCTGGTAAAGATATGAATATTTACTTGAGACCATTGATCGAGGAGTTACAAACATTATGGAATGTGGGTGTGTATACCTATGATGCAGCTTCCGAGCAGTATTTTCAGATGCATGCCGCATTATTATGGACCATTAATGATTTTCCAGCTTATGGTTCATTATCTGGATGGAGCACTAAGGGATACATGGCATGTCCAGTTTGTGCGGGTCAAACACCTTCGCAACGATTACGGAATAAAATAGGATACACAGGGCACATGAGATTTCTTGAGTTGAGTCATCCTTGGCGGAGGAGTAAATTATTTAACGGTCAACATGAACCTCAGAGTATGCCCAGTCCATTGTCTGGATTCGACATACTTTGCCAACATCAACATCTCAGAGACAGCACACCAGGTAAACATCCTAATAATAGAGATAAAAATCGAAAACGCTTACCTGAAGAGTTGAATTGGACAGGAAAGAGTATTTTCTTTGAGTTAGAATATTGGGGGACTCTGAGTTTGCGACATAATTTGGATGTAATGCATATAGAAAAAACATTTGTGAGAGTTTAGTGGGCACACTATTCAATATTCCGGGTAAGACAAAAGACACTGTAAATGCTAGATTGGACCTACAAGATCTTAGAATTCGTAGTGAATTGCATTTACAAGTCACTTCTCGAGGTCTTATTAAGCCACCTGCTAGTTATGTGCTCACTCAATCAGAGAGAAAATCATTTTGTGATTGGCTGAAAATGGTTAAATTCCCTGATGATTATGCATCGAATATTGGGCGTTGGGTCAGAGATGATACAATAACAGGATTAAAGAGTCACGATTGTCATGTGCTTCTCGAGATTCTCCTTCCTGTTGGCATTCGACCTTATCTCCCCCCGAATGTATGCGACGTCGTACTTGATCTATGTGGCTTCTTTAAACAATTATGGCAGAGGACATTAACCACAACTGTTATTGACGAACTTGAGTGAGGAATCGTGATAATCATATGCAAGTTGGAGCGAATTTTGCCACCTTTTTTTTTATGTGATGGTACATCTGGCCGTGCATTTACCGGCTGAAGCTAGAAAGGGAGGTCTTGTCCATTACAGATGGATGTATCCCATTGAGAGGTACTATATATATACAGTTTTAAATATTACATTCTTAAATTTTTACTGTGCATTGAATTTAGTTTTAATGCAAACTTGTTGTCATATCTGCAGGGCTTTGGGAGATTACAAACAATATGTGAAAAACAAGGCGCGCCCTGAAGGGTCAATAGCTGAAGCTGTTGTAATAAGTGAAGCAATAACATTTTGTTCGATGTACATGCAGAATATTGAAACTCATTTTAATCGTCGGCCACGAAACTATGATGGAGATGCAAGTAATTCGCAAGATATCATAATGTTCCGTCAAAATTACAGACCATTTGGAGCAGTAGGTGTCAAATTACTAACCCTTCAGGAAGTTCAACGTACGCATTGGTTTATATTGAGTAATTGTGATGAAGTGTAACCGTATTTAACGTAAGTTTTTCTGGTGCATAACCATAGTATTTTTGCCATACATTAACCTAACTCATTTTTTGTAGGCAACATCTAACAATGCTACAATGTGGTGGTGACCATAACGTTGATGAAACATACAAAAAAGAATTTCCTAAATGGTTTGAGACAACTGTAAGACCTAACATTTTATATTTATTTTTATCCTAACATTAAATATTTCAGTTTTTTATATTAACACATCTATTTCTCTCATTGTTAGATTAAGAACCAAGTGCAAAATGGTCAATTGGACTCGTCATCCTCGTTGGTTTCTTTGGCTTATGGGCCTCAAAAGCAGGCTTGTGAATACAATGGATGCATTGTCAACGGAGTTAGATTTCATACCGAACAGCGAGATGTTACTCATGTGACTTAGAATTATGGAATTGTAGTCCAATGAGAACACGACTCAGATCTTATTGACTTCTACGGAGTGTTGCAATCGGTCATGGAGTTGATATACCGACCTAGACGACATATTGTGCTATTCGACTGTAAGTGGTTTGACACAAATGCCAGAAAAAGAGAATTCAAGTTAGTAATCATCTAACGTCAATTAATGTTCAACGTTTTTGGTATAAGAATGATCCATACATTTTTTATACCCAAGCACGTTCAGTGATATATATATCTGATCCAAAGTTAGGAACTGGATGGATGGTGGTAGAAAAGTTACAACATAGGGGCATTTGGGACACGCAGGAGAAAGATAGAGTTGACATATCAGATGAAACATAAGAAGTCTCCGGCAACTTCGAAGTTCCTGAACAGATATTTTATTACCAACTGTCACCGTTCCTGAAAAATATCACATTAACACGAGATAGTACAGACGTTGAGATAATTCCTCATTCTGAAGTGAGCGTTGAAGTAGCAAGTGAAGAAGAATTTGACACTGAAGATGACTTCGATTCCAGTCACGAATCCTCAAATATCGAAGATAATAGTGATTAATGAAGTTAGTGTATTTTGTGATTGATGAATAATTTTCTGGATTATAATGTATGGTTGTTGTTTTTAATTATTATTTAAATATGGTTGAAAGATTGTCGTAATTATTAATAGTATAATTATCATATAATTGTTATTATTTTTTTTAATGGTAGACATTTAGCATCGAAATATAATAGTCGACGCTAAATGTTAGACATTAAACGATGCCGCCCGAGAGTGCTATGTAAGTGTTTAATTAAATAAATTATATAAAATTTCATTGTTTTCCATTATTTTTTAACTAACATGGAATCTTAAAATGTATGAACATATGATGGAGATCCAGACATAGAACCTCATATAGGGCTTACAGCATTTGGCTGATATGGAACTTTCACGTAAGGTGTTCTAGAATACCACTTCTTACAACGTCGAGTTTGACACTCGTCGGAAGGTGACAACGACTACTTCTCAATCGTCTGACTCCTCAGAGGAGGTCACTGTCTTGAGGGAGCAGTTAAAGCCGACTCAAGACCAGTTGGAGATGCAGAATACTGAGACGAGGATGCAGAATGCCAAGATGATAAGGTAGAAAGAGAAGCATGATCGGGAAATGACGAACTTGCGGGAGCTTATGGATAGATTGCTCACTCAATCCAATACTACATGATCGACCTCTACAATTTCTCCAGGCCTGACAGACGCAACACCAACCCTGACCCGATCGTCCTATATGATTTTTTATTTAATGTAATAACAAATATATTATATATAATAATAATAATTTTAATTTAATTTTTCAATTTTCTAAATTTAAAAATAAAATATTTTTAAAATATATATGTAATTATCAATAATTTTATATATATATATTATATTAATAATATTTTATTTTTAATAATTTTAAATAGATTTAATTAGCATCGCCACTAAATGTCTGCATTTAGCATCTACATCACAAATGTCGACACTAATAGTTATCCATATTTAATGACGCCAATGTGTCGACGTTAAAAGTCCACAATCTTCAGTGTCGCCTTTATTTGTCTATGCGAAATTATCCATTTTCTCTGTCGCCATCTTTCAGCGCAAAATTTTGAGCAATGAGAAAGGTGTCCTCTCTCTCATATATATATATATATATATATATATAAAAAGTGTCCCCTTCCGCGAAGAAAGGTTCCAATGACAATGAAACAAACATAAACCTACATGCAATTATTTTATTTCTTGCATCCTTCCGTTCTGCATCATTTATTATGCCCGTAAGCATGTGCTTCGCTTTCCCAAATTATTATTACAGTATTATTATTTTATTTAGTCTTGACCTATCTTCATAAACCTTTTGGCGTCGCTAAAGGTTTATGAAGATTCCACCGACAATCATTTAATCTTTAGCGTCTAAATTTATGTCGACGCTAAAAATCGGACATTTAGCGTCGAATAAACTATTTCGACGCTAAATATAACAACAATTAGCGTCGAATTTATTGTTTCGACGCTAAATATAGATTAAAATACAGAATGCCACCAACCCTTCTCCCCCTCTGTTTTGTCTCTCATTCTCTTCATTTTCATCCTCTGAAATCTCAGAATCTGTCCTCTGCAACCTCACAACTCTCCTACAAATTTTCAATAAAATTGTAATCAATTTTCCATAAGGTAAGTCTTCTTTTATATTTCTTTATTAATTATTTTTCAATTTTTATGATTATGTTTATTATATACTTTTTGTTAGTGGTTTATGTTCATATATGTAGATTAAGTTAATTAATTAACTAAATAGAATTTTTCTGTAAACTATTTACTTTATCAACTAAATATATATGTATATGCTTAAATAAATAATTAATGAATTAGTAATGTTGATGAGTGTAATATGATATTTAATATATATTATTATATTTAGGTATTTCGCTTAAATGGATAGAAATTGGATGAGCTCGCTGGATAGATTGAGTGTTGAATATCGTAATGGAGTGTATGAGTTTATGGAAGTCGCAAAGCACCACACATTGATGCAAAAGGTCGTGTTCGGTGTCCATGTGCAAATTGTTTGAATAGGAAAAGGAAACGATTAGATGAAGTTCATAATCATTTATACATGCCAGGATTATCACCAACTTACCGTACGTGGATTTATCACGGTGAGCAGTATCATTCTCAGTCACAGTTTATTGATTTCGGTGAAGGGAGCAGTAGTTACAATCAACCTGTAAACGATGAGATAATCGATGCTTTGCATGACTTACAAGGTCCACAACTTGGTCATAGTGTCAGTGGTGACATGCCAGTGTTAAATGGAAATGATCAAAATTTATTTAGTGAACTACTTGAGGAGGCAAAAAAAATTCCATTTGAAGGTGCTGGAATTTCGATCTTGAATTTCGTTGTGAAATTATTACACATTAAAGTGATCAACAGAATGACCAACAAAAGTATTGATATGATGCTAGAGTTACTGGGCCAAATGTTACCGGTTGGAAGCGAATTGCCTAAGTCGTACTACGAGGCAAAGACAATGTTGCATGATCTGGGAATAGGGTATGAATCCATTCATGCTTGTAAGTATGATTGTGTATTATTTCGTGCCGAGTATAAATCACTTGAATATTGTCCGATATGTGGTGAAAGTCGGTACAAAGTCCGTGGTACGGGGAAGAAAGTGCCTCAAAAGATATTGCGATATTTCCCTTTAACGCCCAGGCTGCAGAGATTGTTCATGTCACGACACACAGCGACTGACATGATATGGCATCATGAAAAGAGGATCGGTGCTGAGGGCATACTTATGTAAGGGTTTTTAGGGGGTGAATCCGGTAACGCAGCGGAAACGGTATTTCAAAACTTTTTCAAAATACCGAGTAGATTATTCAATATCTAATATGAATAATCTATTCGGATTTCACCTAAACCCAAAATGAATTACTCATGTGTATGATCTAATCAGATGAAGTAATAATCCGACCACTAAAGGCCCTTTGTCCGGCCACATTAGGTCCGACCATATTAGTGCCGACCACATTTGTGCCGACCACATTAGTGCCGACCACATTAGTGCCGACCATATGGGTAGCGACCACATTAGGTCCGACCAGACGAGGTCCGACCACATAAGTGCCGACCACATTAAGTCCGACCAGACGAGGTCCAACCACATAAGTGCCGACCACATTAGGTCCGACCAGACGAGGTCCGACCACATAAGTGCCGACCACATTAGGTCCGACCAGACGAGGTCCGACCACATAAGTGCTGACCACATTAGGTCCGACCAGACGAGGTCCGACCACATAAGTGCCGACCACATTAGGTCCGACCAGACGAGGTCCGACCACATAAGTGCCGACCACAGTCAAACAGAAGAGTATTTTACATGCATCATATACAAATCCAAATACTCAACATAAATGAAAAGCCAAAAGGTGGTACAAGGTCAGAAACTTGAAACCAACACTTAAATCAAGTTTCTAAAACACCATTTTATAGTCTCACCATAATGAAATAACTATAGAACAATTCTAGGTTATCTAAGAGTGGGTCAATAACTCTAGAATGGCAACTAATTTCTTAAACCATCAATAGAATGCTTATTAACTCATTAGTAACATTCTATGATCTTTATACATGCTCAACCCTTTCCAAAAACTTCCATTCTCCAAAAATACATAGAATAAAGAATAGAAAAACATAAGAACATCACAAGATGAAGACCACAACAAGAGGAACATTTTTCTCTCTAATGGCAAGTTGGAAATACTTACTAAATTCCAAGCTTTTCCTTGTTTTTGCTTTTCTTTCTCTCAAGCTTCTATGTCTTCTTTCAATGGAGTTTTAGGTAAAGTGTGAAAGGTTATTAAACCCTAAATGAAACAAAACAATATATACTTGCTCACATTTTTCCTTGGCTGAAAATTGCCTAAGGAAATAAACAAGAAATTGTTTTAATTTCATTTGAATTTCAACTTGCAACTTGATTAAATGATCATTACAATTTAATGATAAATTCAACCAAGTCAACAATTTCAACTTAGCCATTTAAAACAAATATCATAACTTTAAAATATCTATACTTTAATTAATTTAATCATTTAACAATTAAATAATCAATTAATTAATTAAATACAAATACATTAAGTATATGTATAATATTCACATTAAATATTAAATACATATATTCATTTATGATATTAGTCAAAAAAACTCATTTTGACAATTAATTAATGTGTATTTGAATTAATCAAGTATTAAAGACAAATACACAAAAATTAAGGAAATGACTATCGGGTCCCATCACATGTATTTTGCGTTTAACCTTTAAACGACTTTATAAATAATCAATATTATTTATATAAGAGTTGCCTTAGTGCTCTACGAGTATATTTCATTAGTGAGACTCTCTAGATTCAGGCATATCCGTCACGAAATCCAATTTTGTGTCCATAATTTATCCACCCGTAAATTATGACGATCACGAATATTCTTGCTGAATCATACAGGTCGAGGTCATGGCAAATGTATAATTCCTCCGTCACAGGTATCCGGATAAATCCCAGAGATATAGATGTAAACGTCAAATCTCTATAAGGATTATCCAGTCGACTATTCTATTAGCAATCTCAAAAAGAATGTTTAGAACTAGCTTCTAAACTTTACCACGGGCCCATGGTTTTATCTGATTGCTAATCATATGGACTACCTATGCTCTGATACACAGAACTGACGGATCCTATCTTGATACACATAGGACACCCTGAGGATCTGTCTACACCCAACGAACAGGCGGAGGTCTGATCTAAATAGATCGGTGACGTGACCGCCGTCTAAGTGTAGAAGATGTCTCATGTGCCCACAATGGCATCTCAAGTCTAAGAATCACAAGTGCTACTCAGCCCAAGAAGATTCTTATTGACGCTGGTGTACCATCCATTAAGAATCTTCGGTGAGTCGTTCAGTGTTTATCCGCTATAAACACCTACACGTCTATACTAGTCTCCAAGACCAATGGTTCATTGAGAAACCATTGGAATCATATATTCCAGTATACGACATGTACCGGTCTCAACGGGTTTACTATACTGACCAAGTAGTGTAAACCTTGACCAGGAACTGTCTGAGAATGACAACGTCATGATACGACTCAATGTCCGTTGCGACGCTTTTGCAACTGTATCATGACTAATCATTCTAGGGTCATTACATCTTTACCATATAGAAAGATAGATTATATTATAGAAACTGCATATATTATTCATAATAATAATGTTTTACAGAAGTATTCAACAGAAATACAACCGGGAATTGGCGCTCTGAGCACCAACCCCAACAACTTAGACATCCTGCGGATGGAACCGAGTGGAAGGAATTTGATGATATGTACCCCCGTTTCGCTGAGGACCCCCGTAATGTCAGGTTAGGTCTTGCCTCTGATGGTTTTAACCCATTTGGGAATATGTACAACTCTTATAGCATGTGGCCCGTTATTGTTTTTCCATATAACTTACCTCCATGGAAATGTATGAAGGATCCGTTCATGTTTATGTCATTGTTTATCCCTGGTCCACGTTCCACTGGTAAAGATATGAATATTTACTTGAGACCATTGATCGAAGAGTTACAAACATTATGGAACGTGGGTGTGTATACCTATGATGCAGCTTCCGAGCAGTATTTTCATATGCATGCCGCATTATTATGGACCATTAATGATTTTCCAGCTTATGGTTCATTATCTGGATGGAGCACTAAGGGATACATGGCATGTCTAGTTTGTGCGGGTCAAACACATTCGCAACGATTACGGAATAAAATAGGATACACAGGGCACATGAGATTTCTTGAGTTGAGTCATCCTTGGCGGAGGAGTAAATTATTTAACGGTCAACATGAACCTCAGAGTATGCCCAGTCCATTGTCTGGATCCTCAGAGTATGCCCAGTCCATTGTCTGGATTCGACATACTTTGCCAACATCAGCATCTCAGAGACAGCACACCAGGTAAACATCCTAATAATAGAGAAAAAATCGAAAACGCTTACCTGAAGAGTTGAATTGGACAGGAAAGAGTATTTTCTTTGATTTAGAATATTGGGGGACTCTGAGTTTGCGACATAATTTGGATGTAATGCATATAGAAACAAACATTTGTGAGAGTTTAGTAGGCACACTATTCAATATTCCGGGTAAGACAAAAGACACTGTAAATGCTAGATTGGACCTAAAGATCTTAGAATTCGTAGTGAATTGCATTTACAAGTCACTTCTCGAGGTCTTATTAAGCCACCTGCTAGTTATGTACTCATCAATCAGAGAGAAAATCATTTTGTGATGGCTGAAAATGGTTAAATTCCTTGATGATTATGCATCGAATATTGGGCGTTGGGTCAGAGATGATACAATAACAGGATTAAAGAGTCATGATTGTCATGTGCTTCTCGAGATTCTCCTTCCTGTTGGCATTCGACCTTATCTCCCCCCGATTGTATGCGACGTCGTACTTGATCTATGTGGCTTCTTTAAACAATTATGGCAGAGGACATTAACCAAAACTGTTATTGACGAACTTGAGCGAGGAATCGTGATAATCCCATGCAAGTTGGAGCGAATTTTGCCACCCTTTTTTTTGATGTGATGGTACATCTGGCCGTGCATTTACCGGCTGAAGCTAGAAAGGGAGGTCTTGCCCATTACAGATGGATGTATCCCATTGAGAGGTACTATAATATACAGTTTTAAATATTACATTCTTAAATTTTTACTGTGCATTAAATTTAGTTTTAATGCAACTTGTTGTCATATCCGCAGGGCTTTGGGAGATTACAAACAATATGTGAAAAAAAGGCGCGCCCTGAAGGGTCAATAGCTGAAGCTGTTGTAATAAGTGAAGCAATAAACATTTTGTTCGATGTACATGCAGAATATTGAAACTCATTTTTTAATCGTCGGCCACGAAACTATGATGGAGATGCAAGTATTTCGCAAGATATCATAGTGTTCCATCAAAATTACAGACCATTTGGAGCAGTAGGTGTCAAATTACTAACCCTTCAGGAAGTTCAACGTACGCATTGGTTTATATTGAGTAATTGTGATGAAGTGTAACCATATTTAACGTAAGTTTTTCTGGTGCATAACCATAGTATTTTTGCCATACATTAACCTAACTCATTTTTTGTAGGCAACATCTAACAATGCTACAATATGGTGGTGACCATAACGTTGATGAAACACACAAAAAAGAATTTCCTAAATGGTTTAAGACAACTGTAAGACCTAACATTTTATATTTATTCTTATCCTAACATTAAATATTTCAGTTTTTTATATTAACACATTTATTTCTCTCATTGTTAGATTAAGAACCAAGTGCAAAATGGTCAATTGGACTCGTCATCCTCGTTGGTTTCTTTGGCTTATGGGCCTCAAAAGCAGGCTTATGAATACAGTGGATGCATTGTCAACGGAGTTAGATTTCATACCGAACAGCGAGATGTTACTCATGTGACTTAGAATTATGTAATTGTAGTCCAATGAGAACACGGCTCAGATCTTATTGACTTCTACGGAGTGTTGCAATCGGTCATGGAGTTGATATACCGACCCAGACGACATATTGTGTTATTCGACTGTAAGTGGTTTGACACAAATGCCAGAAAGAGGAGAATTCAAGTTAGTAATCTTCTAACGTCAATTATGTTCAACGTTTTTGGTACAAGAATGATCCATACATTTTTTGTACCCAAGCACGTTCAGTGATATATATATCTGATTCAAAGTTAGGAACTGGATGGATGGTGGTAGAAAAGTTACAACATAGGGGCATTTGGGACACGCAGGAGAAAGATAGAGTTGACATATCAGATGAAACATAAGAAGTCTCCGGCAACTTCGAAGTTCCTGAACAGATATTTTATTACCAACTGTCACTGTTCCTGAAAATATCACATTAACACGAGATAGTACAGACGTTGAGATAATTCCTCATTCTGAAGTGAGCGTTGAAGTAGCAAGTGAAGAAGAATTTGACACTGAAGAGACTTCGATTCCAGTCACGAATCCTCAAATACCGAAGATAATAGTGATTATGAAGTTAGTGTATTTTGTGATTGATGAATAATTTTCTGGATTATAATGTATGGTAGTTGTTTTTAATTATTATTTAAATATGGTTGAAAGATTGTCGTAATTATTAATAGTATAATTATCATATAATTGTTATTATTATTTTAATGGTAGACATTTAGCGTCGAAATAATAGTCGACGCTAAATGTTAGACATTAAACGATGCCGCCCGAGAGTGCTATGTAAGTGTTTAATTAAATAAATTATATAAAATTTCATTGTTTTCCATTATTTTTTAACATGGAATCTTAAAATGTATGAACATATGATGGAGATCCAGACATAGAACCTATATAGGGCTTACAGCATTTGGTTGATATGGAACTTTCACGTAAGGTGTTCTAGAATACCACTTCTTACAACGTCGAGTTTGACACTTGTCGGAAGGTGACAACGACTACTTCTCAATCGTCTGACTCCTCAGAGAGGGTCACTGTCTTGAGGGAGTAGTTAAAGCCGACTCAAGACCAGTTGGAGATGCAGAATACTGAGACGAGGACGCAGAATGCCAAGATGATAAGGTAGAAAGAGAAGCATGATCGGGAAATGACGAACTTGCGGGAGCTTATGGATAGATTGCTCACTCAATCCAATACTACATGATCGCTCTCTACAGTTTCTCCAGGCCTGACAGATGCAACACCAACCCCGACCCGATCGTCCTGTATGATTTTTTATTTAATGTAATAAAAAAATATATTATAATATATAATAATTTTAATTTAATTTTTCAATTTTCTAAATTTAAAAATAAAATATTATTAAAATATATATGTAATTATCAATAATTATATATATATTAATAATATTATTTTAATAATTTAAAATAGATTTAATTAGCATCGCCACAAAATGTCTGCATTTAGCATCGACACACAAATGTCGACACTAATAGTTATCCATATTTAGTGACGCCAATGTGCCGACGTTAAAAGTCCACGATCTTCAGTGTCGCATTTATTTGTTTATGCGAAATTATCCATTTTCTCTATCGCCATCTTTCGGCGCAAAATTTTTTCCATCGACTTTTATATTTTTTAGTTTCGATATTTGACAATACTGAAAAACCGTATTATTGTAGTGAAAATAGCAATATACAAAATCTGAACATCAATACACATACGCACTAAAAAAAAAAAAGATTCCAATAAAGATGTCTATAGCAATTAAAAGATAATAAAAACACAAAATCCTCTCTCTCATATATATATATATATAAAGTGTCCCTTCCAATGACAATGAAACAAACATAAACCTACATGCCATTATTTTATTTCTTACATCCTTCCGTTCTGCATCATTTATTATGCCCGTAAGCATGTGCTTCGCTTTCCCAAATTATTATTACAGTATTATTATTTTATTTAGTCTTGACCTCTCTGAAAATTCGAACAAATCAAGCTTCTTGAGATGCAAACGTTTTTTCAACCTGTAAAATATAATCAAGGACCTTTTGGCGATCAGGAAGGGACTTGGACACGCTCTCCTTTTCCGAACACCTCTTAAACCAAGCTCCGAGCTTGGGGACTTCTGCCTCTGTGCTGAAGTTGCCGAGTGTCTCCAAGGCACAAAACCAGCTATACAAAGTAACAAGTGCAATGTCTACATAACCAAATGTCTCACCACCAAAGTAAGCCTTGTCTCCAAGCTCCCTTTCCAACACATTAAGACTTTCAATGAATCCCTTCTTTCCTTCCTCTTGCTCTTTTCCTGTACTGAACAATATTTTCTTCCCACCTTCAAATAGCTGCATCATCCAATTCCAAAATGTAAAGGGGAAAAAAAAAACAAAAACAAAAACATAAAAAATTTATAATGTATAATGATTAATGAATACCTTTGTGTCAATATAATCAGCCCAGAACCTAGCTTGAGCTCTCTGGTAAGGATCAGAGGGCATCAGCAATGGAGTTTTGTTGTCATTCCAAACTTCATCAATGTACTGCACAATGATCAAGGACTCACAGATGGGTTTGCCATTGTGGATGAGAACCGGGATCTTCTTGTGAACCGGGTTCATCTTCAGAAGAAGAGTGCTCTTATTCCACACGTCTTGTACACTGGTCTCATACTTGATGCCCTTCTCAGCAAACGCTATCCTGCATCTCATACCAAATGGGCTTGACCAGAAATCCAACAGAACAAGCTCTTCCGCCATTTTCACTCACTTTTAGATCACTTTAATTGTTTTTGTTTAGGTTCTTTGGCATAGAGAGGATTGAGTAGCTATTTATAGAAAATCATTTAGAATTGGTTCACAATGTGCTGTTTCTTTCACATGCTTTTTATTTTATTTTATTTTATTTTTGGTTTTGCAAATATATAGAAACGAATCCCATCTCATGCGACTTCCCAGATGTGTCACAGTGCCATGCTATTTCCCAATCTGAGGCGTCAATGTTGGTGTTCTTACATTATATATTTAATAATGTATGTATAATAATTTTTTTTTCATCGTCAAGTAATATATTTCTGGCTTTGATTAAAAAAAGTAATATATTGATGCAAGAATCCAGAATTTGCATCAAGTGTAACGTTAGTTAAATGCACCTGCAATATTCCGAAAAATTCGAGCAATTTTTAAGAATTTGCTTCAAACTACAGGTCATTTGAAAGGAAATGAAATATTTAACCAATTTCTCAGAATTTTCTTCAAGCTTAACTATTTAAACGCACATGCATTTCACACTACAAGAATTATGGCTTTTAGCGTCCAAACATTTAGCGTCGAAGTAAATTTCGACGCTAAAAATCACTTTTAGCGTCGTAATTAAAATTCGACGCCAAATATCAAGATTTTAGCGACGAAAATAATTTTCGACGCCAAATATTCAACTTTTGTCGTCGAAAACTGTTATCGACGCTAAAAGTATACTTATAGCGTCGAAAAATATTCGACGCTAAATTATTTACTATTCCAATAATTTTTGGCGCTAAATGTTATACTTTTAGCGTCAAAACTACTAGTCGACGCCAAAAACAAGACATTTAGCGTCGACTAAGTGGCGTCGCTAAAGGTTTATGAAGATTCCACCGACAATCATTTAATCTTTAGCGTCTAAATTATGTCGACGCTAAAAATCGGACATTTAGCGTCGAATAAACTATTTCGACGCTAAAAATAACAATAATTAGCGTCGAATTTATTGTTTCGACGCTAAATATAGATTAAAATGTAGAATGCCACCAACCCTTCTCCCCCTCTGTTTTGTTCTCCCATTCTCTTTTTTTTCATCCTCTGAAATCTCAGAATCTGTCCTCTGCAACCTCACAACTCTCCTACAAATTTTCAATAAAATTGTAATCAATTTTCCATAAGGTAAGTCTTCTTTATATTTCTTTATTAATTATTTTTCAATTTTTATGATTATGTTTATTATATACTTTTTGTTAGTGGTTTATGTTCATATATGTAGATTAGTTAATTAATTAACTAAATAGAATTTTTCTGTAAACTATTACTTTATCAACTAAATATATATGTATATGCTTAAATAAATAATTAATGAATTAGTAATGTTGATGAGTGTAATATGATATTTAATAATTATATTATTATATTTAGGTATTTCGCTTAAATGGATAGAAATTGGATGAGCTCGCTGGATAGATTGAGTGTTGAATATCGTAATGGAGTGTATGAGTTTATGGAAGTCGCAAAGCAACACATTGATGCAAAAGGTCGTGTTCGGTGTCCATGTGCAAATTGTTTGAATAGGAAAAGGAAACGATTAGATGAAGTTCATAATCATTTATACATGCCAGGAATATCACCAACTTACCGTACGTGGATTTATCACGGTGAGCAGTATCATTCTCAGTCACGGTTTATTGATTCCGGTGAAGGGAGCAGTAGTTACAATCAACCTGTAAACGATGAGATAATCGATGCTTTGCATGACTTACAAGGTCCACAACTTGGTCATAGTGTCAGTGGTGACATGCCAGTGTTAAGTGGAAATGATCAAAATTTATTTAGTGAACTACTTGAGGAGGCAAAAAAAATTCCATTTGAAGGTGCTGGAATTTCGATCTTGAATTTCGTTGTGAAATTATTACACATTAAAGTGATCAACAGAATGACCAACAAAAGTATTGATATGATGCTAGAGTTACTGGGCCAAATGTTACCGGTTGGAAGCGAATTGCCTAAGTCGTACTACGAGGCAAAGACAATGTTGCATGATCTGGGAATAGGGTATGAATCCATTCATGCTTGTAAGTATGATTGTGTATTATTTCGTGCCGAGTATAAATCACTTGAATATTATCCGATATGTGGTGAAAGTCGGTACAAAGTCCGTGGTACGGGGAAGAAAGTGCCTCAAAAGATATTGTGATATTTCCTTTAACGCCCAGGCTGCAGAGATTGTTCATGTCACGACACACAGCGACTGACATGATGTGGCATCATGAAAAGAGGATCGGTGCCGAGGGCATACTTAGACATCCTGCGGATGGAACCGAGTGGAAGGAATTTGATGACATGTACCCCCGTTTCGCTGAGGACCCCCGTAATGTCAGGTTAGGTCTTGCCTCTGATGGTTTTAACCTATTTGGGAATATGTACAACTCTTATAGCATGTGGCCCGTTATTGTTTTTCCATATAACTTACCTCCATGGAAATGTATGAAGGATCCGTTCATGTTTATGTCATTGCTTATCCCTGGTCCACGTTCCCCTGGTAAAGATATGAATATTTACTTGAGACCATTGATCGAAGAGTTACAAACATTATGGAATGTGGGTGTGTATACCTATGATGCAGCTTCCGAGCAGTATTTTCAGATGCATGCCGCATTATTATGGACCATTAATGATTTTCCAGCTTATGGTTCATTATCTGGATGGAGCACTAAGGGATACATGGCATGTCCAGTTTGTGCGGGTCAAACACATTCGCAACGATTACGGAATAAAATAGGATACACAGGGCACATGAGATTTCTTGAGTTGAGTCATCATTGGCGGAGGAGTAGTAAAATATTTAACGGTCAACATGAACCTCAGAGTATGCCCAGTCCATTGTCTGGATTCGACATACTTTGCCAACATCAGCATCTCAGAGACAGCACACCAGGTAAACATCCTAATAATATAGATAAAAATCGAAAACGCTTATTGAAGAGTTGAAGAGTTGAATTGGACAGGAAATAGTATTTTCTTTGAGTTAGAATATTGGGGGACTTTGAGTTTGCGACATAATTTGGATGTAATGCATATAGAAACAAACATTTGTGAGAGTTTAGTGGGCACACTATTCAATATTCCGGGTAAGACAAAAGACACTGTAAATGCTAGATTTGACCTACAAGATCTTAGAATTCGTAGTGAATTGCATTTACAAGTCACTTCTCGAGGTCTTATTAAGCCACCTGCTAGTTATGTGCTCATTCAATCAGAGAGAAAATCATTTTGTGATTGGCTGAAAATGGTTAAATTCCTTGATGATTATGCATCAAATATTGGGCGTTGGGTCAGAGATGATACAATAACAGGATTAAAGAGTCACGATTGTCATGTGCTTCTCGAGATTCTCCTTCCTGTTGGCATTCGACCTATCTCCCCCCGACTGTATGCGACGTCGTACTTGATCTATGTGGCTTCTTTAAACAATTATGGCAGAGGACATTAACCACAACTGTTATTGACGAACTTGAGCGAGGAATCGTGATAATCCTATGCAAGTTGGAGCGAATTTTGCCACCCTTTTTTTTATGTGATGGTACATCTGGCCGTGCATTTACTGGCTGAAGCTAGAAAGAGAGGTCTTGTCCATTACAGATGGATGTATCCCATTGAGAGGTACTATATATATACAGTTTTAAATATTACATTCTTAAATTTTTACTGTGCATTGAATTTAGTTTTAATGGAAACTTGTTGTCATATCCGCAGGGCTTTGGGAGATTACAAACAATATGTGAAAGGAAACAAGGCGCGCTCTGAAGGGAACAATATATGAAGCTGTGCTAATAAGTGAAGAAAACATTTGATGTACAGAATATTGAAACTCATTTTAATCGTCGGCCACGAAACTATGATGGAGATGTAAGTAATTCGCAAGATATCATAGTGTTCCGTCAAAATTACAGACCATTTGGAGCAGTAGTGTCAAATTACTAACCCTTCAGGAAGTTCAACATACGCATTGGTTTATATTGAGTAATTGTGATGAAGTTAACCGTATTTAACGTAAGTTTTTCTGGTGCATAACCATAGTATTTTTGCCATACATTAACCTAACTCATTTTTTGTAGGCAACATCTAACAATGCTACAATGTGGTGGTGACCATAACGTTGATGAAACACACAAAAAAGAATTTCCTAAATGGTTTGAGACAACTGTAAGACCTAACATTTTATATTTATTTTTATCCTAACATTAAATATTTCAGTTTTTTATATTAACACATCTATTTCTCTCATTGTTAGATTAAGAACCAAGTGCAAAATGGTCAATTGGACTCGTCATCCTCGTTGGTTTCTTTGGCTTATGGGCCTCAAAAGCAGGCTTATGAATACAGTGGATGCATTGTCAACGGAGTTAGATTTCATACCGAACAGCGAGATGTTACTCATGTGACTTAGAATTATGGAATTGTAGTCCAATGAGAACACGGCTCAGATCTTATTGACTTCTACGGAGTGTTGCAATCGGTCATGGAGTTGATATACCGACCCAGACGACATATTGTGCTATTCGACTGTAAGTGGTTTGACACAAATGCCAGAAAGAGGAGAATTCAAGTTAGTAATCATCTAACATCAATTAATTTTCAACGTTTTTGGTACAAGAATGATCCATACATTTTTTGTACCCAAGCACGTTCAGTGATATATATATCTGATCCAAAGTTAGGAACTGGATGGATGGTGGTAGAAAAGTTACAACATAGGGGCATTTGGGACACGCAGGAGAAAGATAGAGTTGACATATCAAATGAAACATAAGAAGTCTCCGGAAACTTCGAAGTTCCTGAACAGATATTTTATTACCAACTGTCACTGTTCCTGAAAATATCACATTAACACGAGATAGTACAGACGTTGAGATAATTCCTCATTCTGAAGTGAGCGTTTGAAGTGGCAAGTGAGAAGAAGAATTGACACTGAAGATAACTTCAATTCCAGTCACGAATCCTCAAATACCGAAGATAATAGTGATTAATGAAGTTAGTGTATTTTGTGATTGATGAATAATTTTCTGGATTATAATGTATGGTTGTTTTTTTAATTATTATTTAAATATGGTTGAAAGATTGTCGTAATTATTAATAGTATAATTATCATATAATTGTTATTATTACGCTAAATGTTAGACATTAAACGATGCCGCCCGAGAGTGCTATGTAAGTGTTTAATTAAATAAATTATATAAAATTTCATTGTTTTCCATTATTTTTTAACATGGAATCTTAAAATGTATGAACATATGATGGAGATCCAGACATAGAACCTCATATAGGGCTTACAGCATTTGGCTGATATGGAACTTTCACGTAAGGTGTTCTAGAATACCACTTCTTACAACGTCGAGTTTGACACTCGTCGGAAGGTGACAACGACTACTTCTCAATCGTCTGACTCCTCAGAGGAGGTCACTGTCTTGAGGGAGCAGTTAAAGCCGACTCAAGACCAGTTGGAGATGCATAATACTGAGACGAGGACGCAGAATGCCAAGATGATAATGTAGAAAGAGAAGCATGATCGGGAAATGACGAACTTTGGAGCTTATGGATAGATTGCTCACTCAATCCAATACTACATGATCGCTCTCTACAGTTTCTCCAGGCCTGACAGACGCAACACCAACCCCGACCCGATCGTCCTGATGATTTTTATTAATGTAATAAAAAATATATTATATATAATAATAATTTTAATTTAATTTTTCAATTTTCTAAATTTAAAAATAAAATATTATTAAAATATATATGTAATTATCAATAATTATATTTATATATATATTAATAATATTTTATTTTTAATAATTTAAAATAGATTTAATTAGCATCGCCACAAAATGTCTGCATTTAGCATCGACAACACAAATGTCGACACTAATAGTTATCCATATTTAGTGACGCCAATGTGCCGACGTTAAAAGTCCACGATCTTCAGTGTCGCCTTTATTTGTCTATGCGAAATTATCCATTTTCTCTATCGCCATCTTTCGGTGCAAAATTTTTTCCATCGACTTTTATATTTTTTAGTTTCGATATTTGACAATACTGAAAAACCGTATTATTGTAGTGAAAATAGCAATATACAAAATCTGAAATATCAATACACATACGCACTAAAAAAAAAAAAAGATTCCAATAAAGATGTCTATAGCAATTAAAAGATAATAAAAACACACAATCCTCTCTCATATATATATATAAATAAAAAGTGTCCCCTTCCGCGAAGAAAGGTTCCAATGACAATAAAACAAACATAAACCTACATGCCATTATTTTATTTCTTAAATCCTTCCATTCTGCATCATTTATTATGCCCGTAAGCATGTGTTTCGCTTTCCCAAATTATTATTACAGTATTATTTTTTAATTTAGTCTTGACCTCTCTGAAAATTCGAACAAATCAAGCTTCTTGAGATGCAAACGTTTTTTCAACATGTAAAATATAATCAAGGACCTTTTGGCGATCAGGAAGGGACTTGGACACGCTCTCCTTTTCCGAACACCTCTTAAACCAAGCTCCGAGCTTGGGGACTTCTGCCTCTGTGCTGAAGTTGCCGAGTGTCTCCAAGGCACAAAACCAGCTATACAAAGTAACAAGTGCAATGTCTACATAACCAAATGTCTCACCACCAAAGTAAGCCTTGTCTCCAAGCTCCCTTTCCAACACATTAAGACTTTCAATGAATCCCTTCTTCCCTTCCTCTTGCTCTTTTCCTGTACTGAACAATATTTTCTTCCCACCTTCAAATAGCTGCATCATCCAATTCCAAAATGTAAAGGGGAAAAAAAAAACAAAAACAAAAATCAAACAACTGCTTATAATGTGATTAATGAATACCTTTGTGTCAATATAATCAGCCCAGAACCTAGCTTGAGCTCTCTGGTAAGGATCAGAGGGCATCAGCAATGGAGTTTTGTTGTCATTCCAAACTTCATCAATGTACTGCACAATGATCAAGGACTCACAGATGGGTTTGCCATTGTGGATGAGAACCGGGATCTTCTTGTGAACCGGGTTCATCTGCAGAAGAAGAGTGCTCTTATTCCACACGTCTTGTACACTGGTCTCATACTTGATGCCCTTCTCAGCAAACGCTATCCTGCATCTCATACCAAATGGGCTTGACCAGAAATCCAACAGAACAAGCTCTTCCGCCATTTTCACTCACTTTTAGATCACTTTAATTGTTTTTGTTTAGGTTCATTGGCATAGAGAGGCTTGAGTAGCTATTTATAGAAAATCATTTAGAATTGGTTCACAATGTGCTGTTTCTTTCACATGCTTTTTATTTTATTTTATTTTATATAGAAACGAATCCCATCTCATGCGACTTCCCAGATGTGTCAGTGCCATGCTACTTCCCAATCTGAAGGCGTCAATGTTGGTGTGCTTACATTATATATTTTTTTTCATCGTCAAGTAATATATTTCTGGCTTTGATTAAAAAAAAGTAATATATTGATGCAAGAATCCAGAATTTGCATCAAGTGTAACGTTAGTTAAATGCACCTGCAATATTCCGAAAAATTCGAGCAATTTTTAAGAATTTGCTTCAAACTACAGGTCATTTGAAAGGAAATGAAATATTTAACCAATTTCTCAGAATTTTCTTCAAGCTTAACTATTTAAACGCACATGCATTTCATCAGTACTGAAGCTAATTTACTGAAATTGCTTCAAAGCGTAAAGCCATATATATGACATCACCACCATTTCATCAAATTTCTTCAAACCAATTTCCAAATTTAAGCATTCGAAATTGCCCTTGATGGTAATATTCAAACGAAAACAGACGTTCGGTCAAGGTAGGTCAATGTTAATTCAGACACGTAGTGCATCAATGTGTGAATTGAAGAAAATTGAGGGGAGGTCAGTTAAAATTTTTAAGAATTGGATTTTAAAACAGTGCCAAATTTCCAAATGCACAATTGATGGGACAGAAGATTTGGACTCCTGTACGTACACTCAACGGCATCGGGCTTTAGATTATATTTTCAAAATTTATTTGTTAACTACTGTTTTTTGTTTTAGGTAAATTTATTTGGTTAGTATGGAATCAAAGTAAATTTAGTAAGTAGATAGATAATCACAGAGATAAAGATTTACGTGGTTTGACGAAGTGCTTCCATCCAATGTTCACGGGAGTAAAGGGGTTATTATATTATTGTTCGGGGTCAAGACCGATCTGAATTATAAATGGTGTAGTGAGCTTACAGTGTACAACACCTCGGGTCTTATGACAAGCCCGGTATAAATCTCTCAAGTGATCGGAGTCCGACCATTTTTTTCTCTCTCTATCACTAATTTAGAAGCTCTTAGCTTTTTATAAGTTTTGTGATGCAAAAATTGCTAACTCAAAAAAACTATATTGAATCTGAACCTTCAACTCCTTTATATAGACTTCCGACTATTTCCATTCACTATGCCACACTATGATGTCAGCTCACGTCACATTGTCATCATTGACATCACACTTTTCCTCAACTATCCACAATTCGGCTATGTACCGGCCTAAAATTACCTAATAATGCAAATTTTTACATTTTGCTCATTTTAGTCCTAAAGTGTCAATTACACATATAAGTGTTTCTAAATTACTACCAAAATAATTAGTATACATTTAATATACTTAATTACATCCATGAAATGAAAAGAGCCAATTTTAAAATTATGCATAAACCATAAATTATTTAATTAATCAAATTAACCAAATAAAACTAAATTTAAGTTCCAATCAAGTTTTAATCCAAACTTTCCAATATCACAAAAGTTTCACCACAATAAAAACACTCAAGAACAATTCTAGGTTTTCATAGAGTGAGTATAAGAATTCTAAAATGGCAACTTGTTATTCTTTAATAACATTAAGCTATAATAACACTTATTAAGTTCAAAAGAATCAATACACATGCCTGCTTTCATTTCAACAAGCTTCCAACAAGTAACCCATATTGAAGAGGAGGAAAAACAAACAATACATTATATATATTCAAATAAAGTAAAGAGAAATAATTTTCTAATGAAAGAATTAAGAAAACTTACCATTAAATTCCAATTTTTTCAAAGATTTGCTTTAGGATTTGGTTTCTCCAATTTTCTCTCACTTATGGTTGCTATTAGAAGCCATTTTTTTCCTCAACTTAAAATGAAAAACAACACACATTTTGAAATAAATGGTCATTTGGCCGAGAATAGGATGGGGGCAAAAAAGGAATTTTCTTTCAAAGAATAAAACAAAATATTTAGTCCCACTTACTTTAAACTACTGCTAAATGCACCCATTAAAATAAAACACATGTCATAAAAATTTGACATATACTTATGCACATATATTTAATAAATAAATTATTTAATTAAATTTTTAATTAACTATTCATTTAATTAATATATATATATATATATATATATATAATATATATATATATAATATATATGTATTTCTACATTGACACTAAATGACAAAATACATCAATGGATTATATGTGTAATAAATTCATTTGATAATTACTTAATGTGCATCTAATCAAAATTATGCATATAATACATATACACATTATTTTAGGAAATCACAAAAAAATCGCATGTGTAATTTTCGTTTAACCATTAAACAATTTATGAATAACCAATATTATTCGTAATAAGTTGTCTTGGTGCTCTACGAGTATTATTAATTATGTGAGACTCTCTAAGTTCAGGCATATCCGTCACGGAATCCAATTCTGTATTCATAATTCACCTACTCGTAAATTATGACGACCACAGATATTCTCGCTGAACTATACATGTCGAGATCTTTGCATACGTATAATCCTTCCTTTATAGGTATTGGAATAAATAGCAGAGACATAGATATAATCATCAAATCTCATAAGATATAATCTCATCGACGTATAGATTTGTGATTTCTCAATAACACTCAGAACTCACTTCCGAGAGTATCATGGCCATGGATTTGAAAAATCACAATCTCATGATGTGGCCACCTAAATCCTATACGCAGGACTGACGAACCCTCTTTGGATACATCACCAGATATCATGAGCATCAGTCCACACCCAATGCAAGGACGGAGGGCTAACCTAAAAAGGTTGAAGACGTGAATGTTATCAAAGTGTGGAGGATAACTTATATATCCACTATGGTATCTCAAGTCCAAGAACCACTATGTTAATCAACTCGAAAATGATTCATATTGACGCAAGCGTATCATCTATTAGAAATCTTCCATGAGGCGTTTAGTGTTCATCTGTTATGAACACCTACATATCTAAACGAGTCTCATTAGAATCTTGGCTCACTGAGATAAACCATCATAATCTAATATTTTGTTATACGATATGTACCGGTCTCCTGGGTTTACTTACTGACCAATAATGTAAACCTTGACCAGAAACTGTTCAAGAATGATACTGTTATAAAATTTCCCAATGTCAATTGCGATAATTTTATAATTACGTTATAACTTAATCATTCTTAGGTCTTATATGATTTTACCATTTAAAAGAAAATATATCGAAGAAATTGTATATTTCATTCACAACAAAATTACAAGAAATACATAAGAAATTGGCATGCTGAGTACCAACCCCAACAGAGAGACCATAGTGGCAGATAGTTCAATTTCGTAACACACAAAATGACTGCTTTTGAATCACTCTGAAGCCATAATCTCCTCCATCCATTAAGAGTAGACTAGTCTGCTCAATAGCAAGAATTTCTACATAAAAGGATCATGATTACCTCTAGGAATTGCGCAAAACAACCTTTGAAAACACCATTGAAACCTATGTAAATAGCCACCACAAAAGGCCACCCCATGATTACCTTTTATAGTGCCGTCTGTGTTAAGTTTCACCCAATAAATAGAAAGAGAATGTCAAAACGCTATATAAACTTTAGGATATTTGCGCAAAGCCAATGAAGATCCAAAGTTGCATATATATGTAGGTCGGCATTGACATACCCTGGGAATTTGGAACTTGATATGAGTTTCACCACATAACTGTAGCCGCTTACATGAAAAGAACGAGTCTTCAAACTTGAGTTTATTCACTACAAAAATTATACCCTTTAGCGTCAAAATAAATCGAAGCCAAAAACCATATTTTCGACGCAAAATATTATTAGCGTCGAAATAATCAGACGCAAAAAGTGGAAGCCGAAATGTCGACGAGAATAACTTTTAGCGTCGAAATAAATAATTGCGACGCTAAATACTGTATTTGGCGTCCAATTTATTTCGACGCTAAATTAAATTTTCTGACGCTATAGGTTATATTTGGCGACGAACTAATTCGACGTTAAAAGTTTGACTTTAGCGTCGAAATATGTCGACGCTAGAGTATATTAAAAAAGTAATATCTGTATACTTACTGCGGCGATTTTCTTGTAACTATTAGCGTCGAAATATTCGACGCCAAAAGATTGCTTTTGGCGTCGACTGTCTCGACACTAATAGTTAAAAAAATTGTTTATTAAAAAATTATTAATTTACTTTTTTTTTGTTCTAAAATAATTAATTTAATATTTAATTTAATTGAAAAAAATTTCTGATTAATAACAGAATAACGAAATATTATAATAATTATTATATTCAATTTTTTTTAGAAAAAAAAACATATTATATTAAAACTATTTGTTCAAAATGTTTATACAAAACCAAATATAAAATTTATTGCTGCTGTGATGGGGGATGCTCGAGCCCGATGCACCCTGACTGATTGAGGCCTCCAACATCTGACGGAAAGTCATCATTTGCTGTTCGAGCTGCTCCGTCTTCTTCTCGTGGTCCAGCTTGACCTGTTGTAGCTCGTCCTTAGTCTGGTTCAGCTCGTCTCGGGTGGTGGCTAACTCGTCTCGAAGAGAGGCATTTTCCGAATTAACAGTACTGCGTGCAGATGACGTCGGCTTCTTACGAGTGCCAAGGGAAACCCCAAGTAAAAAAAGAGATGTGCCATGAATTAGAAGAAAACTTTCTCAGTTATGGAGTTCTAGTCGATATTGATTGATTTATAGCTCAAATAAAATTACAATGGCTCGGAATAAATTTTTATTTTTTTAATATATTTTTTACATTTTAGAATTCAAAAAATAATATTAAAATAAGTTTCACACCTTAGGAATCTCGTCCGGAGGTCTCAGATAAATTTTCAGATTCAGTACTTTTATTATTTATCTGAGTCAACGATAGCTCTTCCGTATTTCAGCCCTAACTTTTTCATACGATATCCAATATTTTTGATTTTTATATCATCGGAAAGCTCAGATCAAGACCTACAATTTTTGAGTTGAATGTTTTCCCTAATTCGGACCTAAACTAGGTTAACAATACAAGTCAAATTCTCATGAATATTACAACTCGTGAATGCTCTAAAAATTACTACATTTTTCTGATTTTTTTGCATTATTTTATTAATAACATCAGCCTCTCCTTTGTCTATATAAAGAGTACTATTATTTCATCACTTTCAACATAAAAAACTTGAATAAGGAAGCTCCCCAAGCCATTACTAATCATTGAACTTCTCTCATTTCTCAAGCAATCAATGAAGACTCATACCTCATTCTTTATGAAAGCATGCTTCTTAACTCATTTCTCTGCTTAATTTCAGTTTTTGGCAGAATTTTTGAAGTCCCAAATCGCGTCTTTAGAACCCTAGAAATTTATCTTTGTATTTTGGTCAAGATAGAGTAGCTACCATGCATTTTTTTTTTTTTTTTTTTTTTTTTTGCATCCTGACTATACACACATGGAATGAGCTTCATTTGTTAAAATCTCAATTTTCTTCAAAGCTTAAGGGCTGGCCAAGTATTATATGGCATGTAGGGGATGTTTTTATTTCTTTATTGATAATTGATGAAGATGCATGCTTGGAAGAATATTTTGATTTGAGTTTGTATTGATGGATGTTGAAGAAAATAAAATGTGAAAGTTTGCCTTGGCCGAATACTACATAGTATAAATGGGCTGTTTTGAATTTATTATTCATGTTGTATTGGTGGTGTTGTGCATAACTAAGGATGTGGAAATAATGAACGTATGGCATTTCACACACTAAGTGTTCAACGAAATACCAAGCCCAAAGTAACTTAATAAATTAAGCATACTTTTTTAGTAATAAAAATTATTATAATAGTAAAAATATATTAAGGGTCGTTGGATTGAATGTATTAGATAAGGTGAAGAATTGAGGAAGTTAGGCGGCATAGTTAGTTTACGACGATTTCTAAACAGGTCGTAAAAAATTGCTTATAAATCGAGTTTCTAATATGTAAATGATGAATCGTAAAACTCTGACTTAACTAGACACATAAGGGAGTACATATCCAAAATACATAATTTTTAGAATTAAGATGAGGTCGAACCAAATTTTTGAAGTTGGGCGACCTGCTGCCACTACACCCAATTTTTCAGCTTGAACATCCCCTAATCTTCGGTTGATAACTTGAGTTTCTGAAATAGAAATTGAGATCCGTAAAAGTATTCATAAACTATGCACATTAAGGACCATTATATTAAAATTTTAGCCCTTGATTCATTCCCAATTAGGAAGAGTGAATTTTCAAAATTACGCGTCAAATAGTGCAATCTTACCGACTAGTAGAATCTAAATTTCCAAGGCGGCACTTGCATAACCCGAAATCTAAGCCCACAAAATTCATAGATACTATAGATATCTCCAATATTCATCAAGATTAAGTGTCTTTGCATTGTATATTCTTTTATGCCATATGAAAACGTTCCGAGTTAGAGAAACTAACGATTGTATGGACTTTAGATAGATGTTATGATACTAGACGGTCGTCCATGCCGTGAATCGCTCTCGATTTTCCATAGAAATATTAGTGGATATTTTATTTTCATAAGCTTTTATTGATTTTATAAATTTAAATGAATTTATTTAGTTAAAGTTATACTTTGAGATGAGACCAAGTTGCCAAAATATTTTGATGAGTTAGAAATATTTTTGGGCTAGTTAGTTAAGAAATGTTATTATACTTTTGATATTTTCAGATGAGTTCTTTTATAATTTTTTTTTTTATAGATTGGGGGGAAAAATCAATCTCAGAGACTTTTGGAATTGACGGATTATGGAATTGATGGATATAGCAGACATGTGCACATGTAGTTTTAGGACTAGGGGAACAGTGCTATATGATTCCCCTACATCCTAATTTCAGGGCCAGAATGGCAGCATTAATTAGTGCTCATGTCTCTAGTTCAGTGACTTGGGAGACGGCGACACATAATGTCCCAAGGCACCAGTTAGGCACGTGGGGGGATGACAATACGTAACGCCCCATATACGTCAGTTGTTTTCCATATGAGATTTTCATAAACAACAGTTTTATGAAAAAATTTCAGAAAGAAATTATTTTACGAGAGATCTCAGAGTTTTACAGAAAGAAAGAAGTTTCCAGAAAAGTTTTGCATAAAGAGATTTTTTTCAGACAAAAAGAATTTTCAGAAAAGATTGGTATTCCTGTAAAATGACATGATTTCGATTGTAGAAAATAATTTTTTCATAAATTATTTTAGTTCATGTTTTAAACTTCCAATCACTAGTTCGTTCAAACAATCTAACCCCCCATTCTCCAGTGTTTTCTATTTTACAAGTCTACTCAGAGGACGAGCTCGAGAGGATGGATACTGATGGCAGTCACTAGGGTTATCGGATCCACATGGCAGTCAAGTCCGAGGTATATGAATCAGTTAAAGTCAAGGTTGTAAGAGTTAAAGTACAAGTCATGTGATAGTTGCTTGAGAGTCATTATGTAACGTTGTCAGAGTCAAAGTTACCAGAGTTTAATGTTTCCAGTATAGAGTTGTAAGGAGCAATGGTTGTTTAATTAATTTAAGTTGGGCATGTAGCCCTCCATTGTAAGTGTGTGATTTGTGATTGTCAAATAAAAATAAAAGTAGTAGAGTTCAGTTAGTTAGTAAGTTAGTTAGAGGCTGAGAGTGATAGGGTAACCTATCGTCTTCCGATAACATCTCTGAGAAGGAGATGTTACAAAGTTGGTATCAGAGTATGGTCTAGGGAGTCAGTGATTGCAGTGGGTAGAGTGCTGGGGTCTTGGATACATAGTATGTCCGGGGTACTTATATGCGAGACACTACCTCTCCAATATCTGATCACAGAGTATGTCTTCAAGCCTTATAGAAAAGGTTAGTAAACTTTTCAAGAATCATATGAATATCCCTCCAATAATCTGAAACTAGAATCCTTATTATATCATAATCATTCTATAACCATTCGAATATGCCACCTGAAGTTCATACATGAAAAGTGATAAGAACAATTATTGAAGTTTTCGAGAACATATGTCTGAAGCTTTGAAAAGAAAGAAAGCTAGAAGAAGTGTAGAATTAGAAAGTAAAGAAAGACATATATGCTTAGAGTTGGTCAAGATAATATATTGAGTATAAACACAATTGATAGTAAAGAAAATGTATGACAATAGAACGAGGAGAAATAGACATAAGAATGTCAGATAGTCTTAGTAAGGTTTCTTCCCTCCTCAAAGATTCCTATAGAGTAGATTCAGTAACTTTCGAGATCCATGTATGCATAGCAAGCTTTCCGAATGATAGAAGGTGGATAGAAAAGTAAAGAAGCAAGAAATCTGATCTACTTGTGAAGATTCCTAATGGGTTTGAGACACCTAGGAGAACATAAGGATTTAAGATACCTTAGTCTAGAATCAAGACATAGTAAGACCGATATCATAAGAAACAACAAATTGGTTATATTAGTAACAGAGTCCAAAATAGGTGAAACCATAACTTAACCATTGCCCACCCCATAGAGGTACTAGATAGGAAAATTTCCTAACAGGGTTCATCCCATACCTATTCTAAAATAGGTAATGGATTAAGCCAGGGCAATCAGTATATGACACCAGTACAAACGTTTTGAACTTTCTTGACCTTCAAACTTATTGACCATAATAGATAAAGGTATTTGTAAAAATGACCCAGTACCTACCGTAGTATACCACGAAATAGAAATAGAAAACCTTAAGAGATAAGTCTACCAGATAGAGATCCATCGAAATTGTAAAAATCAGTAAGAAAGCCTAGTGTAGAACATGACGTAGATAAGCTCGCTTGAAGCTTGCAGCACTAATAGAAGTCCATAGAATAGACCAACAATAGTAGCAACCCGTATATCCCCTAGAAACAGATCTGGTAAATGAGAAACGTTGAAAACTCAGGAAATGGCAAGGAAGTCTAGTATAGGTCATGACATAGATAATGCAACTCGAAGATTAAAGAACAAACAGAAACCACAAAATAGTTGATAAAGTTGTGTAACCCCAAGCCATAGCAATACCCATATGACCCTCAATAGTACATACGAAAAATCTCATATACTACAGTACCAACCCCAGTAAGTATTTAGACACTCACCCAAACTATAGCAGAGCCTTGACAAGTAGTAGCAGAATCGTTTTCCCTCAGGTCTTTATAAGATGTGCATATCTGTCTCATGAATCTGGAATTCAGTGTAGCCTTGATTGAGTATAGTTAGTAACCCAGCATAACACATACAGTTCTTGACAACACTGTAGCCAGATCAATTAAATATATGAGAATCCACATGAGACATATAAGCGTACATTTCCTGAATAGTGGAAATATTTCAGATTTATCTTAAGTTTAGCCAAATTTGGTAAAGCTATCTTAGTCTGTTACCAAACCTAAGTGTTTAAAGAAGTGAGGATTCATGGAATTCGAGGACCTGAAAAAGGTAAATCATATAACATTTATAGGAGTGAAATGTGAGTTTTTCGAGACCTTTCTATCGAGCCAAGAAGGGAAACTAAGAAGAAGAATAAGACGAAACTATCCAGAAATAGGTAACAAATAGAGTATAGTAAGATTTGGAGTAAGTTTTTGCTTTGGAGAATTCCCAGAAAGAGATAGTACGAATATCGATAAAGAGACAAACTAGAAAAGAGGCTAGAGGTTGCAGTCAAGTGGCCCTTTAGCATTAGTACTTCTATGTGATAACTCAAAATAGACTTTGATTTCTCAACCCCTCTCAATCTTAGTTAGATAGCTCCGGTAGAGATGAACCACAACACCCGTCCTAATGATTTTCTCAGAAACATGTAGACTTAAGATGTAGTATAACACTTTTAAGGCATGACCGGAGTCATTTTGACACAAAGAATGAAGGCATTACCCTTAGGACAATGTATTTAAGGCACATGAATCGCGAGGGCCTCATATATAATACAGAGCAGAAGAAGAAAAGATAGGTTATAGGTAATAAGGTGGAAATGGAATTGTCCATGAGAGACAATGATTAAGAGAGTACTGGTCATATAATGACAAAAGTACATGATTTTGTATGAATCTAGTCTACAACATTAGACAAACTAAGAATGTTAGAGTACCATACGTTTTCATTAAGTAATTAAAAAAAAATATAAAATAAAAATATAGTTAGTACAATCCATATACTTCCCCACGTGATGCACCTAGGTAGTAATAAGACAAAACATGACTCAAAATAATTTACTAACAGCAGAACAAGAATAAGGATAAGGTGACTAGGTACCTAGATGTTTCACCAGACAGTGAATCAGGAAAGGATAGTAGAAGAACTGTTGGAGCACTTCAGAGCGCATGTATTTTATGTTGTAAGCCAGACAAGGTAACCGTAGACTTCACAATAGTTTACCAATGACCAAAGGAATAAGAGTTCACTTAGAATACAATTGACAGGTTTCTCATATAGAGTATTTTCCTCTCAGTCAAATTCACGATGATATCATATCAGAACCCTAGAACGAACATGGTATAGTACCCCCGAGTGAGCTTATTGAAGAATATGTAATGAAGTGTATTATTAATTGACAGGCAATAAAAAAAATATTAAACACCGACAGAGAGGCTTCAAAGGTAGATATTCTCGGATGGGAGATAGATGAGACTGCAATAGAATTTAGCGGAGAGATAACTAAGAAGAAAGATGCACATAGTTCACCTGAATAAGAATAACAGCATAATCAAGCCTTCCTAGGATCGCATATAAGGATATCATATCAGAACCCTAGAACGAACATGGTATAGTACCCCGAGTGAGCTTATTGTAGAATATGTAATGAAGTGTATTATTAATTGACAGGAAATAAAAACAATATTAAACACCGACAGAGAGGCTTCAAAGGTAGATATTCTCGGATGGGAGATAGATGAGACTGCAATAGATTTAGCGGAGAGATAACTAAGAAGAAAGATGCACATAGTCACCTGAATAAGATAACAGCATAATCAAGCCTTCCTAGGATCGCATATAAGGATAATCGCCATTAATATCTTACTAAGTTCTTGTAACAAACAAGATTCAAGGGTAGGTTTTAAGTGTCATCAGAAATAGCGGTGGGCACGCGATTCCAAGAGAATGAATGGGTTAAATCTCTAAGATAATGAGATTGTGTGAAGAAAGCAATGATCAAATATATACGAATTAATTGATGACAATAATGTAGGTGGAATATAAGAAGGTAATAATGACAAAGAAAAAAATAATCCAACTCTTGCAAGCATGAGTAATATGATACCAGAAACCAAAAACAAGCTAAGATAAGTTAGGGATTATGTATACAAGAACGCGATTCAAGGATACTATTAAGTAATACAATATTTTGAGTTAATGATGCAATAGTTTCTCCTATAATTGAGGTTTATAAATAATACCGAAGTTTGCGCAGTAGATTCAAAAATTAGTAGAGAAACCTTGGCCATTAACTGAATGCATACAACGTTATTTACTGGAGAAAACATTAAAAAGGCTTCCTTACAAAAAAGGTGAAGAACCTCGTGGTTTGATCCAAAGACAGACTTGATATGTATTAGTGAAATAAAGGCAGGACAACGGAAGAAAGGAAGGGTGGCACAACACACTAGAAAACATGAATTATATATATAGTTCATGACAATGAATGATCTAGATGGTTCATGTTTGGAAGCTACAAATTGAGAAATAAATAATTTTAGTAAAAGACAAGCATGATTATGTATTATATATCATTGTAAGGTTTCCAAGAGTTGGAAAGGAAGTGGTGCAGACTATGTTTCCCTAACTAGAACAAGACTTATTATTAACATTCGTTATATATGGAACTAATCGAAATAACCTTAAGTTGAGGAGTAATGGATATAGTTATATAGATTTCTCATAAATTCAGTAGCACGGTAACGACTCATGACCCAAGGATTAAGGATTGCATTTCTGTAGGCCACTCGGTTTTAGGAATACGATAGCAACACGAACGTTCAAGACTATTTAAGAATCTGAAAATTATTGAATGATTGGTTCCTCATTGGTTGCCTATCCAAAATCAAGCTCCATGCTCAATATGATTTAAGGATCATGGTATATTACCTACCTTTATGTATTTTGATATGAGGAAGAATCATTTTAACAAATGAAGAATTGTAACAGTCAAAACTTTGCACTATAGCTCAAATAAAATTATAGCGGCTCAGAATAAATTTTTATTTTTATTTGGTTTTACATTTAAGAACTCATAAAATAATATTAAAATAAGTTTTACACCTTAGGATTCTCGTCCGGAGGTCCTGGATAAATTTTCAGATTAAGCATTTTTACTATTTATCTGAGTCAACAGACAGCTCTTTTGTATTTCAACCCTAACATTTTTATACGATCTCCAATTATTTTGAATTTTATATCATCAAAAAGCTCAGACCAATACCTACAACTTCCGTGTTGAACGGTTTCCTAAATTAGGACCCACATTAGGTCAAAAATACAAGTCAAAGTCGTGTGAACAGTAAAACCCGTGACTGCTCTAGAAATTATTATATTTTCCTGATTTGTTTGCATTATTTTATGAATAACATCAGCCCATTCTTTGTCTATATAAAGAGTACTATTATTTCATCTATTTAACATAAAAAAATTGTGAATAAGGAAGCTCCCTTAAGCCATTACTATTCCTTGAGCTTCTCTCCATCTCTCAAGCAAACAATGAAGACTCTTACCTCATTCTTCATGACAGTAAGCTTCTTACCTCCTTTCTCTTCTTTAATTTCAGTTTTGGGAAGAATTTTTGAATCCCCAAATCGCATCTTTATAACCCTAGAAATTTATCTTTGCATTTTGGTCAAGATATAGTAGTTACTATGTATTTTTTTAGTATCTTATGACTATACACACATGTAATGAGCTTCATTTGGAAAAATCCCAATTTTCCTTAAAGCTTAAGGGCTAGCCAAGTATTATATGGCATGTAGGGGATGTTTTTTTGTTTCTTAATGGATAATTGATGATGATGTATGCTTGGGAGGATGTTTTGATTTGAGTTTGTATTGATGGGTGTTGAAAAAAATAAAATATGAAAGTTTTGCCTTTCATATTTTGAGTTTGTACTACATGGTATATAGAGGCTGTTTTGAATTTATTATGTAGGTTGGAATGGTGGTGTTGTGCATTGGTGATGTAAAAGTAGTGATGGCATAACTAAGGATGTGAAAATGGTGAACTTTTGGCATTTCGCGCACCAAGTCTTCAACGAAATACCAATCCCTTAGTAATTTAATAAATTAAGCATGTTTTGTGAGTAATAAAAAGTATATAGAGGCTAGTGAAAAATCTGTTAATGGTAGTTGGATTGAATGTATTAGATAAGACAAAGAATTGAGGAAGTTAGGCGGCATAGTTAGTTTACGATGGTCTCTGAACAAGTTGTAAAGAATTGCTTGTAAGTCGCGTTTCTGATTAAACTATACATATAAAGGAGTAACATATCCAAAATTTAGAATTTTTAGAATTCATATGAGGCCGATCTGAATTTTTGATGTTGGGCGACTTGTTGCTGTTGCATCCAATTTTTCAGTTTGAACAGCCACCAAACTTCGGTTGATAACTTGAGTTTCTGAAATCGAAATCGAGATCCGTAAAAATCTCCATAAACTAGAACATTAAGGACTATTCTATTAAAATTTCAGCCCATGATGCATTCCCAATTTGTTACAATGAATTTTCAAAATTAGGCGTCAAACAATGCATTCTTAGCAACTAGTAATAGGAAGTGTGAACGATTTCGATTCAAATCGCAACTTGACCTGAACCGCATCGACCTGAACCGAACCATGCGGTTTGAAAAAATATTGAAAATGATTTCGGGCCAACTTGAATCGAATCGCAAATTTTGGGTCGGTGCGTGGTTTTGACCTAAACCGTGACCCGAACTACATAAATCGTAAATTGTGACCTGAACGGCCTAAACCGCCGACCCGCGTTCAAATTATACATTATTTTATATTTTTCTTCTTCTTTAACCATGAAATATAATATATTTTAATGATCATATGAAAATATGCAATGTATAAATGAAAATTTGGTATTTTTTCTCTTCAATTATTATATGAAAACACACAAAATTTTCTTTAAAATATTTATAATCCAAACTGCCAACTCGAACTGCCCAAACTGCTGAACTGTCAACCCGAACCGCCACAGTTTTCCTTATCAAATTTACAGTTTCGGTTTCTAATTTCTCAAATCGCCAACCCGTACGATTTGAAGTGTAAAATGAAAAAACTAACTCGAACCGCACCGCGAATACCCATAACTAGTAAAATCTAAATTTCCGCTATTGCACTTGCATAACTCCAAATCTAAGCCTTTAAAATTCATAGATACCATAAATATCTCCACTATTAAGTAAGACTAAGTATCCATGCATTGTATATTCTTTTATGCCATGTGAAAATATTCCGAATTATAGAAATTAACGATTGTATGGACTTTAGATCGATGCCAGGATACTAGACGGTCGCCCACGCCGTGTGCTCTCGAATTGCCATAACACTATGAGTTGATATTTTATTTTCATAATATTTTATTGATTTTATAAAGTTTAATGAATTTATTAATGTTTAAGTTATACTTTGAGATGAGACCAAGTTGCCAAAATATTTTGATGAGTTAAAAATATTTTTGGTCTAGTTGAGAAATATTATTATGCTTTTGATATTTTGATATGAGTTCTTTTATGAATTTTTTTAGATTGGGGGAAAACCTAAATCTCATAGACTTTTGGAATTGACGGATTATGGAATTGATGGATTATGATATTGACAGATTATGAAATTGATGGATACAACAGACATGTGCACACGTAGTTTCAAGGCTAGGGGACGGTGCTATATGACGCCTCTAGATCCTAGTTTTAGGACCAGGATGACAGCATTGATTAGCGCTCATGTCTATAGTTTAATGACTTGGGGGAAGACGAGACGTAACGCCCCAATGCACTAGTAAGGCGTGTGGGGGGACAGCGATACGTAACGCCCCCATACATCAATTGTTTTCCAGATGAGATTTTCAGAAACAACAGTTTTATGAAAAAGTTTCAGAAAGATTTAGTTTTATGTGTGATCTTGGAGTTTTACATAAAGAAAGAAGTTTCCAGAAAGGTTTTGTAGAAAGAGATTTATGTTCAGACAAAAAGAGTTTTCAGAAAAGATTAGTATTTTTTTTAAAATAAGATGATTTCGATTGCATAAAATAAATTTTTGATTAAGCATTTTAGTTCATGTTTTAAACTATCCACTCACTAGATCATTCAAACGATCTAACCCTCATCTCTCCAGTGTTTTCTGTTTTAGAGGTCTACTCAGAGAAAGAGCTCGAGTGGATGGATACTGATGGCAGTCACTAGGGTTATCGGGTCCACATGGCAGTCAAGTCTAAGGTATATGGATCAGTTAAATTCAAGGTTGTAAGAGTTAAAGTACAAGTCACGTGTTAGTTACTCAAGAGTCATTACGTAATATTGTCAGAGTCAAAGTTACCAGAGTTCAATGTGGCTAGTATAGAGTTATGAGGAGCAATGGTTTTTTAATTACTTTATGTTGGGAATATAGCTCTCTAGTGTAAGTGAGTGATTTGTGATTGTCAAATAACAAGAAAAGCAGTAGAGTTCAGTTAGTCAGTCAGTTAGTTAGAGGCTAAGGGTGATAGGGTAACATATCGCCTGTCGGTAGCATCTGCGATAGGAGGATGTTACACCAAAGAAAACTTAGCAAGTAGACAGATAATAACATAGATAAATATTTACGTTGTTCGGCGAAGAGTGGCTCCAACCTACTTCCACGGAGTAAAAGAGTATTTTATTACCTGCTCGGGGTCAAGACCGACCCGAGCTACAAGTGGTGTAGTGATCTTACAATGTACAACACCTTGAGTCTTATGAAAAGCCCAGTACAAATCTCTCAAGTGATCGGGAACTGACCAGTTTTCTCTCTATCACTAGTTTTGAAGCTCTTAGCTCTTTTATAGGATGTGTGATGTGAAAGTGCTAACTATAAAAAAATCTTGAATATGAACCTTCAACCCCTTTATATATGCATCCAAATTCACTATTTTACAACCTATGATGTTAGCTCATGTCACATTGTCATCGAAAATTTCCTCAACTACCCATAATTCGGCCAATCAGAATAACCGATTTTTGCTATCACTATACCGGTCTATGGCAGCCTCTGGTGGTCTATGACGATTTTACTCTGCCACTTCCCTACCACTGCACCGCCCTATGGTGGCTGGCGGGGTTACTTCTAATGAGAACCGTTATTTTTCCCATAATCATCATTAGCCTTCCAGAAGCTCATCATTTCAACTTGGGCCTACGTCAAATGACTTCAAGCAGATTCTGTAATACCAGCTCCTTTCCTCGGGTCGGCATACCGAGGTAAATAATGATTGGTCAAACTTCTTGACTTCTCAAACCAGGTAGGGTCGGTAAGCGTGGATCTTATCGGGTCGACTTCCATAAATACTCAAATGCTGCCAAATCTAGCACTTCTTTTTTAGGTCAGGTCGACATACCAACTGTTAGTGTTCCTAGAACATGCCAATGATCTAATAAGCATGAAAACATGTGATTAAGATCATTATAAGTTGCGGAATATACTTACAATGAACAGATTTGAGCTTTTAAAATTTTTTGAGAAGATGATCTCCAAGATCCAACCTTTCTAGATTTCAAGCTTTGAGTTAGGAATGAAGATCTCCAAGATCCAACCTTTGTGTTGATTCCAAGCTTGAGTTGTTTCCCTATCACCTTTGTTGATTCCTTGAAGTGGTAGCTAACTTGATTTTGCCACAAAATCAAAGAGAAGAAGAACAAGAAGCTCACGCCCAAGCCATGTGTATTAGGGTTTGTGTTTTTGTTCAAGTGTTACAAAAATGAGAGAGAGAGATAAGTTTTAGTAAAAGGATTTTACCCTTTTAACCTAAACTTGGTAGTTGAGAGTCTTGGTTTCACAAAACCAAAACTTGGTGGTTGAAAAGCAAGTGGTATTGGCTTAAATGCCAACTACCCTCCCAACTACCACATGTGAAGTGGGCCCCACATTTGTCTCTACGAACATTTGCCGCGGCACGGATCCGTTTAATCCGATTAAACGAACTCTCGTCGCTAAATAATTAAATCTTATTTAATTAAATAATGATGCCTCGCAAATATATTACGAACTTCATTTAGGAATTAATTCTAAATTAATTCGTTCGTTCGTATTAAAGTCCGACTTTAATTTCGTAATGAAATCCAATTCATATTAATATATCCGATATATTAATTTTAGCCCATACGAATAAATTAAATAGAAAAATCAAATTTAACTATTAAATTTATTTTACCGATTAATTCCAAATTAATCGTATTCTCTCTCTTCCGAACACATTTAATCGCAGATTAAATAAAGCTTCAATTAATCCCAGATTAATTTTCTTTCTCTTAATTAATCCCAGATTAATTCTAATCGAGTCAACTGTCATCGGTGAATCTTTGGGAAGCGACCCAAGAGATCTCTGGATATGTTGGCAGTAAATCTGATTATCGGACTATCCGATAAAGTGAGTACCTCGTACCACGTGCTTACCGATTTACAAGACATGGTTGGCTTCTAGCAAAGCACCGTGCCTACCCAATCTCCAGAAATATTCTTACTGGAATATATATAATCTATGTCAGGCATAGTATACATCGTATTGCGTATAGCGACCAGTATCAGATGTCACGTGCAAGGCCTAAGGCTGGAATAGTGTCTGCCCCGTACGAAGCACATATCAGATATCAAGCAACTAGTCTTTTTGAATCGGATAATCATGACCTTGTCATATTATCTCGATGGTTGCAACACTACAGAGAACTAATTCTGAATCCCTGTGTGATCATCATCTCCATATGTCTGAAGTGATACTTCCATCTTGACATCACATCCAATACACTACGATTCTCAATAAACCTAGTAGAGGCGTACACAGAACCTGTTAAAGCCCTGGACGACCAAAACGAAAGTTTACCGATTGTCGCAAGTACTAGCGATGCAAGTCTCAGGTTAAGACCAAATACACCTACCCTGAAGCAGATTCCCATAGACACATATACATACTACCATTGGGATTCCGCGGGGTCTATCCAGAGTGAAGCTGTTTTCCGTACCATCGGTAAAACACAACCTCCTATCGCACTTGCATAAGTATCCAATACTTAAACATATGAGAACTGTGTCGTTATCCCCTCACAACGCGCACAAGTGCAATACTAGTCTATTCTGCATTATGGATGTCCAGTCTCGATAATACTACGACTAGGGATATTTAATGATTAAACCTTTATGGATTGATACTGTCTCATATCATCTCAATCCGGAACTAATCATAAGGACTTCTACCATTTCTATATCAAAGTAAATAAATTACGAAATGGTAAAAGGCAATTTCATTACTACATAGTTAATTTTGTACAAAAACACAATGTCTTTTACAAACAGTGACGCTATGGGTCATAATTGTCTAACACCAACTAGCTTCGTCACCGACAGATTTTGCCCTTAGGAGAACTCCTTTGTATGGTGGGTTCGGGCCTCTCTATTTGACTTCAGCCTCTCTAGGCCCTTGGACCTTCATCATCCTCTTTTGGCCAAGTACAAACCACATTCTACCTCTCATCAGTATTTGAATTTTTTTCGGGGTGACATGTTGACTCTAGTTAGGCTTTTTGTAACTTAGTTAACTAGATATTTTGAGTCAAATTGGATTGGAACTAAACTACTCAGTTAAAATGACCTATTAGGCATTTGTAGAATTAATACCTCTTTTGTTGACATTTTATTTGGATCTTTTTACCACTTGCATAAAGATCTTGGTGGGGGATATTTGTATTAGTTAGTAAATGGCTATTAAGGGTTTGATCTTTAAGAAGCCATTGGATAGTTTTAAGGCATTTTGGTCTTTTTTACCTTTTAATGGCATTTTACTAAATTTTTCTTGTACTATATAATGTGTAAACTTGTCTTCTTCAATACAAAATACACAATACACATTTCCGAATTTCTTCTTAAGTAAATGACTATGACTGAATTTCAAGCTTAATGGAGGGATTCCCCTTTATTCAAGCTTCAACTTATCTAAAGTGTGGTAACCTTAGTGGAGTCTCCGTGCTAGCAGAACACAACAAGGTATCATCTTAAGGGTTCTCAAAGAAAAGTTCTTTGTGGGTAATCTTTGTGGCCTTGGAAGGGTTTTGTTCCATCAAAATCAAATTCGCGGTTCTTGGAGTTCAGATCCATTGCTTGGGGTTTGCCTTGGAGAAAACACGTGAGGGGAGTGTGACCAACCTAGTAAGGAAATTCAAAATAAATTCGTGAGTGTTCCCAAGGGGAGTGTGAGTGAACTTAAGGGGAACCTGTAAGACTCTGGTAATCTTGACGTCTATTACATTATGGAACACATAATATATGATATAAATCATGCTCGAACATGTATATATATTCATGAAATGAATTTTTGGATATTCGATAAATTCCTCGCAATTCCGAAATGAAATTCATTCCAAGATTATATCTGAATAGTACGTGATAATTAGGCCGTAACTTTTTCATATAATCTCCGATTTTTATGACCTTTATAGCGTCGGAAAGATAGGACCAAGACCTACAACATTTGTGTTGGATATTTTTCCAAAATCGAATCAGATGTAGGTCAAAAGGTATGATTTTGGTGGCTGCTATAGTAGAATTCGGGAATAGTCTGGATTTGAGGTGCTGTGGCTCAATCCTAGCCACCCATTTCATAATAAAAATCAACCACTTTGCCTATAAAAAAGGGCACTATTCCCTCATCTTCTTACGCAAAGAACGTGAAGGGCTTGTATGGGAGCTATCTCATGCCAATTTTTCTTCTCATCTTCATTTCTTCAAGTCATTTTGATCCATTCAAGCTTCATTCCAAGCTTGGTAAGTTTCCTTTCTTTGTCTATCTTCCCAATTTTCAGTTTTGAGAAAATGAATTAACATCCCCAATTCGCACCATGTAAACCCTAGGGTTTGGATTAGCTTAATTGTCTTTGGTTAAGTTGTTATCATTCATCTTGAGAAGTGTCATGGTAGTTTAAGCATGGAATGAAGTCTATATGTGTATGAATGTGTTGAGGGATTGCTTGTGTGATTTGATGATATTAAATAAATGGTTTGAGTTTGAATTGAGGATATGAAATGAGTTATGTTAAGTTGAGTTAGAGTTTGGATGATAATGTTGGGGATTACTTGAGCTTTGTTATTAGAGGTTGATGTGTAGCCTTGGAATAGGGCTAGCGTCGCGACACCAACAAGCTTGTGTCACGATGCATGGCAAGAGGAGCTCTCTGCCTTGTTTCTATTTGAGTGGTGTCTCGACGCCCAACACCCGCATCACGATGAGGGAAACTGAGTAAAGATTCTACCTGGGTTCTATTTTTGTTAAATTGTGATTTTTAACTCTTGGCGTTGTGACGCGTATGGGAGTCGCGACACCCAAACCCTAGCATCACGACGCGGAACCATCAAATGCTCACTGTCTTGGCTACTTGTGTAGGCATCGCAAAGCCCTTGGGTCAGTTCGCGACGCGTGACAAGTTTTTTAGAAAATAATTTTAGCCATTCCAGTTTTCATCTTAGGATGTTAGAGGTCGCCCTAGGGGTTCATATCAGCACATATACACGCATTACGTTATGTTACAAGCATAATTCAAAACTTGTATACTAATTAAGTTTATCAATTATAGATCATCGTAGTAGCCACAATTTCCTTTGGCGAGCAAAGTAGTACCATCTAGGTTCCGAATCTGTGAGTGGATCTATTTTCTCAAACTGATTTTATTTATCTGTTTTGATGTCAAACTTATATTTTAAGCACATAGGGCGTTAACCAGATTTATTTCATATTTTTTTTTAAAGAAAGAGCATGTTTCAGAAAGATTTGATTTTAAAAGCATGAGTTTTATGATTTTAGGAGGCATGGGGAAAAAACCCACCTCTGTTGTAACTTGACTCGATATGGAATTGACGGACATAACATGTGCACATGTAGAGCAGGACTAGTGGATGACGATATGTAACACCCCTAGATCCTAGATTTCAGGATTAGAGGAACGACGATACGTAACGTCCTTAAACCATAGATTCAGGGATATGATAATGGAATGCATTGGGGGACGGTGATATGTAATGCCCCAATGGTATGGATTTCCATACCTGGCTATAGTTCAGAGGCTTAGGGTACTGCGATACGTAATGTCCTAAGACCACTAGTTTAAGCGTATGAGGGGATGGCGATACGTAACGCCCCCATTCGTTAGGTTTTCTATAGATACTATGAGACATAGTTTTCAGAATAATGTTTTTATGGAAGAGCTTTCACAAGAAATAATTTTATAAGAAAATCAGAGTTTTACAGAAAGAAAGATTTCCAGTAAATTTCACAGAAAGAGAACTGATTTTCAAAAGAGAATGAGTTTTCAGAAAAGATCAGTTTTCTCAAGATGGTTTCGAATTCAGAAAAATGGATTTTTTATAAAATATTTCAGTTTTCATTTTTAACTGTCCACTCACTAGGTCATTCAAATGATGTAACCCCACACTCCCAGTATTTTTATTTTACAGGCTACTCAGAGGATGGGCTCGAGAGGATGGACACCGATGGCAGTCACTATGGTGTTGAGTCCACCAGGTCAAGTCAGATTCAGGGTTCAATCAGAGTCCGAGTAAAGTCATGCATCATGTGTATGCTTAGTAAAGTTTGTATATGTAAGAGTTAGAAGTATCCATGTAAAGAGTATAAGTGTCATATTATTGAGTATTGAATTATGAGCATTGAGATGTATTTTTATGTTACTGAATGGGGCGATGGTACATATGCATGAGTTTATGTTTGAAATGAGAATAATAGTTTTATTCATAGTTAGAGGGTCAGGGGGATATAGCGGCCTATTCCCTGCCGGTAGCATCTACTAGAGGGGGATGTTACAAAGATGGTATGAGAGCATAGTCTAGGGGATAAGTGACTGCAGTGGGTAGAGTGTTGAGGTCTTGTTTATGTAATATGTCTGAGGTACTAGTATGCGAGACACTACCTCTCCAGTATTCGATCCTCGAGCATGTCCTCAAGTCATATAGAAAGGTTAGTAAGCATTCCTGAAGTTATCTGAATTTTCTTCATTATAAAGTTATTGTAATCCTTATTCAAACCGAGAATCCTTTCGTAGTTATCTTCGTTTAATAACAGGAATTTAAGACAAATAAATAGTAAGGTTATGAGAATATTCACGCAAAAGAGTGGGAAGAGAAAGCTATAAGAAAAGTGAGGAATGATATATAGATGTTCAAGTAACCAGAGGCAGTAAGAGGTAGATATACATAAATAGATGATGAAGAAAACACCATAACTTATAGTAGTAAAGATAATAGAATAAGCTTGAACAAGAGTAAAATATCGAGTAGACTTAAAGTAAAGTTTCATCCTTTCAAGCAAGATTCCTTTCCATCTCATAAAATTCCTTCAGATAGATTCAATAGCCTTTGAGTACCTCATAAGAGATAACAAGATCCCTTGAATGACAAAGGATAGTTAGGAGCATAAGAGAATCAAGAAATTTAGATAGTCATGGAAGTTTTTGATAGGCATGAGGTTGTTGGGATGTATGACCTAGAGCTACATGTGATGTAAACGGTTTCATGTGTTTTGAAATAAAAATGCATTATTCATTTATCAAATTGTTTGTTTTATTTTTCGCATATTATATATCTTCGTAAATACCGTAGATTACTTATATACCTTCAGACTTAATGTATGAGTGTCATACACCAGAGGATTTAAGTATGAAGTTAGTAATCTTAAATAGTCCATAGAGAGCAAATAAAGCGGGTACTTTGTTTGTGGTTTATCTATTGCTGCGGTCCATTCTATATTGTATGGCGATCTTAATCCGGATCGTCCGTGTAGAGACATGAGAATGGAGACACCTTGTATGATGCGATCATATAGGACTGGACCCAGATAGAAATGACATTCTTATAATATCCGTTAAGCAAAGAAAGTCATTTCAATCTACTTGATGGTCATATATGGATTAATCTTAATCCTGAGTGTACTACGAACTCCTGCATGGCAGGTTGTGTCCTTTGATTTACAAAGGTGAGGTTGGTGTAGCAGTCCCGACCAATAGCTACGTACTTTGGGGGCACAATTTGTTTTATAGCTGGGAATGTTTTACATAGACATGGAGTTCACTCCTTCTTGCGAGAAGTAGATGAGTATCTTTCTTAAGGGTTGATTCGGTACTTGAACGATTTGAGCGCTCAAGTCTTTCTATTACGAACAGAAAGATTAATTTCATAATAGTTATGATAAATCGTTCATTAGAGAATCAATGGTACTTAAGGTAAAAATAATTAGAGCGGTATAACGGACTTTATGACCCGGCTCTAATTACAAGATACTCGTGAATGATCAATTCATATGTAATGACTATATCGATGGACAACGACTTAGTTCGACTTAATATTTCATCTGCGGCAACGAGAGTGCAACTTCGGGTTTTTAGTGGAATAACCCGGAGTTAATAATTCAGAATATCTAATTAAGAGCTTAATTAATATTTCGAGATTATTGGAGCTCGGAACCGTGGGTCTATTTGGTCCCCGTGCTAGCTCGATTTACTATAGCGGATTTAATATAATTGGATAGTCTAATTATATACTCACAAAAGAATAAATATTATTAATATGATTAATAATATTAATTATGTCACACTTGAAACTATACATTAAAAGTTAATGTATGGTATTAATAATTATATGATAATTATTAAATATAAAATATTGAATTATATATATGATATTAAAATAAGGCTAAGATTGTAATTTCTATATTATGGGTTTTGGAAACCCTTGATTTAATTTTGGAAGTAATGACTTTCAAAATATTAATCATATATTTAATTTGTAACATATATTGACTTTATGGAAAGTAATAATATTGTTACAAAATTAATGAAGAAATAAAGGGCATGGCCGAATTCCTTGATGTATAAGGAATATGATTTGTTTATTTTGGAAATAAAATTTAATAAAAAATCCTAGCCTTGGCCGAATTCCTTGGCGTATAAGGAATAGGATCTGTTTATTTTGGAAACAAAATTTAATCCAAAAATCCTAGCCTTGGCCGAATTCTACCTTAGGGAGGGGATTGGTTGTTTTGTTTGAGTGAAACAAAATTGACCTAAGTATAAAAGGAAAAATTGATTTTCTTTTGAAATAGCTCTCATTCCAAACCTAGCCACCTTCTTCTTCTTCACAATTCTCTCAAAATTTGAGAAACAATTTTGAAGAACAAGAATAAGAAAAATATTATTAGTGTGTGATTTAATCTCTAAAACGTTTAGGGATTTGTTTGTGTGTTTAGCCCACACTACTTTCCGTTGGTAACGATTCCTAGCTCGGAAGATCTTGTGGCTTTGAACAAAACATATTATTCTTTTCATCTCCATCTCACATCATTGGGACAATTTTACTGCCCATTACCGTGAATCACTTGGTTGATTCGAGACTCAATTTGTTTCGTTTTAATTCGGGTTTTGGGAAACACCTTGGGGACTTTTTGGGGCTGAGTTAGGATTTTTTTTAGTGGAAAAATCAGACCTAAAATGCTACAACAGGTCACGCAAATCAAGGATTGGTTTGGGTGCAGTTCGCGTGTGTAACGTGGTGTAAAATAGTCCAATAATTCTATGCAGTTCGGGGGCTGTTCGGGGACTGTTTCACGCGCATTCTGAGGCTGAGATCTTGTCCGAAACAGAAGAAAAACTTCAGTATAAGTGCTGGTTCCATTCGCTTTAAGGAAGGGAAGACAGAAAAAATTTTCAAGGTCGATCCGTGTGCCTAATCGGTTCCGCTGCGCTAGGAAAGCGTTTCCTACAATTAGCATCAAGAGCGAGGTTGAAAAGTGTTCTTAACCCTTCACTTTTTCATTTAAAGTTTCTGTTTTTAATATATTTATATGAGTTATAAATATGATATGCATGTTTAGATGAGTGGGCACATTGTGATATTCATATGATGAATGGTTTTGTTATTTCATGTGATGAATCGATTTTGCATTGGTCGTAAATTTTTCCGGCTCTTATTTTTGTAGTTGGTTTTGTTTTTGGGATGTAAGGGTTTTGTTTTTGGGATGTAAGGCCATAAGGCCATTGTTTACATTTGTTGTAATTTTAATTTTCAATGTAAAGTTTCAATTTTTTGTAATTTGGAGCACCGAAGTCGCAAAGGGAGCCACACACCATTTGAAGCGGGATTTGAAGACCAAGGAATGCCTTGGTGAATCTTTTGTACTAATTAGATTAGTATAGGAAAAATAAGAACCCGGTCAATGCAAATTTTTTTTTTTGTTATATGTATGTTTATTCGAATTGTTTGAATAACATGTCATATAGCTTAGGGTGCCCACTCATGCATTTTACTTGCCATAACATGTCATAGATGCATTATCATTCTAGACATAAAATTATGATTTTATGAAATTTAAAATGTTTAAATTTGAAAATGATATGTGAAAAATCAATTAATTAGATTAATTGGATTTATGATTTAAAATTTGAATTCTAATATATTGGGCTTAATTAGTGCATAATAAACTTCATTGGTATATATGATGGAAACCCGGATATAAATTTCATAGCCGATTTCGAATGGACGGTAATATGGTCTGCACTCGGGATACAATTCCACGTACCATTGGATTTTATGACGCACTAAGATTTATTAAAATGTTTAATTAGAGATTTTGATTAGAATTCCATGATTTTAGACCCTTAAGTGCCTAGTATTTTAAGAGTTAAAATATTATAGCTCACTTATACCACTCTAATTAAATTAGTTTAATAGAGTAAATCTATTAGTAGAGACTAATGAATTTTTAGTGACACAATTTTAATTTTTAAAATTGATTAGCTCACTTATGACAAACTAGTGTAAATAATAATTATGATTTAAGCCGCCATAAGGTTTATCCACACTAGTTAAATAAAATATTAGATATTTTAGATAGAAACCTTAATTTTTAAAATAGTGAGTGGGAGAGGGATATACGACAGTATATCCCGCGATCTCCGTTGTTAGTCCAAAAACGTGAGATTCAAAAGGCGCCTCGAGACGGCTTTATTTTCGTCCCCCTACGAATGGTGTCCATTTTGGGTCAATATCAAGTTTGGGTTCCGAGAGGATAGGGATTCTAGATGTATCTTGTGAACTGACCTACCCTACGGCGGTACTTTCACTCGTTAAGTCAAAGAATCCCGAAACGGCGGTTTACACTCACAAAGGAATAATTAACTGTTAATGAAATTCCTTGATCAAATAAAACGGTAGTTGTTTAATATAGGAATAAGAGTTATTCCCGTATATATTAAATTGACTGAGATTGTCTCGATCTATCATGCGAGTACTTGACCTACCCACTACGGCGGCACTTACTTGTGGGATGATAGGTTTCCGTGGCATAGTAATTCTCTTAGGTTTCTAATTCATTATTCATGGTTCATGCATCATGTCTAATTTTATGCCAAAATTCTTTGATGATTTTAATATGTGATGAATGAATGTTAAATGCATGTTTATTTTATTTTTCAGCCATGGTTTCTCCAATTATTTCCATACTCTCAAACGATAAATTAACCGGGAAAACTATGTTAAGTGGAAAAGTAACATGAACGCTATCATGGTCTGTGAAGACCTAAAGTTTGTCCTGACGGAGGAACGTCCTCCCGAGCCGGCCAGAAATGCTGGCCAAGCTGTGCGCGATACTACCAAAAATGGGAAAATGGGTCGCAGCAAATGAGAAAGCCCGCTGCTACTTGCTAGCAGGGATGTCTGAGGTTCTTGCTGCAAATCATGAAACTATGGCTCTAGCATCTCAGATGATGGAGTCATTGCAGGGCATTTTTGGGCAGCCTTCGGAGCGTCAATGCCATGAGGCCATGGTCTCAGCGATGACTGCTAGGATGAAGGATGAGACATCACTCCGAGAGCACGTCTTAAGGATGATGACTTATCTCAACACTGTTGAAACCCATGGAGCTCGTATTGACGAGCATAGCCAGGGTGACCATGATTATGGAAACTCTTCCGAAGAGTTTCTTAGTTTAAAAGCAACTATGTTATGAACAAGTTGTCTTTTACTTTGACCAAACTGCTTAATGAGCTCATCCATTACGAGTCCATGCTTGTGGATCCTCGTAAGTCTAGTGCAGAGGCAAATGTTGCTGAGTCTTCTAAATCTGCAAAGAAGAAGAAGAAAAGTATTGGAAAGGCTAAGGGAAAGCCCATGAAAAAGAAGAACAAGAAAGGCTCCAAGGATACCAAGCCCAAAGGAAAATGTTTCCACTGCCACAAGAATGTGCATTGGAAAAGGAACTGTCCTAAATACCTTGCTGAGCTGAAGGAGAAAAAGGAAACAGGTAAATATGATTTACTCTTTATTGAATCTCTATTAGTGAAGGATGATAAATCCACTTGGATTGTTGATTCTGGAGCCACTAACCATGTTTGGTCTTCTTTACAGCTACTTGATTCATGGAGGGACCTTGCTGAAGGTGACTACACCATGAGGGTCGGGACATGGGATGCCGTTTCAGCAAGAGCAGTGGGAGTTTCCAGTTTAAATTTGATTGATAATAGTTATTTAAAATTGAACAATGTGTTATTCATTCCTGGTTTTCGCAGGAATTTGATTTCTGTTTCTAAACTTTTGGATGATGGTTATTCAGTTTCTTTTAATAGCAATTTGGTTTTATTAGTAGTAGAATGGATTAACTATATGCATAGGAAACTCAGAAAACAACTTGTATGTGTTAAGACCGTTAACACATAGGTCACTTCTCAACACTGAAATGTTTAAGGTTGAGAAACCTAAAACTAAATGGCCAAAATATTCTCACGATGACACATATCTATGGCATCTTAGACTTGGTCACATCAACCTTAACCAGATAAATAGATTGATAAAGAACGGAGCCTTAAACCAGTTAAAGCTCGGAACTCTACCAATTTATGAATCCTGTTTAGAAGGAAAAATGACCAAGAGACCTTTTACTGGAAAAGGTTTAAGAGCCAGTCAACCACTTGAGCTAGTACATTCGGATGTCTGCGGACCGTTGAATGTAAGAGCCCGGGGTGGTTATGAATACTTTGTCACATTCATTGACGATTATTCAAGATATGGGTATGTCTACCTAATGCATCACAAATTAGATACCTTTGAAAAGTTCAAGGAGTATCGTGTTGAGGTTGAGAACCAATTAGGTAAGACAATCAAAAGTCTACGATCAGATCGTGGAGGGGAATACCTCGACATAGAATTTGAGGAATTCTTAGTTGAGCATGGGATAGTATCCCAGCTCACAGCACCTGGAACACCACAGCAAATTGGTGTTGCAGAAAGGAGAAATCGAACCCTACTAGACATGATGAGATCTATGTTTAGTTATAGCTCACTACCTAGTTCATTATAGGGATATGCACTGTAAACCGCAATGCATATCTTAATGTAGTTCCATCTAAGTGTTGTTCCTAAGACTCCCTTAAAGTTGTGGAATGGTCGTAAAACTAGTTTACGACATTTCCGCATATGGGGGTGTCCAGCACATAAACTGAATAATAAGACTACAAAGTTGGAGCCACGTTCTCAGGTATGCCTATTTATAGGCTACCCTAAGGAGACTAGGGGAGGATTCTTCTACATTCCTAATGATAACAAAGTGTTTGTATCTATAAATGCTACGTTTCTAGAGGAGGACTATATGAGAGAGTTCAAGCCTCGTAGTAAGATATTACTCGAGGAGTTACTTACTGGTTCGACCACCAACACGCCATCGTCAATGAAAGTTGACAAATACATAGCACCTTCAAGATCTGATAGTCAAATGCTACCTAGTCAGAATGATCTACCACCTAGACACAGTGAGAGGGTCATACGACAACCTGATCGCTACCTAGGGGTTGGAGAGTCATAAGTTGTCGCCTCCAGCGATGGCATAGATGATCCATTGACCTAAAGTAGTGCAATGGATGATTCTGACAAAGAGGAATGACTCAAAGCCATGAACCTAGAGATGAAGTCCATGTACTCCAACTCGGTCTGGGAACTTATGGACCAACCTGATGGGGTGAAACCCATAGGTTGTAAGTGGATCTACAAGAGGAAGAGGGGATCAGATGGGAAGGTACAGACCTTCAAGGCTAGACTAGTGGCCAAAGGTTATACCCAGAAAGAGGGAGTTGACTATGAGGAAAATTTCTCACCAGTAGCTATACTTAAATCCATCCGCACTCTTCTATCCATTGCCGCATATTATGACTATGAAATTTGGCAAATGGATGTCAAGACTGCATTCTTGAATGGCAATCTTAATGAAAGTATCTATATGATACAACCAGAAGGGTTCATCGCCCAAGGTCAAGAGCAAAAGGTTTGCAAACTACAAAGGTCCATTTATGGACTCAAGCAAGCATCTCGATCTTGGAATATAAGATTTGACACAACAATCAAGTCTTATCTTATGATTTTGAGCAGAATGTTGATGAGCCTTGTGTATACAAGCGTTTCATTGACGGGAATGTGGTTTTTCTTGTTTTATACGTTGATGATATTTTACTCATTGGGAATGATGTAAGGATATTATCAGATGTAAAAAACTGGCTAGCTGACCAATTCCAATGAAAGATTTGGGAGAGGCCAGTTATGTTCTTGGGATCCAGATACTTCGGGATCGCAAGAAACGACTGTTAGCTATGTCTCAGGCATCCTATATCGACAAGATTCTTGTGCGATTTGGGATGTAGAATTACAAGAAAGGAAATCTGCCTTATCGACATGGAATTCATTTATCGAAGGAACAGTCTCCTAAGACACCTCAGGATGTTGAGGAAATGAGACATATCCCATACGCCTCAGCAGTTGGTAGTCTCATGTATGCCATGTTATGCACGAGACCGGACATCTGTTTTACAGTGGGAGTAGTCAGTAGGTTTCAGTCGAACCCATGATTGGATCACTGGGTGGATGTGAAACACATTCTCAAGTATCTTAAGAGAATGCGAGATTATATGCTTATTATTCCGGTGAGGATATGATCCTAAGAGGATATACAGACTCTGATTTTCAGACAGATGTCGATTCCAGGAAATCTACATCTGGATCAGTGTTCACCCTAGGTGGTGGGGCTATTGTGTGGCGGAGCATAAAGCAATCTTGTATTCCTAACTCCACCATGGAGGCTGAATATGTAGTGGCTTGTGAAGCGGCTAAGGAAGCAGTCTGGCTCTGTAAATTCTTGGGAGATCTGGAAGTTGTTCCAGATATGGATAGACTACTCACACTTTATTGCGATAATAGTGGTGCGGTGGCAAACTCCAAATAACCAATAAGCCACAAGAGGGGAAATCATATAGAGAGGAAATATCATCTCATCAGGGAGATAGTACAAAGAGGAGACGTTACCGTCATAAAGATTGCATCCGTAGAGAACCTTGCTGATCCGTTTACAAAGACCTTGCCGGCTAAAGCTTTTGAAGGTCACCTAGATGGTCTAGGATTACGTGACATGTCCCATTTGCTCTAGTGTAAGTGGGAGATTGTTGGGATGTATGCCCTAGAGCTACATGTGATTAAACGATTTCATGTGTTTTGAAATAAAACGATGCATTATTCATTTATCAAATTGTTTGTTTATTTTTCACATATTATATATCTTCGTAAATACCATAGATTACTTATGTACCTTCAGACTTAGTGTATGAGTGTCATACACCAGAGGATTTAAGTCTGAAGTTAGAAATCTTAAATATTCCATAGAGAGCAAACAAAGCGGGTACTTTCTTTGTGGTTTATCTATAGATGCGGTCCATTCTATATTTGTATGGCGATCTTAATCCGGATCGTCCATGTAGAGACATGAGAATGGAGGCACCTTGTATGATGCGATCATATAGGACTGAACCCAGATAGAAATGACATTCTTATAATATCCGTTAAGCAAAGAAAGTCATTTCAATCTACTTTATGGTCATTATGGATTGATCTTAATCCTGAGTGTACTTTGAACTCCTGCATGGCAGGCTGTGTCTTTTGATTTACAAAGGTGAGGTTGGTGTAGCAGTCCCGACCAATAGCTACGTACTTTGGGGGCACAATTTTTTTTTGTAGCTGGGAACGTTTTACATAGACATGGAGTTCACTCCTTCTTGCGAGAAGTAGATGAGTATCTTTCTTAAGGGTTGATTCGATACTTGAACGATTTGAGCGCTCAAGTCTTTCTATTACGAACAGAAATATTAATATTCATAATAGTTATGAATAAATCGTACATTAGAGAATCAATGGTACTTAAGGTAAAAATAATTAGAAGGGTATAACAGACATAATGACCAGGCTCTAATTACAAGATACTCGTGAATGATCAGTTAGTATGTAATGACTATATCAATGGATAACGACTTAGTTCGACTTAATATTTCATCTGCGGCAACGAGAGTGCAACTTCGGGTTTTTAGTGGAATAACCCGGAGTTAATAATTCGGAATATCTAATTAAGAGCTTAATTAATATTTCGAGATTATTGGAGCTCGGAACCGTGGGTCCATTTGGTCCCCGTGCTAGCTCGATTTACTATAGCGGATTTAATATAATTGGATAGTCTAATTATATACTCACAAAAGAATAAATATTATTAATATGATTAATAATATTAATTATGTCACACTTGAAACTATACATTAAAAGTTAATGTATGGTATTAATAATTATATGATAATTATTAAATATAAAATATTAAATTATATATATGATATAATTTAATAAGGATAAGATTGTAATTTCTCTATATATGGGTTTTGGAAACCCTTGATTTAATTTTGGAAGTAATGACTTTAAAAATATAATCATATATTTAATTTGTAACACATATTTACTTTATGGAAAGTAAATAATATTGTTACAAAATTAATGAAGAAATAAAGGGCATGGCCGAATTCCTTGATGTATAAGGAATATGATTTGTTGATTTTGGAAATAAAATTTAATAAAAAATCCTAGCCTTGGCCGAATTCCTTGGTGTATAAGGAATATGATTTGTTTATTTTGGAAACAAAATTTAATCCAAAAATCCTAGCATTGGCCGAATTCTACCTTAGGGAAGGGATTGGTTGTTTTGTTTGAGTGAAACAAAATTGACCTAAGTAGAAAAGGAAAACTTGATTTTCTTTTGAAATAGCTCTCATTCCAAACCTAGTCACCTTATTCTTCTCACAATTCTCTCAAAAGTTGAGAAACAATTTTGAAGAACAAGAATAAGAAAAATATTATTAGTGTGTGATTTAATCTCTAAAACGTTTAGGGATTTGTTTGTGTGTGTAGCCCACACTACTTTCCATTGGTAACGATTCATAGCTCGGAAGATCTTGTGGCGTTGAACAAAACATATTATTCTTTTCATCTCCATCTCAAAGCATTGAGACAATTTTACTGCCATTTCCGTGAATCACTTGGTTGATTCGAGACTCAATTGTTTCGTTTTAATTCGGGTTTTGGGAAACACCTTAGGGACTTTTTGGGGCTGAGTTAGGATTGTTTTTGAGTGGAAAAATCAGACCTAAAACGCTACAGCAGGTCACGCAAATTAGGGGTTGGTTTAGGTGCAGTTCGCGTGTGTAACGTTTGTAAAACAGTCCAATAATTCACTGCAGTTCAGGGGGTTTTCGGGGACTGTTTCACCCGAATTCCGGGGCTGAGATCTTGTCCGAAAAAGAAGCAAAACTTCAGTATAAGTGCTGGTTCCATTCGGCTTTAAGGAAGGGAAGATAGAAAAAATTTTCAAGGTCGATCCGTGTGCCTAATCGCTTCCGCTGCGCCAGGAAAGCGTTTCCTACAGAGATGTCACAAAGGACATAAAAATTTTAAATACCCAAACCTAGGCCCATAAGTAAACAAAATGATTAATTGCTCTAGTCAAGAATTTCGATAAAGACAATGCCCTAACCTACCCAGATTCAAATCTCTCAGCGATATCGATTAAGGAAAGTATCTTGACGGAGTCTATCTCATACCTATTTTATATGAGTAATAGACTCAACCAGGATATAGAACACCAGAACAAGGACATAGATATCCATTGAGATGTAGGGCTTGTTCCGTCCTTTACCAGTATAGATAGAGATAACCGTAAGGAAGCCCAATGAGAGTTTATCATAAGACAGAAACAGAAGACATTGGAAGATAGATCACCCAAAAATGGACTAAGGAGATTTCTAAGGATAGAAAAGAAAGAACCCGATATAAAATGAGTTGGGAAACTTGCAGTGCTAGTAAGAACCCATAGATCAGAACGATGCTAGTAGGAATCCGTCTGAGTTTAAACAGACAGACCCGTGGGGTTGGAGACACTCAGGAGTAACAAGAGTACCAGTACAAACAGTAAGATTAAATGGCATAGTTGTAGCCTATAGCAAGGATAGAGAACGAAAGTCTAGAAGTAGACCTTAAGAATGAGATACCACTAGCCTCGGTAGCACGGCCTGGAGCCAAGAGATATGGTATGGAAATAATAAAGAAGAATCGGGAAGTGACAAGAAAGTTCGGTACATTCAGACACATAGATAACGTAGCGCGAATGTAGTAACATAAATGAAGACCTCAGAATAGTTGATAAAAGTTATGGAGTCATAAGACATAGAGTAGTCGATACAGATCCCAACAGAACGTATGATAAATATTCATTTCGGTAGCCCTACTCTAGTAAGTATATAGACACTTAACCAGACCATTACCGAGCTTAAGTAAATAACAGTAGTGTGTATTCAAAGATCTCTATGGAATGCATGTATTCACCTCTTAAATTAGAGCCCAGTAAAGAGAAGAACATGTAAAGAAGGGTATTTGACAGAATAGACAGATCACGAGACGGCTAAATAGCCGAACCAAGGAGTTCAACGGAACCTAGATAAAAATCATGAGATAGTAATATTTTGTATGAGATAGAGTGAATTGAATTCACGGTATGTCTAGCCAAATCAAAAAGAAATAAACCGTCCTATCATAGAGCGGACAACCTTCAAGAAAGTATAGGCTCAAAGGAGTAATAGAGATACGATTTATAAAGAGCCCCTCATTATACTCGAATGGAATGACTAGTAAGAGAATAACACCCAAACCAAAAGTAATAGTGACGATACCCTAACCTATCAAAGATGATGCATAGCTTACATGAGAGTAATAACTTAAGAGGTTAAGAAACTGAGATTAGTAGGAAGAATAACAGAGGTAGTACAGTAGGAGTTTGAAAGAGCATGACCCTTAAGGAGGTTCTTAGTAAAGGGTAGTAAGACCAATAGTCATAAATGAATCAGGAGTAAAGTCGAAGAATGATGTTCGCCTCAATATACTTTCACAAACAAGTGAATGCGCAGTGGAAGTAGACCGAAACATAAAAATATTCAGATATAGTACAAGAGAAGAATAGAAGAGGAAAATAACTTTAAGTAAAAGATTTGAAAGTGAAGCTATCTAGATGAAGCGATAAAGAGAGAAAGTATTAGTCAAGTAATAACACAATACAAAGAACCAGTGTTAGACATGACTAGGGACATGTAAAAGATGATATCCTTCGGATAAGAAGACATGGACATAGACCAAAGAAGTTCCAGGTATAATATAGAGCAGGAAAAAAGATAATTAAGTAAAATATTTGGAGGTGGAACTGTCGAGATAAGATGATAATAGAAAAAGATACTAGATAAACAATGACAGAGGTACATAAGTACCAAAAATAAACTTTCGAAGGTTAAGTTCAGTAGTACTATGTAACAATAAGCTTTCTCAGCGTCGAGATAAGACTAAAATTCCATTAGATAGGAAACGGAAGGAAGGTAGCAAGTATGACCCATAAATTCCCATGCAATATACCTAGCTAAGAAACAAGGCAAAGTATGACCTGTAATAGATTTATTAAGGTATAACATAGTGATAGCCAAAGAAACTAGGTATATAGATATTGTTGAGACGAGGACAACACCTGAAAGAATAAGACTATGAGAATAACTGAAAGTAGGATATTTTTTAAGTGCAATCAGGGTAAGAGAACAAGGTATTGTAAAAGATAGTTAACTCATATTTATATTAATGATGAATTTAAAGACAAGAAGGAGTGTGAACATTAACCAGAACCGAATCGCTAACGTCAACGTTAATAGTAAGCTAGAAGTACATGAAGAAATTGATCATGAGCTATGAGAACTTAGAGGACGGAGCCCGCAAGTAGTTGGAAGTTAGCAAAGAAGTAATAGACAGCTAAACAATTAAGTTAAGAGAATAAAAGCCAATATCATGTTGAGTATATGGAACTGAAGATGTATTAAATATGATCGTCTTTACTAGCGATAAGGATTATCCTTGTATATATTTATTCCAAAGCTATGGTAGAACGTGAAGAAACCTAACTATAGGAAACATAATTATCTTTAAAGACGTGAAGGCATCAGTTAAGAAGGAATTGAAGATACACTCAATAAGGTCATTAAAGGAGTTATATTATAAAAATGATGTGAAAAAGCCTAACCATAGAAGATGTTAGTATAACCAAAGACTCAGAAGTACAAGGAATCAGAAAATAAGATAAAATAAGTAACAATGGTATGTGTAGTAGGACACTATTTATGAACATTATTGAAAGTAATGAATTTTAAGTAACACAGTTTTTAAGGGAAATTAGTATTGCTTTAGGTACTGAATTTGCGTAGTAGATTCAAGAGTATTGGAGAAACCTTGGCATTCGACCGAGCGTATACAACGTTACTTATTAGCTAGAGCACCAAAGAGTATATGTTGAATCAAAAGGCGAAGTACTTTAAGGATGCATAAAACACAAGGAAACTAAAGTTATTAAACTTGATTGGTATTAGAAGAGATAGAAAAACAATAATGGAATGAAGGGAATATGGAACGACATTAAATTAACATGGATCATATAAAAGTCATGATAAGACAGTGTCTAGACGATAAGTGTTATAGGAACTACAAGCTGAGGAATAAACAATGTAATAAAGGGTAAGCCTAATTCAGTATCTAGTATGTTTTGATGAAGATTGCAAGGATTAAAAATAAATGGTGACCATTTGATAATTGATAAGTTTCCTGAAAAAATCACATCTCTATAGGGATAGAATACATTATACATATTTAATTATCACACGAGACAAAAGGTCGACAAAGGGATTTCCAAATATCATAGGGTTGACGAATTCAGAACTTGTACCCATATAAAGGTCGAATAGAGTGTACCAGAAAAAGAGATCTTCAAGAGTATTACTATTGAACGGGTTAATAGAAATGTAGAAAGTAAGAAAGGAAAATGAGAATAATAGAGATCAGATATCTTCAAACCAAAACAGACCTAAGAAGTTCAACATCAGAAGGGATTCGATGACGAATCCTATTTAACGGGGGAGAATTTGTAACACCCCAATAATCTTGACGACTATTATATTATAGAACACATGATAGATGATATAAATCATGTTCGAACATGTATACATTCATGAAATGACTTTTTGGACATTCGGTAAATTCCTCACAGTTCTGATACGAAATTCATTCCAAGATTAAATCCAAATAGCCTGTGTTAATTGGGCCGTAAATTTTTCATACGATCTATGATTTTTATGAAATTTATATCTTCGGAAAGCTAAAATCGAGACCTACAACGTCTGCGTTGGATATTTTTTCAAAATTGAATCAGAAGAAAGTCAAAAGTGTGATGTCCGTGGCTGCTATAGTAAAATTCGAGAATAGTCTAGATTTGGGGTGATGTGGCTCAATCCTAGCCATATATTTCATAATAAAAATCAACCCATTTGCCTATAAAAAGGGCAATATTCTCTCATATTCTTAAGCCAAAAACATGAAGGGCTTATATGAGAGCCTTCTTATGCCGATTTTTCTTCTCATCTTCATTTCTTCAAGTCATTTTAATCCATTCAAGCTTCATTCCAAGCTTGGTAAGTTTCATTTCTCTTTCTATCTTCTCAATTTTAAGTTTTGAGCAAAGGAATTAAAATCCCCAATTCACACCTTGTAAACCCTTAGGGTTTGGATTAGCTTAATTGGCTTTGGTTAAGTTGTTATCATGCATCTTGAGAAGTGTCATGGTAGTTTAAGCATGGAATGAAGTCTTTATATGTATGAATGTGTTGGGGATTTTCTTGTGTGATTTGATGATATTAAAATAAATGGTTTGAGTTTGAATTGAGGATATGAAATGAGTTATGTTAAGTTGAGCTGGAGTTTAGATGATAATGTTGGGGATTACATGAGCTTAGTTATTAGAGGTTGATGTGTAGCCCTGGAATTAGGCGAGCGTCGCGACGCCAACAAGCTTGTGTCATGACGCGTAGCAAGAGGAGCTCTAAGCCTTGTTTCTATTTGAGTGGGCGTCGCGACGACCAACACCCGCGTCGCGATGCGAAAACAAAGGAAATATTCTGCTTGGGTTCTGTTTTTGAGAGGTCGCGATGCTTAACTCTTGGCGTCGTGACACGTGTGGGAGTCGCAACACCCAAACCCTAGCGTCGTGACACAAAACCATCAGATGCTCACGGTCTCAGCTATTTGTGTGAGCGTCGCGAAGCCCTTGGGCTAGTGTACGACGCGTGACCAGTTTTTTAGAAAATAGTTTTAGCCATTCCAGTTTCATCTTAGGATGTTAGAGGCCACCTAGGGGTTCGTATCAGCGCATATACACGCATTATATTATGTTACAAGCATAATTCATGACTTGTATACTAATTAAGTTTATCAATTATAGATCGTCACATGAGCCGTAATTTCTTTTGGCAAGCGAAGTAGTACCAGCCAGGTTCCAAATCTATGAGTGGACCCTTTTTCTCAAACTGATTTTGTTTAATTGTTTTGAAGTCAGGCTTTTTTTCTTAGGCACATAGAGTGTTAGCCAGATTTATTTCCAGTTGTTTTAAGAAAATGGCATGTTTCAAAAAAAAATTAATTTTTAAAGCGTGAGTTTTATGATTTAGGAGGCATGGGGAAAAAATCCACATCGGTTGTAACTTGACTCGGATATGGAATTGACGATTACTGAAATTGACAGACATGACATATGCATATGTAGAGCAGAAGTATGTGATGGCGATACGTAACGCCCCTAGATCCTAGATTTCAAGGCTAGGGGGACGATGATACGTAACACCCCTAGACCCTAGATTCAGGGACATGATAGTGGCATGCATTGGGGGATGACGATATGTAATGCCCCAATGGCATGGATTTGCACACTTGGCTCTAGTTCAGTAGCTTGGTGGACGATGATACGTAATGCCCCAAGACCAGTAGTTTAGACATGTGGGGGGGACGACGATACGTAACGCCTCCATGCGTAAGGTTTTCTATAGATAATTAGAGACATGGTTTTCAGAATAATGGTTTTATGGAAAAGCTTTCACAAGAAACAGTTTTATATGAAAATAACAGTTTTACGGAAAGAAATGTTTCCATAAAGTTTCACAGAAAGAAAACTGATTTTCAAAAGAGAAAGAGTTTTCTGAAAAGATTAGTTTTCTCGAGATGGTTTCAAATTCAGAAAAATGGATTTTTCATAAAGTATTTCAGTTTCTGTTTTTTAACTGTCAACTCACTAGGTCGTTCAAATGATCTAACCCCCACTCCCAATGTTTCTATTTTACAGGCTACTCGGAGGACGGGCTCGAGAGGATGGATACTGATGGAAGTCACTAGGGTGTTGTGTCCACCAGGTCAAGTCAGATTCAGAGTTCAGTTATAGTCTGAGTAAAGTCATGCATCATATGTATGCTTAGTAAACTTTGTATGTGTAAGAGTTAGAAGTGTCCATGTAAAGAGTATAAGTGTAATATTATTGAGTATTGAATTATGAGCATTGAGATGCATTTTTATGTTACTGAATAAGGCGATGGTCCCTATGCATGAGTTTATGTTTGAAATGAGAATAATAGTGTTATTCATAGTTAGAGACTTAGGGGATAAGACGGCCTATTCCCTGGCGGTAGCATCCCCTGGAGGATATGTTATAGAAACAAAAGGGTGAATGAAAAAGAGCTTCTACATGGGTGATGGTGAAACGATGAGTGTTTTCAAGGCTAGAAAGCTCATGCTTTTGCTACTCTATAAGGATCACCATGTTTGTATTGCTAACACTGACCATTTTCTTCTTGTGTCCATTTCATCTCTTTTGCAGGAATTCAATGATATGCTGACATAAGACATTCATAGTGGGCTTCCACCAATTAGAGTGGTTATCATTCCTCTAATTCAAGTTTGGTGGGTTCTCCAACCAGTATTGTAGGTTTATGAGTAGGGGTTCGGATTTGGTCTCTTGAAGGTGTTTATGGAACTGAATTTCTCATAAAGATATTCTTGCAAAGCTGGAAAGGCTTTGCAAATTTGTGTGACATGTTCATTTGAAAAACTGATATGACATATAACTTCTTGAATTGACTTGACATGATCAATCATCATTTCCAATGTCTTATTTTTTTGGCTAGAGATGCATATTTAGCAGAAATGTCACGATCTTCCCTGAAGTAAAACATGCCTCTACTAGATGACTGTTTTTTACAGATGACTCATAAGTATCAACTATGTCCCAATATTGTACATTCTCTGTTATGTGTTATATTCACTTTAGTGCGTCTTCAGGATTTTTGTCCTTAAAATTACCATTACACATCATTTCCACAACTCGTCTACTTTGGGGTGTTAAACCCTCGTAGAAGTAGGAAACCAACCTCCATGTTTTAAATCTGTGATATGGACAAACATTCAATTTTTCTTTAAATCTCTCCCAATATTGGTAAAGTGTTTGGCTCAACTCTTGTGTGAAAGTTGTGATTCTCCTTTTAAGTTTATCTTGTGAGGGAGAAATGTTTTTCAGAAATTGCTCTTATAAGTCATTCCATATTCTGATGGATCATGACCTAAGATCATGCATCTATATGTTGGAGCTGGTGCTCGGCGCACAAATTTTGTTGTATTTATTGTAAATACGATGTAAATTATATTTTATTATGAATAAAATTGAGTAATTTTCCAATATTTTTATATGGTAAAGGCGTAAATGACCTTAGAATGAATAGTTGTGATATAATTGAAAAAATCGCCGTAATGGTTAATGAGAAATATCACAATATGATTCATTCTTAAAATTGTTCCTAGTCAGGTTTACATACATGGTCGGTTAGTAAACCCGTGAGACCGGTACGTGTCGTATATTTGAATTGTTCTAATGGTTTATCTCAGTAAATCATGAGTCTTGGGAGACTCGTATAGACACGTAGGTATTTATTGGATAAATATTGAATGACTCATTTAAAGATTCTTGATAGATGGTACACCAACGTCAATAGGAATCTTTACGAGTCGAATAGCATATTAGCTCATTTGACTTGAGATACCACTGTGGATATGTGAGATATCCTCCGTACTTTGATGACAGTCACGTCAACGATCTTTTAAGATCAGACCTCCACCTGTTCGTTGGGTATGGACTAATACTCACGATATCCTGTGATGTATCCAGAGAGGATATGTCAGTCCCGTGTACGAGATTTAGGTGTCCATTTTGTGATTCTTTGAAATCCTTGGCCGAGGTATTATTCAGAAACGTATTCTGAATATTTGTTCAGAATCATAATTTTGTCGTGACACATGAATTGTTCATAGCGGAGATTTGACGTTTAATCTATATCTCCGGAACAATTCGGATAACCTATGACAGAGGGATTATATATTGTGTATTTGTATACGATACATAATTTAGATTAGATACACATTATTTACATATTGGATTTTGACACTTATTTTGTTATTATTATTAAATAATTAATAATTAATTAATTATTAATAATAATAATAAAGGAAGAATATTATTGGAATATTTTTCCATGTGTTTATTTTGTTAATTATTAAATAAATTGATTAATGTGTTAATTAATTAATTTATTTTTTTTAGTTAAGAATATTATATGGAATATTCTTAAGCTTTGGCAAATTATGATTTGCTAAGCCATGTGTAATTGACACATGGATTATTTTAATTAATAAAATCAAAATAAAATAATATTAAGATAAGTTCAAAATGTGTCAAATTAATAGCCACACAATTTATTTTCTTTTGTCAAAAACATTTCTTACATTTACGACAATTTGAAAGAAAATATAAGAATGAAAATGGTTTTCATTTGGTAGGCTTTTAGGCTATTCTCAAGTGTTGAGAAATAAAGAGAAAAGGAGATTAAGGTTTAGCAAAGAATCTACACAAAAAGGAAGAAAGAAAGAAGAAGAATTGAGAAAATGAATTTATATTAAGGTAATATGAGGTTCTAAATTTCTATTTCTTTGTTTTTATTTTCCTAAACATGTGACATATGTATATGATATATATATTGCATGTTTTATTTAAATATGTATCTTGAATATATATTTGAACCAAAACTTTGGTGTTGGATGCTTGATTTAACCTTAATAGTTTCTTGTTTAAGCATGTGTAATTTGATTAATTAGTGAATTAATCTCTAAAATTGAAATTTCCATTCTAGAGTGATTTTGCCACTCCATGGTTGTCTAGAATTGTTCTTGAAACTTTATATGTGGTGATTTAATTTGGGAACAAGTTAATTAGATTAATTTGTGATTAATTGATTTATGGCATGAAAAATTGGTAAAATTAAATTCTGGACCAGATCTGAATTTTCCATTTAAAACAGAATATTTTTCATGGAAAAGTATGTTATTTAGGTGATATTGGATGTGTATTGGGTGGTGGATAATTTCCGGAAATTGTTCCGGGGCGAAAACGCGAGAAAACGGTGAAATCACGCCACGAAATGGGCTCGCCGTGTGACGGCTGTAAAATCTGCGAACTGGGCACTATTTGGGCTGCCCGAGGTTTTCCCAAGTGAGCGGGTTGGCCCTGTTCGGCCGTTGGTCAAATTTGAGTGAATTATAAATATTTGATATTAATTAATTCACTCGGGAAAATTTTAAAATGTTTAAAAACCATTTTCGCCTTCCGCCGCGAGCTTCCGCTGCACTTACCCCAACAAAATGGTATCAGAGCGTCTGATCCCACATCCAAAATAATTTTTCATGCCTTAAATATTTGATATTTAATTCAATTTATTTTACATATGCTTAAATTTTAATTGATTGGATCAATTATTTAACTGTTTGACAGTTTTGTAAAATCCCCTTAATAAGGCTTTGTGTTTTTGTGATTGTATTGTACACTAATAGGTCCGTCTCGTCAATACAGATATAAATACTTTTCATGATATTGTGGTTGTGTCTGCCAAAGCAGTGGGGTTATGGTTAACAAAAATTTATTCATACCGGTAAAACTTATTTGATAAGAAACAAATTCAAGCGAACGTGCATACCAATAGATGCCAAAGCAGTGAGGTGATGCATTAGTACCTTAGATTTGTACATTGGCGAGTATTGCCTTGAATACGCCTCATCTAATAGATGTCAAAGCAGTGAGGATCGGAAACGGTTCAGGACCTATTTTAAAGAGTCACATTGGATGTAATTGGTAATTGTTACCTACTTTCAAATATTTTTGGGCACAATGTGCCAAAGCTGTGTGTTCAAATATATTTGTGAGGTCTACTTCCTGCTATAGAATTTAATTTAATTATTGAATTCTCGTATTTTATTTGGGGATTATCAATTTATGTAAAATAGTGGGAGGGCATCCTTATATTAAAAATCAATGATATGTTGGATGTTTTGTGATATTGATGAAATTGCTTTTATCTGCTAACTCCTGTTTCTTTTGTAAAGTTTGTGATGGCAGCTACTACTTTCGCTAATCCGTTTGCTCATATTCTAGATGCGAACAAATTAACTGGTCCTGATAATTTTAATGAATGAGAATTGGATCTTAAGATTGTCTTAAGGTCTGAGAAGTTGGGTTATGTGCTGGAGAGTCCAGTTGTTGGACAATTATGACCCATACCGTCACTATTTGTACAGATCATGGTGTTGTTGTACAAATTAACTATGTGACAAATGAAATTGCTCTTTTATCATTTGTGATTAGATCACCGAGATATATAAATGATAAATGGTCCATATGATTAGTTCCTGGATTGAGATGATATGAGACAGTATCAATCCACGAAGGTTTAATCATTAAATATCCCTAATCAGAGTATTATCGAGATTGGACATCGATAATGCGAAAAAGACTAGTATTACACTTGTGCGCGTTGTGAGGGCATAACAGCATAGTTCTCATAAATTTGGGTATATGATACTCATGCAAGTGTAATAGGAGGTTGTGTTTACCGATGGTACGGAAACAGCTTCGCTCTGGATAGACCCCTCGGAATTCCATTGGTAGTATGACTATGTGTCTATGGAAGTCCGAAATCAGGGTAGGTGTATTTGGTCTTAACCTGAGACTTGCACCGCTAATGCTTGCGACAATCAATATACTTTGGTTTTGGTCGTCCAGGGCTTTAACAGGTTTTGTGTACGCCTCTGTTGGGTATATTGAGAATCGTAGTGTCTTGGGTGTGATGTCAAGACGGAAGTATCACTCCATTCATAGCGGAGATGATGGTCACGTAGGATACGGAACTGGTTCTCTTATGTACTGTAGTGTATTTGGTGTGATGTCAAGACGGAAGTATCACTCCAGTCATAGTGGAGATAAAATGACTAGGCCATGTTTATCCGATTATAGAGACTAGTTACCAGAGATCCGATATGTGCTTCGTATGGGGCAGACATAATTACAGCCCAAGGTCTAGCATGTGACATCCGATACTGGATAGAAATACGAAATACTACGTATAATACTCCTGATATAGATCACCATATTCCTGTAAGGATATTTCTAGAGAATTGGGTAGGCATGGCGCTTTGCTAGAATTCAACATTGTCTTGTAAATTGGTAAAAGCGTAATACTAGGTACTTACATGTTCGGATAGTCCGACGACCGGATTTACTGCCAATATATCCGGGGATCTCATGGGTCACTTCCCGAAGATTCATCGATGACGTATGACTCACACTTTATTAATATGGGATTAATTAGTAGAGTGAGAAAATTAATCTGGGATTAATTACGGAGATATTTTATCTGGGATAAAATATTAATAAAGAGAGAGAACGATTAATTTGGAATAAATCGATAAAATAATATATTCCATATATTATACGAAATTAGATTTCGACGCAGAATTGAAATTAGATTTTAATTCGGCGAACGAGTTAATTTAGAATTAATTCGTTAGCGACGTGAATAGTGATTTGCTAGGCATAATTATTTAATTATGTCGCAACGAAAAATTCGTTAATTTGGAATTAGCGAACCCGAGCCCGAGAGTGTTTGCGGGCGCACTCCCATTGCGAACTTAAGTACGGCTCACAAGTCACATCAATCGTCAAATCACTAGTCGCATCAAGCGTCAAATCATTAGTCACTTTGAATGATGTGACAACTTGTCACTTGGTTGAGTGAATAGTTGATGGAAGTGGTTGGCTTTAAAAGCCTTTGACTTTTGGAAATTTGGTTTGAGTTTTTGGTATTTTTTTTTAGAAAATTAAAACCAAAGACTTAACACATTTGTCATCTCTCTCTTCCTTCTTCACGGTTTGAGAAACCTTTTCCCTCCTCTCCCTCTCTCGGTTTTGAACGATTTTCTTCTTCATTTCTTGGCTTGGCCGAAAATAACAAGAAGAAAAGTGATGATTTTGTTGTAAAATCAAGAGTGCTAGCACACAAAGGAGTTATCCTAAGGTGATAGGGAACCAATTTCATGAGCATGGAATCACCATACATAGCTTGGAGCTTGAGATCCATCAATGGAGGTTGACCGAAAATGGAGGAGCACACTTGGAAGTGATGACCGAATTTTGGAGGCCAAAAATCAGCTCACTGCCGAGAGCTTCATCATCTTGGAGGAAAAGATTTTTCTTCGTCGCATCCAAACCGATCAATGTGTAAGTATTTTCCGCCGTACTTCTTGATATATACACATGATTTTCATTGCTTGATTGATCTTGGGATGCTTAGAAAATTCCAACAATGGTATCTACGAGCCTAATTGAGCATGAAAATATATTAGGGTTAAAATTAGGTAAAATCAATTTGAGCATGATTCGATGAAATTATTTGATTGAGTATGCTTAAATGATGTTTAATTGAAGTTTTGCATGATCAATTTCATAAAGTTTGATTGGATCAATTTTTCCCCAATTTTTGAGGCTTGGCCGAATATGAACATACCCTAATGTCTTGGTATTTTTTGTGTTTTTGATCATTGGATGAGTTAGAAAACATTGGGTAATGTTGATTGTGGATTCAATTGGATTGAAACCGAATTGGACATTAAAATCCCCAAAATGCCGAGAGCTTACTAGCATGAAATGGGTTTGATTTTTTATTAAAATGTGTTGGACATGTTTTGATGTAAATGAGCATAATTAATTAGGCTAATTGATGTTTTGGAAATGTTAATTTGGGTGATTAATTATGGAATTACACTTTGAGTAATTAAATTGTGAAATTGGAATTTTGGAATTTAATTATGTTGGGCAAATTTTAATTGGGCCTAAATTGGTTTCTAGGCACATAAGGGTGATTCCTTTAAATGGGCTTTAGTATTTGGGTTTGACCCAAGTTGACCAAAATTCAAAGCCTTATGAAATTAATTGAAAGCCCATGGGACTTTAATTAAATTAACATTGGATGTTAATCGGGCTTTGAGACCCGTAATGGTTAGATTTAGAATCTAAGTCACTAAGGTTCGTTAATAAAGTGTATTATTTAATTTGGAATTAAATAGAGAATTAGTATTAAATGCAAAATGAATTAGATTTAATTTTGTAGTTTAATATAATTCAAGAATTCGTACTTTGAGTACTTATTCGCAAAACGAGTTTGACTCGTGCAAAATCAAATCGTTGTTTGAACATTGGATGGTCATTAATTATCAGATTAATTAATTGGATTAGATTGATTGATAACATGTTTGTGTGAATACATGGTTGCGATGCATGAATAATTTATATCAGATGGATATTATATGGGTGGGGCAATTTTGGAAATTGTTGTAATAAATTTTGAATTTATTAATTGGACCTGCGTGTCCAACCTATTACCTCCTTACTCTTTGTATTTATCTTCTCACCTATTCCCCTTAATGTAAATGAGGTTTCTTTAGAAGTGTTATGTAACAAGTAGAATTAATACTTGTGCTAGCGGGAGAGAGGAAATGGAGAGATTTGTTCTAGGAACAATATGTAAAGTATCCATCCGCATATCATTATTATTTATTTTACGCGCCTTATTATGTGTTTAGAATGCATGTTTAAGGGTGTATGATGATGAAACCTTAACAAAGATAATAAATTGGTTGCCAATTTGCACGCGAAAAACCCTCACAAAAATATTAAGCGTTTTTCCTTCCATTGAGTGATTCTTACTCAAGATCCAAGACTGGCATTGGTTTGTTGGCCAAAGTCAAGGCTTTGTCCGTCGAGGATGTGTTTGAATCATGAAAGCTTTGTTCCATATCAGTGTCTTGTCCAAGTTGTGATTTTTTGGCCAAAGTCAGATCACTTCTTGTCCATCGACATTGATTACGAACCTTTCCAAGGTCAATGGGTCCGCTTAACTGGGATCACAAGTTTGTTGTGCCAAAGCCAAGGCTTAGTTGATTCAGAGGAAAAAGGTTAGGTAATATATTGGATATATTGGCATATATAAGATATATGTCTTGGACTTGGATGTCCACCTACTGGATCTAGGAATTGGATGGGATCCAATTGATCTTAGAGATCTACCTAGTTAATTATCATACAATTTGTTGGCCAAAGTCAAGATTGTGTGTTATTTAACGGGATCCTAGCCCACTAGGAAACAAGGTTTCCCGAGTACTCCACAGAGGTTAGAGGCTCGCTGAAAAATAGTGGGAGGAAAGTATTAAATTTGCAATATTTGTTTAGTAACTTGCCACACGCGCTGATATCAAATATTACGTCAAATAAATTAATATATTAGTTGGACTAATAATTAATGTTGTTTTAAAAATAACAGTTGGATTGTATTCAACTATTTCAATTGATAGTTGATTTTATAATTAGATTATAGTAATCAATATAATTGAATTTAACTAATTAAATATAGTTGATTATATAGTTAGACTATAGTAATCATTAAAATAAATAGTACCTAAAATCGTTGATTAAATAGTTGGACTATTAGAATCAAGATAAATTGAAAGATTAGTGTTTAAAACATAATCCTGGGGAAAATGTATTTAAACGACTTTAATTTTCAAAGTGGGAATAATAAATTTCAGGATAGTCCTGGAAACTAATAAGTTACTTTATTTGATAAAATAACATATTAGGCCTAAGCCCGGAGTTAAGCAAATAGTAGAGCATGATATTTGGAATGTTCATGTGATGATAACTTTAGTGCTTAATCCGTTATGCTTGCCAAATAGACTCCTTAATTTCTTAATCAGAACTAAGGATTAGATCCTTAAAGTATGATAATGAAATTGAAGGATCTTCATAGATCTATTTTTAGATCTTTGAAGTACTAAATTGCAATAGTGAACTCTTGGAGAGTTAATGGCTATCTCAAGGAGACAGAGCCAAAGTTTGCAACAAGGCGCATCTTACTTCGACATCCCAGAAGGCCAAAGGCTTCTGGAATGTGAAAAGGGGCAAAGGCAAAATCATTATAATCTTCTGGGAAGATAAAGGACATATCCCAGAATTCTTCCTAAACTGTTGCAAACGGGGTCACTGAAGTGTGACTGCCGTATGGACAAGGCAGACATGAAGGAATTGAAGAACGGGCAAGGCTCTGACTTCAAATATGTTTGTCATAAATATCTTCACTGCTAGTATTAAAATTGGATTTTAGATACTGGATGTGGTACATATATCTATGTGCTGATGTGCAGAATCTGCTGAGAGCAGGATACTGACTTTAGATGAGATTAATCTACGAATAGGAAACGGGACGACAGTCGCTGTTTTAACCGTAGAAACCTAAGATATTAAGAACTACCCTTCGGGTGTGTACTTAAATTAGGAAACTGTTAGAATGTAACTAGTTTGACTAGAAAAATTATCTCTATATCAGGGTTTAACCCATTGCGGGTATACCTTTATATTCTAGAACACTAAAGTGTTTTATTTTATAAGGTGATATTGAGATATAACAGAATTTATATTTTGAATATAAATAAATCTCAAACATATAATATGATGAACTAATAGCTCAAACTGATTTGATCAGATGAGACTTATTTGTGGGAATGGGTACCAGGACGAAATTGATTCTATTCAAATAAAGTCTACGAATCTGGTTTAATGGGCAAAGTGCCTAAAATACTATTTACTTGGTAAAAGTGTAAATGCCACCGATCTGTTAGCCCTGGTTCATAGTGACTTAGGTGGGCCCATATCTAGCTAGGCTAGATGTGGATATGAATATTTCGTGACCTTACGGATGTGGCATCGCATTATGGTTATATGTTTCTTTTGAAGCACAAATCGGAAACTTTTAGAGTTTCGACACGAAATAGACAAACAGATCGGCTAAAGTATAAAACCATCACGGTTGGACCATGATGAAAATACTTAAGCAATAAGTTTCTCAAATACTTGAAAGAGTATAGTATTCTTTCAATGAGGACTCCTCCCGGAACACGTCAATTTGACGGTGTGTCCGAACTGAGAAACCAAATTTTGTTGGACATGATAAGGTTAATAATGAGTCGCTCTGAGCTACCATTTCCTTCAACGGATAAGCTTTAAACAGTGTAAATCTTATTTAGAATAAGGTTCCATAAAAAAAACTGTTTGACAGACCTCATATTAGATATGAACAGGAAAGAAACTGGGTTTTCTCATTCCTGATGATTTGGGTATGCTAGGCATATGTTTGGATGATACCAAACTAGAACCCAAATCGGATAAGTGCCAAATTGTAGGTTATCCTAGGGATACCAAAGTATAGTACTTATACAACTCACAAGAGAACAATGTAATTGTTGCTCGCCATTCGGTTTTTCTTAAGAGGAATACCTATATGCAGTGGTAAGTGGGAGGAAAGTAAAACTCGATGAAAATCGGAGTAATACTATTCCAGGCACCGATTCCTTAATGGACCACAAATAGTTCATCAATGAGTGAAACTATACCAATTATCTTCGAATACACAAGAACCACGTAAGTCGGAGAGAGTCAGAAAACAACCTGGGGTATGGGTTTCTGATCTTACCTCATAGATGTCAATTTTATTGAGGAATACCAACTGACTACGTATGAGGAAGTGATACAAGGTATCGACTCCCAATTATGGAAAAGTGCCATGATGTCCGAAATGGATTATGTATACCAACTATGTTTGGACACTAGTTATTGTACCTGAAGGCATTGTGCCTATTGGTACTATATAAGTCTTCAAGGAAGACATACATGGAAGGTAACATACCAACGTACAAAGCTAGGCTTGTAGCGGAAATGTATCGTTATCAACATTATGTTGATTATAACGAAACCTTTTAACTGTTGCCATAGTATATCCATTTGGATAATGCTTGCTAATGTTGCATGTTTCTTTATGAAATATGACAGCTGAACGTCAAAATCGCTTCCTTAAATGGAAACCTTTTGGAAGATGTTTACAACATCCTGACGGTTTTGTCGTACCTATACTAGCAAACAAGGTTTGCAGTTATTCGATCAGTATGGATTGAAGCAAGCATTGAGTTCTTGGAACTATCGTTTGATGTAATCATAATGGTATATGATTTAATTCAAAACGATATGATTCTTATGTATATAAGGAGGTTAGTGGGAGAGTACTGATATAAATGTCTTAAATAATGATGATATGTCATTTCTTGGAAATGATATTCCCATAAAACAACATGTGAGAAAGCTTGGCTTTCGAGAAATTATCCGTAGAATCTTGGAGAAACAACCTTTATTCAAGGAATAAAGATCTTCTAGGATAGATCTAAAATTTGTTGATACTCTCCGAGAATCGTACATTAAATATAAATGTACGCGACCTGGTGTCTCATACGCTTTGAGCATATGGTTCACAATCAGGCCAATCCAAGTGATAGTCACTGGATTAAAGTTAAGAAACTCCTTAGTATCTTAGAGAACTAATGATGCTGTCTTAATCTATAGAGAATGAGAACTTGAAGCGACTGGGATCACTGCTGCAAGTTTCCTAACCAATAAAACGACTATAAGTCGTAAAATGGTACTATAACAGTTTGAATAACGGAACAGTGAGCTGGAAATCTTCCAAGCAAGATATTGTTACCGAATAAACAAACAAACGCGGGTTATTGCTGCACAATGAGGCAACAATAGAAGCCATTTGGGTCGATAATAAATCTAATTAGACTAGATATAGTTCTATTAGCAGCTGAGTTAGGCTTCAGCGCAGGCTAAAGAATTAATAGTCTCATCAACGATCCAGATATATACTTCAACTATTTATCTGATTTGTTCGGATCATACATCGTGGCGATGTGATGATCAAATAAATCGCATCAGATAATAATCATGCAAATCTGCAGACGAAAGCCTTTTCTCAGCAGAAGTTTGAGCGAACCGTACATAGTTCGGGTGTAGGACACTTGAGTGACTGGCTATAGGCCAAGTGGGAGATTGTTGGACAATTATGACCCATAGCGTCACTATTTGTACAGATCATGGTGTTGTTGTACAAATTAACTATGTGACAAAGGAAATTGCTCTTTTATCATTTGTGATTAGATCACCGAGATATATAAATGATAGAAGGTCCATATGATTAGTTCCTGGATTGAGATTATATGAGATAGTATCAATCCACGAAGGTTTAATCATTAAATATCCCTAGCCAGAGTATTATAGAGATTGGACATCGATAATGTGAAAAAGACTAGTATTACACTGTGTGCGTGCGTTGTGAGGGCATAACGACATAGTTCTCATATATTTGGGTATAGGATACTCATGCAAGTGTAATAAGAGGTTGTGTTTACCGATGGTACGGAAACATCTTCGCTCTGGATAGACCCCTCGGAATTCAATTGGTAGTATGAATATGTGGCTATGGAACTCCGAAATCAGGGTATGTGTATTTGGTCTTAACCTGAGACTTGCACCGCTAATGCTTGCGACAATCAATATACTTTGTTTTGGTCGTCCAGGGCTTTAACAGGTTCTGTGTACGCCTCTGCTGGGTATATTGAGAATCGTAGTGTATTGGGTGTGATGTCGACGGAAGTATCACTCCAGTCATAGTGGAGATGATGGTCACGTAGGATACGGAACTGTTTTTTATGTACTGCAGTCATCGGGATAAAAGGACTAGGTCATGTTTATCTGATTATAGAGACTAGTTACTAGAGATTCGATATGTGCTTCGTATGGGGCAGACACAATTCCAGCCCAGGCCTAGCATGTGACATCCAGTACTGGATAGAAACAAGCAATACTACGTATACTACGCCTGATATAGATCACCATATTCCTGTAAGGATATTTCTGGAGAATTGGGTAGGCATGGCGCTTTGCTATAAGCCAACCTTGTCTTTTAAATTGGTAAAAGCGTAGTACTAGGCACTTACGTGTTCGGATAGTCCGACGACTGGATTTACTGCCAACATATCCGGGGATCTCTTGGGTCGCTTCCCGAAGATTCACCGATGACGTATGACTCGCACTTTATTAATATGGGATTAATTAGTAGAGAGAGAAAATTAATCTGGGATTAATTATGGAGATATTTTATATGGGATAAAATATTAATAAAGAGAGAGAATGATTAATTTGGAATTAATCGATAAAATAATATATTCGATATATTATACGAAATTGGATTTCGACGCAGAATTGAAATTAGTTTTTAATTCGGGCGAACGAGTTAATTTAGAATTAATTCGTTAGCGATGTGAATAGTGATTTTGCTATGCATAATTATTTAATTACGTCACAATGGAAAATTTGTTAATTTGGAATTAGCGAACCCGAGCCCGAGAGTGTTTGCGGGTGCACTCGCATTGCGAACTTAAGTGCGGCTCACAAGTTACATCAAACATCAGATCACTAGTCGCATCAAGCGTCAAATCATTAGTCACTTTGAGTGATGTGACAACTTGTCACTTGATTGAGTGAATAGTTGATGGAAGTGGTTGGCTTTGAAAGCCTTTGACTTTTGGAAATTTGGTTTGAGTTTTTGGTATTTGTTTTTGGAAAATTAAAACCAAAAGACTTAACACATTTTGCCATCTCTCTCTTCCTTCTTCACGATTTCAGAAACCTTTTCCCTCCTCTCCCTCTTTCGGTTTTGAACCAATTTTCTTCTCCATTTCTTGGCTTGGCCGAAAATAACAAAAATAAAAGTGATGATTTTGTTGCAAAATCAAGAGTTCTAGCACACAAAGGAGTTATCCTAAGGTGATAGGGAACCAATTTCATGAGTATGGAATCACCATACATAGCTTGGAGCTTGGAGATCCATCAATGGAGGTTGACCGAAAATGGAGGATCACACTTGGAGGTGATGACCGAATTTTGGAGGCCAAAAATCAGCTCACTGCCGAGAGCTTCATCATCTTGGAGGAAAAGATTTTTCTTCGTCGCATCCAAACCGATCAATGTAAGTATGTTTCCGCCGTACTTCTTGATGTATACACATGATTTTCATTGGTTGATTGATCTTGGATGCTTAGAAAATTCCAACACTAGTACCACTGGATATTTCACCGGAGACTTTACCTGAAGAGAGGGAGGTATTTGAGAAATGGAAAGATGATGATTTGAGAGTCAAATCACTCATTCTCTGTTCTATGTCTCCTGATCTAAAGAGGTAATATGCTGATATACATGACTCCTATAACATAATAACTCAACTTCGTAAGCTTTTTCTAAACCAGGAACAGACTGTGGTACATAAAATATCTGTGGAATTGTTCCACGCTCATTTGGCTGATGGCAAGCCCGTGAGTCCACATGTCCTGCACATGATGGATCTCATGGAGCAGCTTCGAAATTTTGACTTTTAGTTAAATGAGACATTGGGCAGGAATTTGATTCTTGGCTCACTCCCACCAGCGTATTCCCAATTCATTATGAACTTCAACATGTATGGTATTTGCTGTTCCTACAGTCAGTTACATAAGATGCTTCAGACTATTGAGGAGGACATCAAGAAGGGTGTGCCGACACTCATCTCAAAGTCCTCTTTGCCTAGTTCTTCTTTTTCTTCTTCTTCTCAATCTGCGAGATCGAGCAAGAAGAATAAGAAAAAGGCAAAGAAGACTGGCTCTGGTGTTCCTCCGAAAGGAAAGGTTGAAAAACCATGCAAGAAGAAGAAGAAAGCAGTTGAGGACAAGTGCCACCACTGTGGCAAGATTGGACATTGGAGGAGTAATTGTCCAGACTATATAGCTTCCGTCAGACAGGAGAGAGCCTCCGCATCAGGTATGTTTATTTTCCCTATCATTGATATCTCTTTGGCTTGTGAAGCCATTGGTTCTGGTTGGGTTTTAGATTTCGCTAGTCCTACTCACATCTGCAATTCGTTGCAGGGGCTGAAGGTTAGTAGAATGCTTAATCCAGGCGAGATGCAACTTCGTTTTGGAAATTGAGACTCCTTATCTGCAGCAGCCGTTGTTGAATATGAGATTCGTCTCTCCAGAGGCAACATCATTTTGACAGATTGTGTTTTTGTACCTGGATGTGTAGCTAATATTATATCAATGTTTGTATTAGATACAAAAGGATGTCATGTACATATTAAGAATCGTTCTATGTATATATATGATATGAATGATGTTTTGTTACACAAATGTTCAAATTCGCAAGGTTATTATATTTTGCATGCCATAAGAGATGTTTATGAAATTGGGGATAATAAACGTAAAAGATCTGATATAATTGATACTGAATTGTGGCATATATGGTTAGGTCATATAGGTGTACGACGCCTAACCCAGTTGGTTAAAAATGGTTTGATTGAGAATCTAACCATACAATCTTTTCCGAATTGCGAATCTTATATTCAGGGTAAAATGACCAAAGCCCCATTTACTGGTGTTGGACATCGAGCCACTGACTTATTGGAGCTCGTACATAGTGATGTATATGGTCCTATAAGTCACACTGCTCATAGTGGTTTTTCTTATTTCGTGACATTTACCGATGATTTGTCACGGTATGGTTATGTTTATTTGATGAAATATAAATCAGAAACTTTGTTCAAAGTTCAAAGAATTTCGAAATGAAGTAGAAAAACAAACTGGTAAATTCATCAAATGCCTTCGATCAGATCGAGGCGGTGAATATATGAGTAGTGAATTCACCGAGTATCTTAAAGAGAATGAGATTATCGCTCAATACTCCTCGGGTACTTCACAGAACAATGAAGTATCTGAAATGAGAAATCAGAATTTATTGGATATGGTCTGATCGATGTTGAGTTTTACAGATCTACCTACTTTTTGTGGGGGTATGTTCTTCTAACTACTGCGCATCTGCTGAATAGGGTTCCTTCTAAAGCTGTTCCCACTACTCTATACGAGATATGGGTTGGTAGGAAACCGAACCTTAAATATATTAGGGTTTGGGGCTGTCCTGCATACGTCAGAGTGACGCAGCAGGATAAACTTTTGCCTCGAGGGTGAAAAGTTAGGTTTGTTGGATATCCTTCGAATTCCAAATGATATCAATTCTATGATCATGAGCATCGAAATATGTTCGTAGCTCGTTTTGCCAGATTCTTGAAGAAGAATTCTTGGCAGAAGGTGGTAACCATAGAAGGGTTGAACTTGATGAAGTACAACCTATAGATGACAGACCGACAGAGGAATCAGAAGTTCAGACAGAAGTAGAACCTTCTAGTTCCACTCTCCGTAGGTCTACTAGGATATCGAGACCTCATGAGCGCTTATTTGATATAAGATAAAAGTCTCGATGTGCTTCTCATGAAGGAGACTGATCCGTATACCTATAGAGAGCAATGTTAGACATTGATTCCGCTGAATGGTAGAAAGCCATGAATTCTGAAATGGTCTCTATGCATCAGAATCAAGTTTTGGACTTGGTTCTGTTTCCTGAGGGAATTGTGTTAGTGTTCCTAGAACATTCATAGGATCTAACAAGCATGAAAAACATTTAATATGATCATTATAAGGTGCAAAATAAACTTACAATGAATGGATAGAGGTTTAAAATATTTGAGAGGATGAACTCCAAGTTCCAACCTTTTGATGATTCCAAGCTTTTGAGTAGTTTCACTATCACCTTTGTTAACTTCCAAAGTGCTAGCTTTTGTTGATTTGAAAGCAAATCCAAGAGAGAAATGGAGGAGAGAATTTCGGCCACCTTAGGGAGTTCTATAGGGGTTTTTCAAATTTTCATCTAATGAAAAGTGTGTGTTACAAAAGTGTAGAGAGCCTTTTGTATTCACCTTTTGGTAAAAACTATTTCACTTTTACCCTAAACTTGGTAGGTGTGAGTAAATGGTTTTTCAAAAAGCAAAACAAGGTAGTTGGGTGGTAGGTACACCTACCACACATGGCCCACATATTTGAATTCAAAATTCAAATATCTCTACGAACATTTGCCGCGGCTCGGTTCCGTTTAATCCGATTAAACGAACTTCCGTCGTTAAATAATTAAATCTAATTTAATTAAATATCGATGCCTCGCAAATATATTACGAACATCGTTTACGAATTAATTCTAATTTATTCGTTCGTTCGTATTAAAGTCCGACTTTAATTCGTAACGAAATCCAATTCGTATTAATATATCCGATATATTAATTTTAGCCCATTTAAATAAATTAAATAGAAAAATCAAATTTAAATATTAAATTTATTTTACCGATTAATTCCAAATTAATCGCGTTCTCTCTCTACCGAACACATTTAATCCCAGATTAAATAAAGCCCTAATAAATCCCAGATTAATTTTTTTTCTCTCTCTATATTAATCCCAGATTAATTTAAGTCAACTGTCATCGGTGAATCTTGGGAAGCGACACAAGAGACCTCTGGATATGTTGGCAGTAAATTCGGTTATCGGACTATCCGATAAGTACGTACCTCGTACCACGTGCTAACCGATTTACAAGACATGGTTGGCTTCTAGCAAAGCACCGTGCCTACCCAATTCTCCAGAAATATTCTTACTTGAATATATAATATGTGTCAGGCGTAGTATACGTAGTATTGCGTATAGCGATCCAGTATCTGATGTCACGTGCAAGGCCTGGGGCTGGAATAGTGTCTGCCCCGTACGAAGCACATATCGGATATCAAGCAACTAGTCTCTTTGAATCGGATAATCATGACCTTGTCATATTATCTCCGATGGTTGCAACACTATATAGAACTAGTTCTGAATCCCTGCGTGATCATCATCTCCATATGTCTAAAGTGATACTTCCATCTTGACATCACATCCAATACACTACGATTCTCAATAAACCTAGAAGAGGCGCACACAGAACCTGTTAAATCCCTGGACGACCAAAATGAAAGTTTACCGATTGTCGCAAGTACTAGCGATGCAAGTCTCAGGTTAAGACCAAATACACCTACCCTGAAGCGGACTCCCATAACCACATATACACACTACCAATGGGATTCCGCGGGGTCTCTCCAGAGCGAAGCTGTTTTCCGTACCATCGGTAAAACACAACCTCCTATCGCACTTGCATAAGTATCCAATACTTAAACATATGAGAACTGTGTCGTTATGCCCTCACAACGCGCACAAGTGCAATACTAGTCTATTCTGCTTATTGATGTCCAGTCTCGATAATACTACGACTAGGGATATTAATGATTAAACCTTTATGGATTGATACTGTCTTATATCATCTAATCCGGAACTAATCATAAGGACTTCTACCATTTCTATATCAAAGTAAATAAATTTAACAAATGGTAAAAGGCAATTTCATTACTACTAGTTAATTTAGTACAAAAACACAATGTCTTTTACAAACAGTGACGCTATGGGTCGTAATTGTCTAACAATCTCCCACTTGGCCTATAGCCAGTCACTCAAGCATCTAACACCTGAACTATGTATATGTTTCTCAAACTTCTGCTGTGAAATAGCTTTCGTCAGTGGATCTGCATATTGTCATCTGATGCGACCTTCTCGATCTTCACATCCCCATGATGTATGATCTCACGTATAAGATGGAAACGTCGAAGAACATGCTTGGATCGTTGATGAGACAACGGTTCCTTAGCCTGTGCTATAGCCCCGTTATTGTCACAATACAATGGAACGGGGTCAGCTGCTAACGGAACTACTCCTAATCCAATTAGGAATTTTCGGATCCAAACTGTTTCCTTTGCTGCTTCGGCTGCAGCATGTACTCCGCTTTTTTGTTGAATCGGCAACAGTATCTTGCTTGGAAGATTTCCAGCTCACTGCTCCGTTATTCAAACAAAATATGTACCCGGATTGCGACTTGTAGTCGTCTTTATCGGTTTGGAAACTTGCATCGGTATACCCAGTACCTCAAGTTCTCCATCTCCATAGATTAAGAAAGCATCCTTAGTTCGTCTAAGATACTTAAGGATGTTCTTAACTGCCATCCAGTGACCATCACCTGGATCGGCCTGATAACGACTACACATGCTTAAAGCATACGAGACATCAGGTCGCGTACATATCATGGCATACATGATCGATCCGACTGTTGAGGTGAACGGTATCCGACTCATGTGTTTTTCTCTCATCTTGAGTTTTAGGACACATGTCCTTAGATAGAGTGATGCCATGTGACACTGGTAACAGTCCCCTCTTGGACTGATCCATGTTGAATCTTTTCAACACTTTGTCAATGTACGTGCTCTGGGAGAGTCCAAGCAGCTTTCTAGATCTATCCCGGTAGATCTTTATTCCTAGAATATAGGCTGCTTCTCCAGATCTTTCATGGAGAATTTTAATGAAAGCCAAGCTTTCACCGATGTTAACATGGGAATGTCATTGCCCATAAGCAATACATCGTCAACATAAAGGACAATAAAAGTCAGTGCTCTCCCACTAACCTTCTTGTATACAAAAGGATCATCTTCGTTTTGAATGAAATCATATTCTTTTATGATCTCATCAAAACATTGGTTCCATGACCGCGATGCTTGCTTCAGTCCATAAATGGACCGATTTAACTTACAAACCTTGTTTGCAAGTTTAGGCACGATAAAACCATCAGGTTGTTGCATAATAAACATCCTCCAAAAGGTTTCCGTTAAGGAAAGCGGTTTTAACGTCCATCTGCCATATCTCGTAATCGAAATATGCAGCAATAACAAACATTATCCGAATGGATTTAATCATGGCAACGGGTAAGAAAGTTTCATCATAATCGACACCATGTCGTTGACGATATCCCTTCGCTACAAGCCTAGCTTTGTACGTTTGTATGTTTCCATCCATGTCGGTCTTCTTCTTGAAGACCCATTTGCATCCAATACGCTTTACGCCTTCTGGTTCATCAACCAGTGTCCAAACTTGGTTGGTGTACATGGAATCCATTTCGGACTTCATGGCTTCTTCCATAAACCGGAATCGATATCTTGTATCGCTTCCTCATACGTAGCCGTTCAGTATCATCAATGAGATTAATATCTACATGAGGTGAGATAGAAACCCATACCTCTCAGGCTGTATCCTGACTCTCTCCGACCTACGCGGTCCTTGTGTAATAGAAGATTGTGGTACAGTCTCATCCCTGATGGACTGTTCTTATTTCGTTGAGGATTCTATGCCTGGAACAGTATCACTCCGATTTTCATCAAGTTCTACTTTCCTCCCACTAACCACTGTATTTAGGAATTCCTTCTCAAGGAAAACCGCATGTAGAGCAACAAATACTTTGTTCTCTCATGGGTGATAGAAGTAATATCCTTTGGTTTCCCTAGGATATCCTATGAATAGGCATTTATCCAACTTGGGCTCAAGTTTGGTACCTTCCAAACATTTGGCGTATGCCCAGCATCCCCAAATCTTCACGAATGAGAAACCCGGTTTCTTTCCTGTCCATATCTCATATGGTGTCTGTTGTACAGACTTTGACGGAACCTTATTCAAAATAAGAATTGCACTGTTTAATGAATATCCCCAGAAGGAAATAGGTAGCTCAGTGCGACTCATCATAGGCCTTACCATGTCCAACAAAGTTGGTTTCTCCGTTCGGACACACCGTTTAATTACGGTGTTCCATGAGGAGTCCACTGTGAAAGAATGCCATATTCTTTCAAGTAATCTAGAAACTCATTGCTCAAGTATTCGCCACCACGGTTCGACCGTAATGTCTTTATACTCTTACGGTCTGTTTTTCAACTTCGTGTCGAAACTCTTTGAATTTCTCAAAAGTTTCCGACTTGTGTCTCATAAGATACACATAACCATAACGTGATACATCATCCGTAAAGGTTACGAAGTATTCATATCCACCTCTAGCCTGGCTAGACATGGGCCCACAAACGTCACTATGAACGAGGGCTAATAGTTCGGTGGTGCGTACACCTTTACCGCTAAAAGGTGATTTAGGCATTTTGCCTAATAAGCAAGATTCACAGACGTCATGTGAATTTGGATCAAATCCGTCCAAGTACCCACTCTTCAAAAGTGTGGATATGTGAGTCTTGTTTATGTGTCCCAGACGACAGTGCCACATATAAGTTTCATCTTTGTTACTCGTTTTGAGCCTTTTTTTTGTTACATTATATGTTTGAGATTGATTTATATTCAAAATATAAAGACCATTATTAGCATCAGCAGAACATATCTCAAAATCATCTTTATAAACAAAACACCCAGTGTTTCGGAATACAAAAGTGTACCCGTATTGGGTTCAAACAAGATACAGAGATAATACTCCTAGTCAAACTATGTACATAATAACAATCATTAAGTTCAAGTACATGCCCTGATGGCAACTCTAAAACAAAAGTGCCAACGACCAAAATGACGACTGGTGCCCCATTTACAACTTGTAGATCAATCTCCCATGAGGCCAGTCTCATGCTAATCTGCAGATCCTGCACATCAGTACATATATGAGTACCACAACCTGAATCAAAAATCCAATTTTTAAAACTAGAAGTAGTCATGTTTATCTCTACAACAAACATACCTGAAGCCGGTGCCTTGCCCGCTTTAATCTCCTTCTGGAGCGTCTTGTACTTGTGGCAGTCACGCTTCCAGTGACCCCGCTTGCCACACTGGAGGCAAACATCCTGAGATTTGTCCTTAGGCTTCCCAGAAGCCTTTGACGATTTGGCCTTGCCCTTTCCTTTATGCTTCTTCTTCTTCACACCTCCAGTCGCCTTGAGCCCAGCCCTCGGTGTATGAGATGTCGAAGAAAAGTGCGCCTCGCGCTTGTTGCCCTTAAGCAGCTCTTTCTCAGCTTCCTTGAGAACCGACAATAAGTCTCCAAGAGTATCATCAGTGTTCATCAAATTATAGTTTATGATGAACTGTCTCCAAGTGTCAGGGAGAGATTGCAGGACCATATCTATGGTAATCTCAGCCTCAAAGACTATCCTCATCTCAGCTAGCTCATCTATGTCAGCAATCATCTGTGCCACATTGGACTCAACAGACATACATTCTGACAAACGTGAACGAAAGAGCTTCTTTACTAACTCATATCTCCGTGACCTAGGGTTAGATCGGTGAAGATCTTGCAACCTTGCCAACATGTTATAGGGATCCAAGTCCCAGTTCTGTCGACGGAAATGCTGAGTCATAGAAGCAAGCATAATAGACTGAGCAGTATCACAATCATCGCTGTGAGTCTTCCAAAGCTCCAGCTCAAGTAGCTCATCAGGTTTGGGCTTAGGCCCAAGAGGTCACTGTATAGTATATAGTAGCCTCTCAGCTCCAAGGACTATCCTTAGATTCATTTCCCAATCGGCAAAATTCGTGCCCTTGAAGACATTTTCGCCCATGATAATGTCTCGGACATTTCCCTTTCCAGTCATCTTGGCTACGATAGTCCAACTATCTAGTCAATAATATTTGGGTACAGTCTAACTGTTACAAGAAAAATAATATTGTATTAGTCCAACTAAAATAATTTTGACGAAATAATTTGAAAGCGCGTAAAGCTAAGTATCTGAATGAAATTGCAAATTCAATACTAGCCTCCCACTATTTTTCGGCGAGTCTCTAACCCTCTGTCGAGTACTCGAGAAACCTAGTTTCCTAGTGGGCTAGGATCTCGTTAAATAACATACAACCTTGACTTTGGCCAACAAGCTGTATGATATTTAACTAGGTAGATCTCTAAGATCAATTGGATCTCATCCAATTCCTAGATCGGTAGGTGGACCTCCAAGTCCGAAACATATATATAATATATATGCCAATATATCCAATATATTTTCCTAACCTTTTTTTCCTCTGAATCAACTAAGCCTTGGCTTTGGTACAACAAGCTTAATGATTCCAGTTAAGCGTGACCCATTGACATGGAAAGCTTCGTAATCAATGTCGATGGACAAGAAGTGATCTTGACTTTGGCTAACAAATCACGACTTGGACAAGACACCGATATGGAACAAAACTCTCATGATTCAAACACATCCTCAATTGATAAAGGTCTTGACTTTGGCCAACAAACCAATGCCAACTTTGGATCTTGAGTAAGAATCACTCAACGGAAGGAAAAACACTTAATATGTTTTTGAGGGTTTTTCGCGTAATTGGCAACCAATTAATTATCTTTGATTAGGTCTCATCATACACCCTTAAGCATGCTTCTAAAACATCATAAAGCGCGTAAAGTAAAGTAAATTAATAGCGATATGCGGATGGATATGTAACATATTGTTCCTAGAACAAATCACTCTCTTTCCTCTCCCCAGATAGAACTATTCTATTCCTACCCAATTATAATACAAAAATAGAAACCTCATTTGCATTGAGGGGAATTAGGTGAGAAGAGAATACAAAGAGATAATAAGAGATAAGGCTGGACACGCAGGTCCAATTTATAAATTCCAAATTTACAATAATTTCCAAAATTACCCTTTCCCTTCTAATATCCATCCGGTATACGCTATTCATTCATCACATTCATGTAATCATACAAAGCATGTATTACAACCAATCAATCCAATTAATCAGTCTTTAATTATGTGACCATACAATGTTCAAACAATGATTTGATTTGCAAGAGTCAAACTCATTTAAGAATAAATACTCAAAGTAAGTATTCTTGAATTATATTGAACTACAATTTTAAATCCAATTTATTTGTATTCAATACTAATTCCAATTTAATTCCAAATTAAATACATACACTTATTTATTTGCCTTAAAGACTTGGATTCCAAATCCAATCTTAATGGGTCTCAAAGGCCCAATAACATCCAATGTCATTTTAATTAAAGTCCAATGGGCTTTTAATTGATTCTTAAGGCATGGGCTTTGGCCATAATGGATCAAACCCAAAATGCCAAGGCCCAATAGGAATCACCATATTGCCAACAAATCAATTTAGGCCCATTAGGCCCAATTAAAATCTTTAAAGGGTCAAGTGATGTATTTGGACTTTATGGAATTGGTTTGGGCCCAATGGATCAATCCAAAAGTCCAAAACCAAACTTGGTCAAACCAAGCCCATTAAGCCCAAATACACACTTTTAGCCCAATAAACTTTAAAGGCCAATTATTTACAATTTTAATATTCCAAATATTATAATTATTATAATAAAGTGTATTAGCCATGATTAATTAAATTAAACTCAATATTTCCAAAATATCAATAACTTAATTAATCATGCTTAATCCAACAATTCATGCTCAACACATATTGAGGCCAGAATACATCATTTCATGCTAAACAAAATGAAGCCTAAATACATCATTTCATGCTCAACATGCTCTTTGATTTTAACATAAACATTATTGACTTTGATTCTAATCCAATCAAACCAACAATCAACATTTAAACATGCATTAAACACATCATTTTATGTTACAAAAATCAAAAAACACCACAGTGCACTGCTACATACATTCGGCCTTCTTAAGGATTTTTTATTTTTGATTCTTTTGATTTATTTCAAATCTAATCATGCATAACTCTAAGTTATCATGTTGTAAACATACTCAAAGCATCAATTTTAAAGAATCATGCTCAAAATATAAAAGCCCCAAATTTTAGGTCAAGAACCCTAAAATTTTTCATGCTTAAAATTAGGCTCTGATACCATTGTTAGTGTTCCTAGAACATTCATAGGATCTAATAAGCATGAAAAACATTTAATATGAACATTATAAGGTGCGGAATAAACTTACAATGAATGGACAGAGCTTTAAAATTTTTGAGAGGATGAACTCCAAGTTCCAACCTTTTGATGATTCCAAGCTTTTGAGTAGTTTCCCTATCACCTTTGTTAACTTCCAAAGTGCTAGCTTTTGTTGATTTGAAAGAAAATCCAAGAGAGAAATGAAGGAGAGAATTTCGGCCACCTTAGGGAGTTCTCTAGGGTTTTTCAAATTTTCATCTAATGAAAGTGTGTGTTACAAAAGTGTAGAGAGCCTTTTTGTTATTCACCTTTTGGTAAAACCATTTCACTTTTACCCTAAACTTGGTAGGTGTGGGTAAATGGTTTTTCAAAAAGCAAAACAAGGTAGTTGGGTGGTAGGTACACCTACCACACATGGGCTCCACATATTTGAATTCAAAATTCAAATATCTCTACGAACATTTGCCGCGGCTCGGTTCCGTTTAATCCGATTAAACGAACTTCCATCGTTAAATAATTAAATCTAATTTAATTAAATATCGATGCCTCGCAAATATATTACGAATATTGTTTACGAATTAATTCTAAATTAATTCGTTCGTTCGTATTAAAGTCCGACTTTAATTTCGTAAAGAAATCCAATTCGTATTAGATATATCCGTATTATATATTAATTAATTTTAGCCCATTTAAATAAATTAAATAGAAAAATCAAATTTAAATATTAAATTTATTTTACCGATTAATTCCAAATTAATCGCGTTCTCTCTCTATCGAACACATTTAATCCCAGATTAAATAAAGCCCTAATTAATCCCAGATTAATTTTTTCTCTCTCTATATTAATCCCAGATTAATTTAAGTCAACTGTCATCGGTGAATCTTTGGGAAGCGACCCAAGAGACCTCTGGATATGTTGGCAGTAAATCCGGTTATCGGACTATCCGATTAAGTGCGTACCTCGTACCACGTGCTAACCGATTTACAAGACATGGTTGGCTTCTAGCAAAGCACCGTGCCTACCCAATTCTCCAGAAATATTCTTACTGGAATATATAATCTGTGTCAGACGTAGTATACGTAGTATTGCATATAGCGATCTAGTATCTGATGTCACGTGCAAGGCCTGGGGCTGGAATAGTGTCTGCCCCGTACGAAGCACATATCGGATATCAAGCAACTAGTCTCTTTGAATCGGATAATCATGACCTTGTCATATTATCTCGATGGTTGCAACACTATAGAGAACTGGTTCCGAATCCTTGCGTGATCATCATCTCCATATGTATGAAGTGATACTTCCATCTTGACATCACATCCAATACACTACGATTCTCAATAAACCTAGAAGAGGCGCACACAGAACCTATTAAAGCCCTGGACGACCAAAACGAAAGTTTACCAATTGTCGCAAATACTAGCGATGCAAGTCTTAGGTTAAGACCAAATACACCTACCCTGAAGCGGACTCCCATAAACACATATACACACTACAAATAGGGTTTCAGCGGGGTCTCTCCAGAGCGAAGCTGTTCTCCGTACCATCGGTAAAACACAACCTCCTATCGCACTTGCATAAGTATCCAATACTTAAACATATGAGAACTGTGTCGTTATGCCCTCACAACGCGCACAAGCGCAATACTAGTCTATTCCGCATTATCGATGTCCAGTCTTGATAATACTACGACTAGGGATATTTAATGATTAAACCTTTATGGATTGATATTGTCTCATATCATCTCAATCCGGAACTAATCATAAGGACTTCTACCATTTCTATATCAAAGTAAATAAATTACAAAATGGTAAAAGGCAATTTCATTACTACATAGTTAATTTAGTACAAAAACACAATGTCTTTTACAAATAGTGACGCTATGGGTAATAATTGTCTAACAAATTGTTCCCATAGGTTGTAAATGGGTTTACAAAAGAAAACGTGGGCCTGATGGGAAGGTTGAAACCTTCAAAGCCCGACTGGTTGCTAAAGGTTACACTCAAAGGCCAGGTGTGGACTATGATGAAACCTTTTCACCGGTAGCGATGCTAAAGTCTATTAGGATTCTATTGGCTATCGCAGCTTACCATGACTATGATATTTGGCAAATGGATGTCAAAATGGCATTTCTTAATGGATTTCTTGATGAAGAAATCTATATGGAACAGCCAGAGGGTTTTGTCTCCAGCCAAAATTCTGGCATTGTTTGCAAGCTTAAGAAGTCCATTTATGGGCTTAAACAAGCTTCACAGAGTTAGAATCTTCATTTTGATGAGGTAATCAGATTATCTGGTTTTCTCAAAAACGAAGAAGAACCTTGTGTTTACAAGAAGCTTAATGGGAGCATGATTGTGTTCTTAGTGCTTTACGTGGACGACATCTTGATCATTGGTAATGACCTGGGAATGATGTAGGGTGTTAAAGCATATCTCTGTAAAAACTTCTCCATGAAGGACTTGGGTGAAGCTTCCTATATACTTGGTATAAAACTCTATAGAGATAGAGAAAGGAAGTTGATTGGGTTATCCCAATCCTCGTACATAGATAAGATCCTAGAAAGGTACAACTTTAGCAATTGTAAAGTTGCTAATATACCTTTTCGACATGGCATTCATCTTTCGAAGAAGATGTGTCCTCAGACGGAAGATGAAAAGGCTAGAATGTCTAGTCAATCTTATGCCTCATGCTTAGGGAGCATTATGTATGCCATGTTATCTATGAGGCCTGATATTAGCTATGCAGTAAGCGTTACTAGCATATATCAGTCGAATCCAGGTAACAACCATTGGATGGCCGTTAAACATATCCTAAAGTATCTAAAAGGTACTAAGGATAAGTTTCTTATTTATGGAGAAAGTGATTTACAGATAAGAGGATATACAGATTCTGACTTTCAGTCAAATCCTGATGATAGAAAGTCTACTTCAGGTTTTGTATTTACTCTTAATAATGCTGCAGTTAGTTGGAAATGTTCCAAACAAGGATCAACAGCTTATTCCACCATTGAGGCGAAATATATTGCAGCATCAGATGCTGCAAAAGAAGCTGTATGGATTAGAAAATTTATCACTGAATTAGGAGTTGTCCCAAGCATCGAGGATTCGATCCCGTTGTTCTGTGATAATAGTGGTGCCGTTACACAAGCAAAAGAACCTAGAGCGCATCGGAAATCGAAACATGTGGAATGAAAATACCACATTATTCGTGAGATCATCGCTCGATGAGATGTTTCCATATGCAAGATATCTGGAGAGGACAACATAGCATACCCGCTTACGAAGGCCTTACCTCCGAGACTATATGATAGACATGTAGAGGCGATGGGTATTAGATACCATCAAATTTGGAACTAGAGCAAGTGGGAGAAAATGTTGGAGTTGGTGCTCGATGCGCCAAATTTTGCTGTATTTATTGTAAATATGATGTATATTATATTTTATTATGAATAAAATTGAGTAATTTTCATCAATATAATTTTATATGGTAAAGGCGTAAATGACCTTAGAATGAATAGTTGTGATATAATTGCAAAAGCGTCGCAATTGTTACTGAGAAATATCACAATATGATTCATTATTAAAATTATTACTAGTCAAGGTTTACATACTTGGTCGGTTAGTAAACTCGTGAGACCGGTACGTGTCGTATATTTGAATTGTTCTAATGGTTTATCTCAGTAAACAATGAGTCTTGGGAGACTCGTATAGGCACGTAGGTATTTATTGGATAAATACAGAACGACTCATTTAAAGATTCCTGATAGATGGTACACCAACGTCAATAGGAATCTTTACGAGTCGAATAACATATTAGCTCCTTTGACTTGAGATACTACTGTGGATATGTGAGATATCCTCCGTACTTTGATGACGGTCATGCCAACGATCTTTTAAGAATAGACCTCCGCCTGTTCGTTGGGTATGGACTGATACTCATGATATCCTGTGATGTATCCAGAGAGGATTTGTCTGTCCCGTGTACGAGATTTAGGTGTCCAATTTGTGATTCTTTGAAATCCTTGGCCGAGGTATTATTCGGAAACGTTTTCTGAATATTTGTTAAGAATCATAATTTTGTCGCGACACATGAATTGTTCATAGCGGAGATTTGACGTTTAATCTATATCACCGGAATAATTCGGATAACCTATGACAAAGGGATTATATATGCGATGACTTCGACTTGGATGGTTCAACTCGATTATCTGTGGTCCTCATAATTTATGAGTGGATGAATTACGGACATGGAAATGGTTTCCGTGACAGATAAACTTGGACCTAAAGATTCCCACAATATAAAGTGTACTCGTTGAGCACTTGGGCATTTAATTATGGATAGTACGGATTATTCATAATTTACACATGCATATTAAATAATGTGTATTTGTATACGATACATAATTTAGATTAGATACACATTATTTACCTATTGGATTTTGACACTTGTTTTGTTATTATTATTAATTAATTAATTGTTAATTAATTATTAATAATAATAAAAGGAAGAATATTATTGGAATATTTTTCCATGTGTTTATTTTGTTAATTATTGATTAATGTGTTAATTAATTTATTTTTTTAGTTAAGAATATTATATGGAATATTCTTAAGCTTTGGCAAATTATGATTTGCTAAGCCATGTGTAATTGACACATGGATTATTTTAATTAATAAAATCAAAATAAAATAATATTAAGATAAGTTCAAAATGTGTCAAATTAATAGCCACACAATTTATTTTCTTTTCTCAAAAAAATTGCTTACATTTACGGCAATTTGAAAGAAAAAATAAGAATGAAAATGGTTTTCATTTGGTAGGCTTTTAGGCTATTCTCAAGTGTTGAGAAATAAAGAGAAAAGGAGATTAAGGTTTAGCAAAGAATCCAACACAAAAAGGAAGAAAGAAAGAAGAAGAATTGAGAAATTGAATTTATATTAAGGTAATATGAAGTTCTAAATTTCTATTTCTTTGCTTTTATTTTCCTAAACATGTGAAATATGTATGTAATATTTATTGCATGTTTTATTTAAATATGTATCTTGAATATATATTTGAACCAAAACTTTGGTGTTGGATGCTTGATTTAACTTTAATAGTTTCTTGTTTAAGCATGTGTAATTTGATTAATTAGTGAATTAATCTCTAAAATTGAAATTGTCATTCTAGAGTGATTTTGCCACTCCATGGTTGCCTAGAATTGTTCTTGAAACTTTATAATGTGGTGATTTAATTTCGGAACAAGTTAATTAGATTAATTTGTGATTAAATTGATTTATGGCATGGAAAAATTGGTAAAATTGGTGTTTTAATCAAATTATTTATTTGAGTATGCTTGTATGTTAATAACTTGGAGTTATACATGATCAATTTGACGACAATTGAATTGGATTAATTTTCCCCAATTATTTTGGCTTGGCCGAATGTAATATGCCCTAGAAGTCATGGTATTTTTTGTTTTTTGATCATTGGATGAGTTGAAAGACATGAATATATTGATTTAAGATTCAATCGGATTGATATCGGAATCATATATAAAAAATCCCAAAATGCCGTGAGCTTCAATAGCATGAAATGAGATGATTTTTTGTTTCAATAATGTTGGACATGTGTTGAACAAATTAAAGCATGATTAATTAATTAAATTGATTTTTGGACCTGTTAATTTAGATAATTAATTAATTTAATACACTTTAATTAATTAAATTATGAAATTTGGAATTTTAGAATTTGATTAATTGGGTTTAATTTAGAATTGGGCTTAAAATGTTGTATTTGGGCCTAATGGGCTTGGTTGGGCCAAGTTGGTTTAGGTCAATTGGAATGGATCCAAAATGGGCCTAAATCATTCCATTAAGTCCAAATATGACAAATGGGCCTTTTATGTTTAATTGGGCCTTATGGGCCTAAATTGGTTTCTTGGCAAATAGGGTGATTCCTTAATTGGGCTTTGGTATTTGGGTTTGACCTATATTGACCAAAGTCCATGCCTTAAGAAATTAATTGAAAGCCCATTGGACTTTAATTAAATAACATTGGATGTTAATTGGGCTTTGAGACAGATTTAGATTAGATTTGGAATCTAAGTCGTAAAGGCACATTAAAAAGTGTAGTTATTTAATTTGGAATTAAATATATAGAATTAGTATTGAATACGAATTAAATTAGATTTAAATTGTAGTTCGATATAATTCAAGAATTCGTACTTTGAGTACTTATTCTTAAACGAGTTGGACTCGCGCAAAATCAAATCGTTGTTTGAACATTGGATGATCACTTTATTCAAGATTAATTAATTGGATTAGATTGATTGAATAACCTGCTTTGTGTGAATACATGGATGTGTTGAATGAATAATGTATATTGGATGGATATTAGAAGGGAAATGGCAATTTTGGAAATTGTTGTAAATTTAGAATTTATTAAATTGGACCTGCGTGTCCAGCCTTATCTCTCTTGATTCTTTGTAATTCTATTCTCACCTTATTCCCCTCAATGTTAATGAGGTCTCTTTAATTGTATTATGTAATTGGGTAGAAGTTAGAATAGTGCTAGTCGGGGAGAGGAAAATAGTGATTTGTTATAGGAACAATCTATGAGATATCCATCAGCATATCATTATTAATTTATTTACCGCGCCTTATTATGCTTTTAGAATGCATGCTTAAGGGTGTATGATGAGACCTAACAAAGATAATAAATTGGTTGCCAATTTACGCAAAAAACCCTCAACATATATTAAGTGTTTTCCTTCCATTGAGTGATTCTTACTCAAGATCCAAGATTGGCACTGGTTTGTTGGCCAAAGTCAAGACCTTTGTCCTTCGCGGATGTGTTTGAATCATGAAGGCTTTGTTCCATATCGTATGTCTTGTCCAAGTTGTGATTTGTTGGCCAAAGTCAAGATCACTTCTTGTCCATCGACATCGATTACGAAGCTTTCCAAAGTCAATGGGTTCCGCTTAACTGGAATCATTAACCTTGTTGTGCCAAAGCCAAGGCTTAGTTGATTCAGAGGAAAAAGGTTAGGAAAATATATTGGATATATTGGCATATATATTGTATATATGTTTCGGACTTGGAAGTCCACCTACCGGATCTAGGAATTGGATGAGATCCAATTGATCTTAGAGATCTACCTAGTTAAATATCATACAGCTTGTTGGCCAAAGTCAAGGTTGTGTATTATTTAACGGGATCCTAGCCCACTAGGAAACTAGGTTTCCCGAGTACTGAACAGAGGGTTAGAGGCTCGCCGAAAAATAGTGGGAGGCTAGTATTGAATTTACAATTTCGTTCAAATACTTAGCTTTACGCGCTTTCAAATATTTCATGAATTAAATTTATTAGTTGGACTAATATTTCATTATTTTTCTTGTAACAGTTAGACTGTACCCATACATCATTAATCGAATAGTTGGACTATTGCGGTTAAGATGACAGGAAAGTTAAGCATTAGGGATATTATCATGGGCGACAACTTCTTTAATGGCACAAACTTTCAAGACTGGGATATGAATCTCAAAATTGTTCTGGGATCCGAGAAGTTACTCTACACTATAGAGCGTCCTCTTGGGCCTAAGCCCTCACCTGATCAGTTGGTTGAGCTAGAGCTTTAGAAGACTCATAACGATGACAATGCGACTGCTCAATTGGTAATGCTGTTGCTGCTATGACTCCGCAATTTCGTCGTCAAAACAAGGGATTGGATCCTTATGAGATGATGGCGAAGTTGCATGATCTTTACCGATCTAATCTTAGATCGCAAAGATATGAGTTGCAGAAGAAGTTCTTCCGCGCTCGCATGTCAGAGGGTACATTTGTTGAGCACCATGTGTCACAGATGATTGCTGACATTGAGCAACTCAGAAAAATGGGCATCGTCTTCGAGGCTGAGACTTCAATATATTTGATCCTACAGTCTCTCCCCGACACTTGGAGTGGGTTCATCATGAACTACAACATGTTGAACCAAGACCAACTCTTGGAGAGTTGATGTCCACTGTGCGTGAAGCAGAGAAAGAGCTTCAAAAGAGCAAGGAGTGCGAGGCGCACTATGCTTCAACATCTCAGACTTTGAGGGCTTGGCCCAAGGCGACTTGAGATGTCAAGAAGAAGAGCATAAGAAGAAGGGCAAGGCCAAATCGTCAAAGGGTTCTGGTAAACCTAAGGACAAATCCCAAGATGTTTGTCTGCAGTGCGGGAAGTGGGGTCACTGGAAGGGTGACTGTCGCGAGTACAAGGCATACATGAAGGAAATCAAAGTGGGCAAGGCACCGGCTTCAGGTATGTTTGTTACAGAAATAAACATGTCTACTACTAGTTTTAAAAATTGGATTTTTGATTCTGGTTGTGGAACTCATATATGTACTGATGTGAAGGATCTGCATATTAGTAGGAGACTGGCCTCATGAGAGATTGACCTCCGCGTTAGAAATGGGACACAGGTCGCCGTTTTGGCCGTTGACACTTTTGTTTGGAACTGCCATCGGGGCATGTACTTAAATTATCAGACTGTTATTATATACCTAGTTTGACTAGGAATATTATTTCTGTATCTATGTTAGCCCAATGTGGGTACACTTTTTTATTTAGAAACACCATGTGTTTTATGTATAAAAATGATATGGAAATTTGCACTGCTGATGTAAATAATGGTCTATATATTTTTAATATGAATCAATCTCAAACATATAATGTAACAAACAAAAGGCTTAAAGTAAGTAACAAAGATGAAACTTACATGTGGCATTGTCATCTAGGACACATAAACAAGACACGTATATCCACACTTTCGAAGAGTGGGGACAGATTTGATCCAAATTCATATGACATCTGCGAATCTTGTTTATTAGGCAAGATGCCTAAATCACCTTTTAGTGGTAAATGTGCACGTGCCACCGCGTTTGTGGGCCCATATCTAGCCAGGCTAGAGGTGGATATGAATACTTCGTAACCTTTACGGATGATGCATCGTGTTATGGTTATATGTATCTTATGAGACACAAGTCGGAAACCTTTGAGAAATTCAAAGAGTTTCGACACGAAGTAGAAAAACAGACCGGCAAAAGTATTAAGACATTACGGTTAGACTGTGGTGGTGAATACTTGAGCAATGAGTTTCTTTATTACTTGAAAGAATATGGTATTTTTTCACAGTGGACTCCTCCCGGAACACCATAATTAAACGGTGTGTCCGAACGGAGAAACCGAACTTTGTTAGACATGGTAAGGTCTATGATGAGTCGCACATAGCTACCTATTTCCTTCTAGGGATATGCATTGAACAGTGCAATACTTATTTTGAATAAGGTTCTGTCAAAGTCTGTTCAACAGACTCTGCATGAAATATGGACAGGAAAGAAACCTGGTTTCTCATTCTTGAAGATTTGGGGTTGCTGGGCATACATCAAACGTTTGGAAGGTACCAAACTAGAACCCAAATTGGATAAATGCCTATTTGTAGGATATCCTAAGGAAACCAAATGATATTACTTCTATCACCCACAAGAGAACAAAATATTTGTTACTCTACATGCGGTTTTCCTTGAGAAAGAATTACTAAATGCAGTGATAAGTGGGAGGAAAGTAGAACTCGATGAAAATCGGAGTGATACTGTTCCTGGCACAGAATCCTTAACGGAACATAAACAGTCCATCAGGCATGAGACTGTACCACAATCTTCGAATACACAAGGACCGCGTAGGTCGAGAGAGTTAGAAAACAACGTATGTGGATATTAATCTTATTGAGGAAGACGAGCCGGCTACGTATGAGGAAGCGATACAAGGTATCGACTCCGGTTTATGGCAATATGCCATGAATTCCGAAATGGATTCCATGTACACCAACCAAGTTTGGACACTGATTGATGCACCAGAAGGCGTAAAGCCTATTGGTTGCAATGGGTCTTCAAAAGGAAGACTGACATGGATAGCAACATACAAACGTACAAAGCTAGGCTTGTAGCAAAAGGTATCGTCAACGACATGGTGTCGATTACGACGAAAATTTTTCACCCGTTGCCATGATTAAATCCATTCGGGCAATGCTTGCTATTGCTGCATATTTCGATTACGAGATATGGCAGATGGACGTCAAAACCGCTTTTCTTAACGAAACCTTTTGGAGGATGTTTATATGCAAAAACCTGACGGTTTTGTCGTACCAAGACTTGCAAACAAGGTTTGTAAGTTAAATCGATCCATTTATTGATTGAAGCAAGCATTGCGTTCTTGGAACCAACGTTTTGATGAGATCATAAAAGAATATGATTTCGTTCAAAACGAGGATGATCCTTGTATATATAAGAAGGTTAGTGGGAGAGCACTGACATTCATTGTCCTTTACGTTGATGATGTATTACTTATTGGCAATGACATTCCCATGTTAACATCGGTGAAAGCTTGGCTTTCGTTAAAATTCTCCATGAAGGATCTGGGAGAAGCAGCCTTTATTCTGTTAATAAAGATCTACCGGGATAAATCTAGAAAGCTACTTGGACTCTCCCAGAACACGTACATTGACAAAGTGTTGAAGAGATTTAACATGGATCAGTCCAAGAGGGGACTGTTGCCAGTGTCACATAGCGTCACTCTATATAAGGACATGTGTCCTAAAACTCAAGATGAGAGAGACAACATGAGTCAGATACCGTTCGCCTTGGTAGTCGGATAGATCATGTATGCCATGATATGTACGTGACCTGATGTCTCGTATGCTTTGAGCATGTGTATTCGCTATCAGGCCGATCCAGGTGATGGTCACTGGAAGGTGGTTAAGAATATCCTTAAGTATCTTAGACGAACTAAGGATGCTTTCCTAATCTATGGAGATGGAGAACTTGAGGTAACTGGGTATACCGATGCAAGTTTCTAAACCGATAAAGACGACTGCAAGTCGCAATCCGAGTATATATTTTGTTTGAATAACAGGGCAGTAAGCTGGAAATCTTCCAAGCAAGAGACTGTTGCCGATTCAACAACAGAAGCGGAGTACATTGCTGCAGCTGAAGCAACAAAAGAGGCAGTTTGGATCCGTAAATTCCTAATTGGATTAGGAGTAGTTCCGTTATCAGCTGAGCTCGTTCCATTATATTGTGACAATAACAGGGCTATGGCTAAGGAACCGCGGTCTCATCAACAATCCAAGCATGTTCTTCGACGTTTCCATCTGATTCGTGAGGACAACATTGCAGATCTGCTGACGAAAGCTATTCTTCAGCAAAAGTTTGAGCGACATGTACATAGTTCAGATATTAGATGCTTGAGTGACTGGTTATAGGCCAAGTGGGAAATTGTTAGACAATTATGACCCATACCGTCACTATTTGTAAAAGACATTGTGGTTTTTATACAAATTAATTATGTAGCAATGGAAATTGTATTTTATCATTTTGTAATTTGATTACTTAAATATATAAATGATAAAAGTCCTTATGATTAGTTCCGGATTATAAGATATGAGACAGTATCAATCCATAACGATTTAATCATTAAATATCCCTAGTCGTAGTATTATCGAGATTGGACATCGATAATGCGGAATAGACTAGTATTTCACTTGTGCGTGTTATGGAAGCGTAACATCATAGTTCTCATATATTTAAGTATTGGATACTTATGCAAGTGTGATAGGAGGTTGTGTTTACCAATGGTACGGAAACAACATCAGGGTAGGTGTATTTGGTCTTAAACTGAGACTTGCATCGCTAGTACTTGCGACAATCAATACGCTTTAGTTTTGGTCATCCAAGACTTTAACAGGTTCTGTGTACGCCTCTTCTGCATTTATTGAGAATCGTAGTGTATTGGGTGTGATGTCAAGATGGAAGTATCATTTCAGTCATATGGAGATGATGATCACGCATGGATACATAAATGGTACTCTAAATGGTTGCAACCATCGGGATAATATGACATGGTCATGATTATCCGATTAAATAGACTAGTTGCTTGTAATCCGATATATGATTCGTATGGGGCAGACACTATTCCAGCCTCAGGCCTTGCATGTGACATACGATACTGGATCGCAATACGCAATACTACGTATAATACGCCTGACAAAGATTATATATTCCATTAAGAATATTTCTGGAGAATTGGGTAGGCACGATGCTTTGCTAGAAGCCAACCATGTCTCGTAAATCGGTAAAAATATAATACGAGGTACGTACGTTTTTAGATAGTCCGACGACCGGATTTACTGCTAACATATCCAGGGATCTCATGGGTCGCTTCCCGAAGATTCACCGATGACGTATGATTCGAGCATAATTAATCTGGGATTAATTACGGAGAGATTTTATCTAGGATAAAATACTATTTGAAGAGAGAGAACGATTAATTTGGAATTAATCGATAAATAATATATTTGATATATTAAACGAAATTAGATTTCGACGCGAAATTATAATTGGATTTTAATTCGGGCTAACGAATTGATTTAGAATTAATTCGCGAGCGACGTGAATAGTAATTTTACTAGACATAGTTATTTAATTAAATTTGATTTAATTACGTCGCAACGGAAATTTCGTTAATTCAAAATTAACGAACCGGAGCCCGGAATGTGTTTGCGGGCCCACTCGTATTTTGAAATAAAGTGCGGCTCACAAATCACATCGCAAGTCACATCACATGTCACTTTAGTTATGGAAGTCATGTCACATTTTTAGTGATTGACAATCAGTCATTATTCATGGTGGGGGTTGTTGAAGGCATTGAATGCCATTTTCCCTCCAATTTTGCTTTATGATTTTGGATAAGCATATACCAAATATTGTGAGACTTTTTGGGATAATATTTTTAGAAAACAAAATCAAACATATACAAAACTCTCTCTCTCTCTCTTCTTTGCTCATTGTCGTGAGCTCCAACAATAACAAGAAAAGTTGTTGCAATTTTTCTTAAGTGCTAGCACACCAAAGGAATCATATCAAGGTGTTAGGGAAACTCATCCCTTGAGCTTGGAATCAAAGATCAAAGCTTGGAGCTTGGATTCAACATTCAAATGGGACCTTGGCCGAATCTTGAAGGACTCCTCAAAGGTAAATTTTTGTGTTCAACGCATCCAATATCCGCTCTTTGTAAGTATGATTCCGCCATACTTTATTTTGTATTCACATGATTTCATTGCTTTATATGATCTTGGGTATGTCTTAGAGAACAACACAAATTGCATCACAAATTCATAAGGTGTGTCCTATTTTTTATGTTGAAATTAATAATTACTTCACAAGTCTTTATTTGCTTGAAACATTGTGCAAATTGCATTGGCCATCTACCTTTTGCATCCCATCACCATGTCATGAGCTTTGTTTCTATATTCATTATTTTTATAATAAAAAAATGTCAAAAGTGAGGTGATCCAGAGATGCGAGAAATTTATTACACGTGGGTCCCCATTTGTCAGGAAATCTTTGAAAATCTGATCGTGTCCAACACTCGCTAAAAATTATAAGCTCATTTTGTTGTCAATCTAAACACGGTGAATGTTTCCCAAATCTGATTTTTATATCTAGCTGTCATGCCTTTTTTTGGGTTCCTGAATCTTGGGAATCAAATTTCATATCTATTTTCCTGTTGAGCTTCAAAGTAGTATTTTACTTACACAAGAAATAAAAATTATAATAAAAATATATGAAGCATAAATTTAATTATTATTTTATAAACAAGTTTATTTAGGAGGATTAACGAAACTATAAGTGTAAAATAATTAATTTTTCTTTTAATAAATGTATACTTTTTAGTGTTCATCAAGGTTATATGTCTGAATGTCTACCATGTGTTCCTATATTATAAGATTTCATGTTAGTGGAAAATACTGAAATTTTACATCATTTATGTAATTAAATATTTACATAGCACTTTCAGACGATATCTTTTACTCAACCTTTATTTGGAGTGTTGTGGGTGAGCTAGAAAAAACCGGCGTCATGAGGGGCTGCAGAACCTCTCCCGTGTTGCTTCGCTGTAGACGGAAAATATTAATTAATAATTAAATATTGTTAAGATATAGTTAAGTAAACGTATATCATTTACCTAAGAGTGTTCATTGCGATGCGCGAAAAACGGCTTGGAGCCTCCAACATGGCCGAACCGTAAATTCTACCGGTTTACTTTGTTTCGCACACAAATTTTCTTCGAAAAAGAAGTTAGTCACTATTTTATTTCAAAACGACTATAAAATGAAATATTATAGAAATTTAAAACATATTGCGTATTCATCTGAAACCCACATGCCGTATAGATACCCCCAATCCTCTTCATTGATGTCATGCGGCTGATAGGAAATAGCATTATCTGCACCATGCTCGTCGAAGATGGGCTTGAGTTTTTTCGTGCGGTAGTTCAAGTATGCCTTACCTATACAGTGGTCGACATACTTGACAACATTTAGAGCGGTCATGTCAACATCAAACCACTCTTGCACAAAATAAAAACACAATAATTAAAGGCTTCATTTAAAAAGGTAAAATTGATGCTAAAATGATACTTACTGAGTAGACCGCGAATAAGTTATGACGTGTCTGCTCTGGTATCCTCGTCCAGCACGTGTACTGCTGGGGAGTGTCACACTAAGCGATAGTCCTAATTACATTGGTGAACTTTGTATTATGGCGGCCCAGCTGTCTCTCTTGAGAAGGCTAAATACGCAGAAAACACTCATCCTGAAAAGGGGGTGGTGTGGCGACGCCACTTATAGCGTCATGTCCAACGTCGCGACTCTGCGGCAAACTTTCAGAATCTTAATAAAGTTATATTCTACTCGTACAACCACTCCAGGACTTCCCTATAAATATAGAAGCTCATCCAAAATCCCAAGGAGGAGAAAAATACACAACAAAGAGTTCTAAACACATATTTTAGAGAGAGCCAATGAGGAAGGTTGAAGAGCAACAAGTGGAGATGAAGGCGGTGACGTCCGAAGATGAATGGATTCGATTCGATTCATTTTTATTTTCTAGTTTCTTTTTTAAACTCTAATGATGTCCATTATGTTCCTCACCCTATTTTCATTATTTTTATCTTTGGTAATGAACTAACTCTATTATTCTAGAGGATGATGTAGCCGATGCTTGGACCTATATATTGTTTACCAATTTGATTTTTATGAAATTTTAATTCAGTTTATTTATATTCTCTTGTGTTTAATGCTTCTATTTGTTGGCCACAAATTAAGACGATGCATGTTTAGAATCTATCACTCAGGAGATGGGATTTTGAATAGGATCTAGAGAATATAACCTAGGAGATTTGTAGGGTTCGGGAGAACCTATAATCCCTTTGAATTCGTTAACAAAGAATCACATAGCGTAATGCGTTGTTAATTACTAGATTTTTATAGGGATATCGAAGTCTGTAATTGTAATATATTCACTCGGCACTTAGGAGAGTGAGTTAGAATAACTTAGGGTTCTTGGCTTATAAACTAAGAAAGTGAATAATAATTTATTGGTATAACAAATACATAGGGGATAGCTAAGTGAAATCAGACTCTAGAATACCTCTCATCCTTGTCTTTTCTCAAATTAAAAGTTTAGATTTCTTGTTTCTTATTTTTTATTTTTAATTTAGTTTATCTTAAATTACTTTCTAAATAAAGTTAAGTTTATCAATTATAATACTTAGTGAGAATTTGATTACAATCCTTGTGGGTTCGACACTCATATTTATCTTTTACTAAAACTTGACACTGTATACTTGAGGTACGAAAATATAGTAACACACGCCAACTCTAAACCCCTTATATCACCCCGAGATTGTTTGACTGTAGGGATGGGCCAGCTGCATGAGAAGGTGGCTCAGAGGTGGAACATGCCACACTGCAGTAAAAAATAAACTGTCAGTGATGCTAAATCTGGGAAAAAAAAAAAATTGTCAGTTATGCTAAATCTGAAAAAAAAAAAAAAAAACTTGCCACATCAATTTGAGGTACTGCCCAGTGCCTCAAATGATTCACTGTTAAGTTCCACAAATGAGGTACTTTGGTGCCTCATTTAAGGCACCGCCTAGTGCATCATTTAAGGCATTGCATAGTGCCTCATTTGAGGCAACAAAATTGGTTGTTTACCTCATTGAGGCAACAAAACACTTTTAGGGTTGTATGAGGATTTCAAGGCACTGTCTAATGCCTCATTTGAGGCAACAAAATTGGTTGTTTACCTCATTGAGGCAAACAATGAAACATTTTTAGGGTTATATAGGGATTTCCAAATTCCCATACAAATGTAAATATTAATTAGAAAAAAATTATTAAGCAACAAACACAAACAACAAAAAAAGAAAAACTTACTTTGAGAGAGGAGACTGCTGTTTGAGAGAGATGGAGGATGTTCTGAGATTGTGATATTTGCATGTCTGTTCCCGTGTTATTATAAAGAACATTTAGCGTCGCCATATCGAGTAGTAGTAAAAATGAACTTTCACGTCGCGAATAAGTAGTGACGCTAAAGGTTACATCATTTAGCGTCATAATATTCTAGGCGAAATATTGTACATTTAGTGTCACACACTCGAGTTTGTGACACTAAATATTGAAATTAAAACTTTAATTTTTATTTTTCCCTCCATACTTAAAAACTTTTATTTAGTAAGGCTAAATATTATATATTTATTTTAATTTTTTTAAATATTACATATTATAAAATCTTAAATTTTTTATTAAAGCTTTTATAAAATGTACAAATTTATTAATCA